>OX632367.1:16663643-16712188 GCA_951751655.1 Ophion costatus
AAACACTTATGAAAAATCCTTCGAACCTTAAAAAGTATGATGCGTATTCGTTTATAACTGAAAAAAAAAACAGTATCAAGCTGGTTTTTTTAGAACGTTTTTTTTCGATGGATTGAAAATTGTGAAAAATTTTCACAGTTTTCAGTTTTTATGTGAATTTTCACAATTTCACTTTTCACAGTTTCACTTTTCACAATTTCACTTTTCACAATTTTTCACAATTTTCACAATTTTTCACAATTTCACAATTTCACTTTTCACATTTCAATTTTCACAATTTCACAAAAAAATTTCACAATTTCACTTTTTATGTGAAAATTATGGCCGAAAAAAATGAACTTTTTTCAAACTGGTCTCTATTTTTGCGTTTTCATTATTTTTTAACTTCTCCCCACACTTGACTGCTAGAACTAATATAATGAACGAATATATTTCACTCTTAATTCCAGGATTACCTTTACGACTCGTTCGCCCCCGTTTTCTAGCTTTTGGAAAAACACATTTTTTTTCACATACTTCGATATATACCTAATAAAGCCTGGAAGTTCTTTTGACCATGGATTTTATTTCTTTCTTCAAAAAAGATTTCAAAGAAGACGGTCGAAAATGGGCAATTGCAGTGGTGAAAAATAGTTGAATCCCTTCAGTTGGATTGAAGAAAAATGGATTGTAATATAATACACGGTTTCTTCATATCTTACTTTTCACGGAGCGAACAATAGAGTGGTCACGCTTTTCAAAATGTTTGTTTCACTGTGTTAACAGGAATTGAGCGTTCACTTTTCGAAAATTCATTTTTTAAGGGAGAAAAAGGAACTGAGCAGTGACTCTTTCAAAATTCATTTTTCAGAAAATAGAAAAGCGTCGAGCAGTCTTTTTTCCCAATGATATGTCTTTTTGTCATGGGATGAAGAATGATGCATTAAAAAAAATTCCACGGGATAAAACGTCATCAGGAAGGCAATTTTCCGACGGTTTATTTTTCAGGGAATAAATCATAATGAAGAAAGAGTTTTTGCAAAAATGAATTCTGTTTGTCCCGGAATAGAACGGACCATTTTTTTAAGTTCTTTTTCTACGGATTAAAACGTCATTAGAACGTAACCTTTTTATATCTTTATTTCTCACCAAAAGAAGAACAATACGGATTGACTTTTAGCAAAAATTCACTTTCCTTTTCACACAATAAAAAGTAACGAAAAGTATTCTTTTTAACTTCCTTTTCCGTGGAGTAAAAAGTCATCAAGACATCACTTGTCCAAAGATTCCTTTTTCACGGAATGAAGAATAATGAAGATTGAATGTTTCCAAAAATACATTTTCGAGAACAAATGTTTTTCACGGAATGAACAGTAATAGAAATTATTTCTTCACCTTCTCTTTCCATCGAATAAAAATTCATCAGGAAGTCCTTTTTCCAAAAAATTCATTGTTCGAAGGAATAAAAAAACTGTAAAAAGTTCCGTTTTCGAAACATCATTTTACCCAATATAGATCACGAATCCGAGTATTACGAACGCAGAAAAATCCGCGTTTGCTTGGTGTCCTTTCCGTCACTCGTAACGTCCTGTAGACCTCGACAGCAAGAGGGGGGGGGGGTGGAGGTTCGTTTTCCGTAATAATAGAAGAGTAGCGAGAACGATGCCAGTGGCACTTTGACGAGGGTTCGTACACTTCGCTCCTAATTCAATCTGGAATTATCTCGAATACTTAGATATCTCTTTCGGTCTCCCTTGCTTACGGAGGGGCTGTCACACGTGAGTTAGAATAATCAGGCAATCGGAATATTGCTTTATATACCCATTTATACATAGGTATACATGCATATATGCACTTCACGTATACGTGAAGCCAAAACGAGTTGGATTGAATCTGGAATTGAAGGATTTGAATGTCGACGTGATATTGTTGGCGCTCGTGTGGTTTATAAATTGATCTTCGTCCGCCGTCACTTGCACATACATTATTGCGCGAAAAGCACGAGGGAAAGGACCACACGTCCTATCCTTAGAAATACTTGGGTTGTGGGTGCTCACTCGATATTATATCCCCCTTAGTCGTTTACATTTTCCCACGATCTCTTTCTCTCTCTTCGTCTCTCTCTCCCTCCCCCTCTCCCTCTCTCGTGTTTGCCGGCACAGAGTGCGGTGCGCTCGAGTTTCGCCGTCGAAGCACGCCCCGTCTAAATATTCCTGCCGCGCGCCCGAGTACTATATTACTCGCTCGTTTCTCGTCGCGCACCGTGAGTATAAAATGCTCGTTGAGACGCTTCGTACGTGAAAAAAGAAAATGAAAAATAAGGGTGAAGAGGGAATGGGGATCGGCGGTAGGAGTAAAAAAAAGAAAAAAATCTTGCTCACTCCTCAAATATATATATATATTCTCGTCTCGTTTCTGACGCGTTAGGAGCCCGGGCGGTGATCGCGGCGCGAATGCACTTAGTGATTTTGCCGAGATCTCGTTTCCCAGCATTACTTATTTATATCCAAGATTGTTATTACCGTCGGGATAAAATGCCTCCGAGATCGTGATTTCCCGATTCATTTTGCGAATATAAATGCACGCTGCATCGACAAGCTGCAGGATTTTTTTTATGGTCGCAGTATGCGTTGACCAAAAATTGTCGATTGCCATTTCGAGAGCGAAGATTTTGGGTGCTGTTGTCGTGATTTGGGTTTTGTTCTTTAACTTACAAATAATTGAGAATTTATGTTTGTTTATTTGTTTACGATAATTTAGGCGCATAACCTTTTTACATCTTCGTATTACTATTGTTATGATACTGATGATGACGATGATGATGATGGTAATGATTGTTATCATTGTTATTACTTCATAATTATTAGTTTGATAATAGTAATAATTTTCATTAAAAACTGTTATAATGATACAAGCTGGAACTTTAATTTTAACAATAATCATTATCATTATCAGGACGATAATAATTATAGCTACTATTATTAATATAATAGTAGCTGCTATTATCAGGAGGAAGATAGTAAGAAGATAGGAGGATAGGAGGAGGAAGAAGATAATAATAGCTAGGATTAGTAGGAAGATATAATAATAGCTATAGTATAATAATAACTACTATTTTTACTATTGCAATTAATACTCTTATAATAATAATAAGAAGCACTATTATTGTTACTATTATTATTATAGTTCTGATCATGAGTTCTTTATTCACAGTTCTTTATAGCAAATCTTTATTTCCTTTGCAGATTTTTACCCAGTCCCCCTGTACATTAATACCCTTTTACACGTTTCCTTTACTATAATTGCTGCGCACTCCTGTTTTTTTACATTTATCTTTCATCCTTGCTTTGTCCTTTATTTTTCCCTTCTTACCATGCATTCGAACAGTCTCACATACTCACACATTTCTTCTATCGGTTTCCCTTTCATGCCTCTATCAATTTTTCCTTTCAGCGCCTTCCCTTGTAGCCCCTTCGCCACTTTTCCAACCTAACTACCACTTATACATTTTTTCTTTGATTTTCCCGCCTTCAGGTATGTGTCCCCAGCTTTTTTCCTCCTTTCTACAGCACCCAAATGGGGTGTCTGCATATCCCTTTGGCTCTTCCCTCTATGCCCTTTTCTTCCCCGTACTCTTTCATTTATAAACTTTGATTCCGATTTTTATACTCCCTGCAATATGTCGAATTCTCATACTGTTCTTATTATTATTACCGAACACACTACATCTAGTGTGTTCTTACTATTATTACCGAACACACTACATCTACAGCTCGCGTCAAATCTGACCTACGTTATCCAAGTAAGTATTCGGATAACATGGATTAGCTTTGACGAATGGTTTTAGGTGTAGAGTCACTATGAAAAAGGAAAGAAATCACATTCTGAAAGTTTCGACACCTGTTGGCTACGGGAATACGCCGATAAGTAAATCGTTTCATCTTTGCTTTAACCCCTTTGGCGTTCCGCCGGGTTGGAGCGCGGGCGGATTTGCGGTTGATTTTTTCAATTCTGTGGAAGGGCGCGTGAGCGAATACGCGCGTAGTGCAGACCGGAGAATACTAATCGCCATCTCGTGATGAGGGCACACGAAGATATATATGGGTACACAAAGTAGGCCAATATTACACGATCTACACGAGAAAACACGGATATATATATATATATATATATATATATATATATATATATATATATATATATATATATATATATATATATATATATAGTATGTGCAAAGAGTCCGATGGTCGATGTAAACGAGAGGGTTAACAGAGTGCACCAGCCTCGGGGTGTTTGTTATCGGCGCACACAGGCCCCTGCACTCTCTTTCAGCCCCGCGTGTGCTATGCAATTTACGATCGATAGTGCTATTGAGGCTGTCATGATACATATTAAGGGAGCATTCCAGTGTGAAATTTTCAAAAAATCGGTTTTTTCTTTTTGCTTTATCGAATAGTATACACTCTTCCGAATATTCCCTGAAATTTTCATGCCGAAATTCAGATTATTTCGGTTACTGTACAGCATTTCTTGGAAGAAGGCAACGGAGCGCTACAGCTACAGCGAAACTTTAAACGCGTTTTTCTCGAAACAGCATTTTTCAAAACGGTGTCCAACTTGGAGGGCAGAGTTTTAAAGCTATCGAGTTGAATTTTTTACACAATATTCTTAACGTCATTGTTTATCGTGCTATGGAAGTTTTTTTTTTTTTTTGACAGCTTCCTATTTTTTTGTAAAAAAAACTGCCAAAAAAAATGCTAAAATCGATACTTTTTGTTCAAACCGGCGCCATTTTTGCAAAAAAAAAAAAAAAAGCCTCCATAGCACGAAAGCCAATTATATACCGATCAATAATCTTTTTGTGTTTTTTGTTTCAGATCAAAATTGTGACCCCCAACGTGGACACCACATCCAAGTGCATTTTCTGCAACAATTGTTTCATCATTTTTATAGATATTAATTAATAAATAAATCGATCTTTAAAAAATTGTTTTGTATTCTTCAATACCCAATTAATATACAAAAAAAAACCAGACCGATTAGATTATTTTTTCTTTAAAAAAAAAAATTGCGAAAAACAGCGATTTTTCGGGCTGTCACACTGGAAAGCTTCCTTAAACCGTGTATACGACGGGCATGGCGTAAAATAAAACAAAAATGGCACGTCAAGTTTCCTGTCATCGCTGTGTGTGTGTGCGTGCGTGTGTGTGTGTGTGTGTGTGTGTGTGTGTGCGCGCGTGCGTGCGTGTGCGTGCGTGCGTGCGTGCGTGCGTGCGTGCGTGCGTGCGTGCGTGCGTGCGTGCGTGCGTGCGTGCGTGCGTGCGTGCGTGTTAGTAATATATATGTTAATAATGTGAATGCTTGCTTGAGTTTTTTTTCTTCGGACAACGGTTTGTTCCGGAAGGAAGCGAAATATTGAAGGGATAACGAATATGCATATATTTATTCGTATATGTATATGGATATATATACCAGGTGTAGAAGTATGAAACCGAAACTTCTCTATAGATGGTGCTAGCCATCAGTTTAGGGACCGTAAGACCGCTTCTGCGCTATCATCTCCCTTCAACAGCTGACGAATATTTATAACACACAACAACCCAAGTTCCCTACACCTGTATATTTTTCTATAACCTTAAGACGGAATGATACCTCATCGCGGTCGGTATGGTAGAACAATTATCGATACCCAACAATCTCTGAAACGGCTCTTCAGGTCCGTCAAAACTTTGCCAAACGACGTCAAATAGATAGACGAACAGCTGTCTGCCCCTCAAATTTTCTGAATTTGAGAGAAAAAAACGTAGATCAGCTGATGATAAGCGAATCTACGTTTTTTTTCTCAAATTCAGAAAATTTGAGGGGCAGACAGCTGTTCGTCTATCTATTTGACGTCGTTTGGCAAAGTTTTGACGGGATCTGAAGAGCCGTTTCAGAGATTGTTGGGTATTTATAATTGTTCTACCATACCGACCGCGATGAGGTATCATTCCGTCTTAAACATGTTGAGTTTTGTGCCTACGAACTACGATTTGCGGACAGCATTGGTTTTCTGTTATCATTTGAAGAAAACTGCTGCAGAAACGCATCGAATGCTTGTCGTAGCTTACGGTGAACATGCTCTTGGTAAAACACAGTGTTTCGAGTGGTTCAAAAAATTCAAAAATGGTGATTTTGACGTGACAAACGAAGAGCGTGAGAAACGACCGAAAAAGTTCGCCGACAACGAACCGCAAGCCTTATTGGATGAAGAACTCGGGGATCAATTGAATGTGACGCAGAAAGCTGTCTCCATTCGTTTTTTTCATTTTCAAATAACAGACGTGTAATGTTTACAAAAAATTCCCGTTTCATACTTCTACACCTTGTATATATATACTTGGAGGGGCCGATACTCGGAGCGGTGACCGCTTAGCCGCTCACCGGCCAAATCTCATGTATATGGTAGAGCGTTAAAAAACTATTAGATTAGTATGAAAAGGATTTTGTAAAGGGTTTTTGTAGGTTTATAGAATGCCGCTTGATTTATCTCGATATCCCAATTACTTTTCTCGGAAAGACCACTCGAAGAATGGCCGAAATAGAAACAGTAAATTTGGAAAAGTTGGCAGAAATCGATGTTCAGGTTTTGAAATTCTGCCAAAAGTTGAAAAATCATCACAGCTCAATCAATCAAACGGCATTCTAAAGAGCATATTACAACGAATAGACAAGTCCAGAATGGACTTCTAGATCGAAGCAGAAAATAAATGATTGACGATCCATTGAAGCGACTAATTTCTGGCCGAAATGGGGAAAGATGTGGATAATGAATATTTTTTCTACAAGTCCATATCGATGTATTTGTCCGAACAAAAATAATAATACATAAATCAAACAATAATCATAAATTGCATATATATATATATATATATATATATATTAACATAATATTATATTAACTTAATTATATATTAACGTGTGTCCCATTTTAATCTTATACCTGATTTATCTAAAAAGCATACTGCTCCACCCAAGTATTGTGTGTAGTGAAACTTTTAAGCTTCGCAGGGGGACGGTAAAAAAAAAATATTGTTTGGCCCAAAATCCGAAATGGCCACGTCAAGATAGCCGACATGTTTTTTTTTTATGGGATCATGCATTTTTTTCACCAAAACATTTATCAGGTTAAAACTAACAACTTTTGTAGTAAGGGTTTTAGGATAACATTCAAAATTATTCGGTTCGAATCCACATTCGGGCATGTCGATTTGAACTTTCAATTTTGAATTTCAACATTTGAGTTTTGAACGTTGTCCAGTCGCCCAAATAAAGTATTAAATAATAAATAATAAATGTTAAACAATGTTATCCATTGTTTACTCGAAAGAACTTAAGATCTTTACATTTTTCGAATAAACAATAGACAATATTGTCTAACATTTTCTAAATTTTTTATCGACTACTTTATTTGGGCTGGAATTTCAGTTTAGTAAACGTCCCACGGTTTTCGAGATGAAAATAATCTGCTTTTGGTTTTTCGCACGCCATTTCTACAAATGATAACTTTTTTGACACGGTTAAAAAAAATACTCCCGGTTATTTGTTTTATCTAGACAAGTCTTCTTTCTAACCTCGAATGTTAAGGAAACTTTATGAAAAAAGATCGTATGCAGAATTTTCATACAAACCAATTCGAACATCTGACTTTGATAGCCTGCGGTGTACTACGCATCTGTCGCCAATTACTTTAAAAAGTTGCTTAGTTATTGTCGATTCGTATAATTCGTAGAAATGGCATGCGAAAAACCAAAAGCAGTTGATTTTTTTTAAATAACATAAAGTCGTCGAAAACCGTGGAACTTTTACTAACTAAACCAAAAAACAAGCATATATAGTAGGACATGATCTGACCTATCGATAGTTGCAGGATCATCCATTCATAACACCCTGTATATTAAATTAGTATGTCGTTATTTAAAGCGAATACACGATGATACTGAAGTTTGCATCGTTGCAGACGCAACGAAAATTTTTTTTTCAGGCGGGGTTGAAAATCGAAAAAAATCGTATCTACCGACGTGCGTCTATTACACGTTTTGTTTTTCGATATTCGCCCTAGGGAGCTCTAAAAAGTAGCCTGCAAAAAAATTTGGATGATTTTCGAGTTCCGGAAGCCACCCTTGGGCGGGGGTGAAATGTGAAAAAAATCATATCTACCGACGTGCGTCTATTACACGTTTTGTTTTTCGATATTCGCCCTAGGGAGCTCTAAAAAGTAGCCTGCAAAAAAATTTGGATGATTTTCGAGTTCCGGAAGCCACCCTTGGGCGGGGGTGAAATGTGAAAAAAATCATATCTACCGACGTGCGTCTATTACACGTTTTGTTTTTCGATATTCGCCCTAGGGAGCTCTAAAAAGTAGCATGCAAAAAAATTTGGATGATTTTCGAGTTCCGGAAGCCACCCTTAGGCGGGGGTGAAATGTGAAAAAAGTCATATCTACCGACGTGCGTCTATTACACATTGTGTTTTTCGATATTCGCCCTAGGGAGCTCTAAAAAGTAGCCTGCAAAAAAATTTGGATGATTTTCGAGTTCCGGAAGCCACCCTTAGGCGGGGGTGAAATGTGAAAAAAATCATATCTACCGACGTGCGTCTATTACACATTGTGTTTTTCGATATTCGCCCTAGGGAGCTCTAAAAAGTAGCCTGCAAAAAAATTTGGACGATTTTCGAGTTCCGGAAGCCACCCTTAGGTGGGGGTGAAATGTGAAAAAAGTCATATCTACCGACGTGCGTCTATTACACGTTTTGTTTTTCGATATTCGCCCTAGGGAGCTCTAAAAAGTAGCCTGCAAAAAAATTTGGATGATTTTCGAGTTCCGGAAGCCACCCTTAGGCGGGGGTGAAATGTGAAAAAAGTCATATCTACCGACGTGCGTCTATTACACATTGTGTTTTTCGATATTCGCCCTAGGGAGCTCTAAAAAGTAGCCTGCAAAAAAATTTGGATGATTTTCGAGTTCCGGAAGCCACCCTTAGGCGGGGGTGAAATGTGAAAAAAGTCATATCTACCGACGTGCGTCTATTACACATTGTGTTTTTCGATATTCGCCCTAGGGAGCTCTAAAAAGTAGCCTGCAAAAAAATTTGGACGATTTTCGAGTTCCGGAAGCCACCCTTAGGCGGGGGTGAAATGTGAAAAAAATCATATCTACCGACGTGCGTCTATTACACATAGTGTTTTTCGATATTCGCCCTAGGGAGCTCTAAAAAGTAGCCTGCAAAAAAATTTGGATGATTTTCGAGTTCCGGAAGCCACCCTTAGGCGGGGGTGAAATGTGAAAAAAGTCATATCTACCGACGTGCGTCTATTACACCCTGTGTTTTTCGATATTCGCCCTAGGGAGCTCTAAAAAGTAGCCTGCAAAAAAATTTGGACGATTTTCGAGTTCCGGAAGCCACCCTTAGGCGGGGGTGAAATGTGAAAAAAATCATATCTACCGACGTGCGTCTATTACACATTGTGTTTTTCGATATTCGCCCTAGGGAGCTCTAAAAAGTAGCCTGCAAAAAAATTTGGACGATTTTCGAGTTCCGGAAGCCACCCTTAGGCGGGGGTGAAATGTGAAAAAAGTCATATCTACCGACGTGCGTCTATTACACATTTTGTTTTTCGATATTCGCCCTAGGGAGCTCTAAAAAGTAGCCTGAAAATATTTGGATGATTTTCGAGTTCCGCAAGCCACCCTTAGGCTTAGGAAAATTGAAAAAAAAATCGTATCTACCGACGTGTGTCTATTACACGTTTTGTTTTTCGATATTTGCATTAGGGACCTCTAAAAAGAAGCAACGACGCGAACTTCAGTATCATAACAAACGTTCTCCACGTTGTTTATCTCGTTGCAGGTAATTCCGGTTGAGCGTAGAATCCCGGACAAGGAGGAGACATGGACCCTGGCGACGGAGTCGCGTCAGGAGGATTGCCGCGTTGCTTCGTTGAATTCGAGCAGCGGCTGCGAGCCGACAACGACGACGACGACGACGACGAGCGTCGACGAGACGGAGGCGGCGATCGGGGTGGGTGCGAATTCGAATTTTGTGCCGCGGGGTCACGAGACTCGTAAGAGCAAGACTCGGCGGGTCAAGAGTTATCTTCGAAAATGCAAGGGTGCATTGACGAGCCGAAGCGAGGACGCGAGCTCGATCGAGAGACGCGAGAGAAATTCGGCTTGTTGTACATCGTGGTACATCGACGAGCAGGCGGCCCCGAGCGATTCCCGGGTTTGCGAGGAAAACGACGCCGAGGATGAGTCAACGGCTGAGACGTCGACGGTTGTGACGTCGACGGTGGTTCAGGACGAGAGCGACGAAATCGCTCGAGTCCTCGAGCCCGACAATCTCGAGAACAATGCTCGGAAGAACAGCGAATTTTCCGTGTACGAAGACGCCTCCGACGCGCCGATCGAAAATTTCGACGACACCCGGGAACGCGTCGAATCGCGCGAGACTCTCCTCAGCGACGAGGCTGTCAGTTCGTTGAACAAGTGCGACTCGAGCGATACTCTGATCGCCGATCAGCCGGAAATCGTTGCCGTCGAGGTGCCTCCACCATCGAACGATACGGACACTCCGAGCTGTGAGGACGACGAGAAAACGCGAGGAACTGCCACGTCAACCCTCCACACGGTGAGTCCACCACTGTTCGTGTCTTTTCGCGAAATGTTCTTACTTGGTAGAAACGGAAGCCGTAACGCGCAGCGTTTGATGGGAAAAGGTGACAAAATAATCTGACGTTTTAATTTATGAATATAACGTATTGTTTATTTGAAATGTACGAAAATTTTTACTTTGATATAAGGTACAAACATTGAGGTTATGTGTGGAACACAATATCCGATAAATGGCCGTCTCGCCTCTGTTTGCAAACGTTCACTCTATTGACGAAATTTTCAATAACATTTTGGCATAATTGCGGACTAATTTCGTTAACGCCCTAGATCACTCTGGAGGCCGAAAAGTAGGCTTTTCGCGGATTTTTTTTCCAGAAAAACTATAAAATAAGTCGAGATTACGAAAAAGGGTGTTTATCATGCATATCAGTGACTGCATACAATAATTTTTTGGAAGCGATTAATTTCGAAATGGCGGCTGTGCAGCGTTTTTGCGATGACGTATCGTTTTTTGCAGGGTCCACGGGCGGACAAACAGCTCCTGTATTTTTTTAATTATAATGAGCCAATGAATTTTTTTCGATTATATATAATAACTGCTATAGAAGTACGTAGGATTTTTTCGATATATTGATTTTTCGTCAAATGGGGCACTTCTAAAGTGGAAAGTGAAAAATTTGCCGAAAAAATCGTCGGATAATTGTTAATAACAAATGAACTGTGCAATATGAAAAAAAAATCCTACGTACTTCCATAGACAATGTATTTTACAAGATATATTCAACATTTCAAGTGAATCGGTTGACAGTCGTCTGAATTATGTTTCCGGCCAACGTCGAACGGAGACGTCATCGCAAAAACGCCTCACAGCCGCGATTTTAAAATTAATCGCTTCAAAAAAATTATTGAATGCAGTCACTGATATGTATAATAAACACCCTTTTTTGTAATCTCGATTTATATCGTAGCTTTTCTGAAAAAAAATCCCGAAAAAGCCTATGTTTTCGGCCTCTAGAGTGGCTTAAGGCCTAAATGGTGCGACCAATTGCTTCCTTGAGCTCCGGAATGGTCTGTGGATCATTGGCATACACTTTTCCGTTCAGAAAAGCCCAAAGAAAGAAGTCCAATGGCGTCAGATCGCATGATCTTGGTATAGCAAATTCACATCGCCTCGGCGCGAGATAAGACGACCATGAAATTTCGTCTGCAATAACTGCATTGTTTCGATGGCAGTGTGGCAGGTTGCGCCATCTTGTTGGAAGAATATGTCTTCCAAGTCCATGCCGTTTATGCCACTTATCGGATATTGTGTTCCACACATAACCTCCATATTTGCACCTTATACAAAAATATTCGTACCTTTCAAATAAATAATACGTTTTATCAATAAATTAAAATGTCAGGTCATTTTGAGACACCCTTCAGAATAGACATTTCGAGACACCCTTCAGATCGTTGAAACACAACGGAAAATCCTGCTGATTTCTTCATTTCTTCATTTTTATTATAATGTACAATCGTTTTTTGCAGTTTTTGGTTGGCAAATTTTACAAAAGCATTCTCAAAAACGTTTTGAAGACTTTCGTAGCCCAAATGTGCTAAAAAAAGATACAGGAATATGAAAAAATACATTTTTTTTACATTTCAATGATCCAAACTTTAATACCATAGTATTTCACGTTGAAACAAACCCAAACAAACGTATGTCATCGAAGTTTGTATCGTCGGAATCCGGCGACAATTCATATTTTCATTTACAGACTTTCATTACGATACCAAATCCTTCTTGCAAATTTCAATTGCAGTTCTCCTGATGAGCATCATAAAAAATTGCTGAGGGATTTTGGTAGCTGAAATCTGCTAAAAGAAATTTGGATCGGTCGGCTTACGATGCTCTTCATATGAATTTTTTGAGGCTTGAAAGCTGGACCACTTGCAGCAATTTTGAAAGAACTCAAACGCGTAGTTGGGTTTTTAGACGGTGGGGTTGTAGAATAGTATTTTGCTCCCCGGCAAACCAAAACAAACCAAAAAGGTCCTACACACGTTGAAACGGTCCCAAACAACGCCATGCTCCTGAAGTTTGCATCGTTGGAATGCGACGAAAATTCATATTTTTATTTTACGGATCTTCATTAAGATACAAAATCTTTTTTGCATATTTTAATTGCAGATCTCTCTATGAGCATTTAAAAAAATGGTTGACGGATATTGATAACTGACATCTGCTAAAAGACATTTGAGAAAGTCGGAACAAAATAATATTCATTGCACTACAACGATGAAAACTTAAATGCCAAACACGTTATGAAATTGTACTTGGTCAAGCCCAAGCGAATCGAAAGAAGCCCAAAACCCCCAAACCTGTTGGCATGGAGTATTTCGTTATGCAAAAATCCAAACAAACCGAAAAAATCCAAAACAAACCAAACAAATTGGAATGGAGCCAACCACAACATATTCCCAAATACTTACAACTAGTCATTTTCTATGCAAGAAACTCCGACGGAACCGGAAAAATCCTGAACACACCAACAAACCCAAATATGTTTTACACTGTAAAAAATTTCTGTATAAAAATTAATACACAAGTGTAGAAAGTTTTTATGCGGATACCGCTTATGAAATTTCAGATACGACTTTGAAAATCCAAAACAGGTTATTTGAAAAATGAAAGTGTAGCTCCGTAATATTCATATACTTGTGCGTTTGAAAAATAATGCACGTGTAAAGAAATAATCACATTCAAGTATATTGAAATCAAGAACCATTTGCTGATATCAATATACGAGTGTATATTAAATTCAAGAACCATTTGCTAATATCAGCATACGGGTGTGTATTAATTTCACAGAACCAAAGTATTACCTTCAATGTACACTGTAAAAAGCTTCTGTATAAAAATTAATACACAAGTGTATGATGTTTTTATGCGAACGACGTTTATGAAATTTCAGATAATATTTTGAAAATCCAAAGCAGGTTATTTTAAAAATGAAAGTGTAGCTCCGTAATATTAATATACTTGTGCGTTTGAAAAATAATGCACGTGTAAAGAAATAATCACATCCGTGTATATTAAATTCAAGAACCATTTGCTAAGATCAACATACGGGTGTGTATTAAAATTACTGATCCTAAGTATTAAGTTTATTTCAGAAATTGATAATTAAGCCCACTGAAAATGTGACTCGTATTTATCCTCCTCGACGGGAGATAGAGATAAAAAAAAGGTAGTTTTTGTGAAATTTCTTCCTTCAACACCTGGCGGCGTAAAAAGGGGAAAAATAATTTCCTCCCGGAAAGGCGAGTTCAAGAACTGCGACTCTGGCGTGGATATGGAGAGGTAACGAATTTGTGACACTCTCCGACGTGTGCACGAGTTGCAAATGCGTCTGTTTTGCCGAGGACGATCGTAGCCGGTGGTCGGGTTATATGCCCGACCGAAGCTGCGGGTGGCTATGGGAAAGTGCGGAACAAGGCGCCGTCCCTCGAGCGCTACGCGAACTACGCGCGACCATCGGTCGTCGCGAGCGGCCGAGGTGGGTTGAGCGCGTTTTGGATTTGTATACAATACTCTGTTTTTTATATTTGAATTAATATACAACTGTTGTAATCTTTAATTTAAGGCACGGGCTGATGCAATACATTTTCCATAAATTTGCAAACTTTTCTTGGAAATTCCATGTTGCATCTATTAAATTCTATATCCACGTTAGAATTTCATGTTCCTATTTTTAATTTACGGTACAAGTGTCTTAAATTCAATTTCATTCACTGAGTTCGTAAAATTCAATTCTTTTGTCCCTTAAATGTAGTGTACATTTAATATAATTTTCACGTTGTTTCATGTGATTTTCATCAGCGTTTATGAATTCTTTTTTCAATTCCAGTTTCGCACTTTTAAATAAATCTGTTGTGATCATGCATTGTACGTATCGTAAAATTCAGTTTCACATATGTTATATTTTTCAGGCAGCTGTAAATAAATTTCAAAGTTGTTTTGTATTTTCAATGCTCTGTTTTTTATAGTTGATTTATCATACATCTGTGGTCATTTTCAATTGAAGACACGGGTTAATGCAATACATTTTCCACAAATTTACAAACTTGTCTTTGAAATTCCATGTTCCATGTATTAAATTCTATATCCACGTTAGAATTTCATGTTCCTATTTTAAATTTACGATACAAGTGTTTCAAATTTAATTTCATCTACTGAGTTCGTAAAATTCAATTCTTTTGTATCTTAAATGTATTGTAAATTTCATATCTTTTTTTACAGTGTAACCGAGTATCTTGTTATGTCAGAAATTTGAAGAAAAAAAACCCAAACGAACCTGAACATGTTCCAAAACAGCATTTTGATGTGCAACATAATAATATAGTTGCGCAATTTTCCATATTTTACTATGGACTTTTAAAACTAAGATACGAATCTGGAGGATGTTGCTCCGTCTTCGACATCCAAATAGCCCCATATACAATGCACATGAACGGAGGTCTCTACCCTGGCTGCAGCGAATAAATTGCATTGGCTATCTCGCTCGCTCTCGCCCTATCTTTTCTCTCTCTCTCTCTCTCTCTCTCTCTCTCCCCCTCACTTTTTCTTTCTTCCGCCCGCGGTCCTGCGATCCCGTTTTATCCTCGTTTCTCTCGCGCTCCATCCTCGTGCTCTCCCTGTGCGAGACTTTTGCCTGGGTTAGCCGGTCGCGCGCAGGGTTACAGAATAGGTTACCGAGGCTTCCAGTGAAAAGAAGGCAGGCCTTCGTGGTGGAGATCGCGCACGGTGTGCGCTATGGAGCCGGGAGGCCTCTGACTCCTAGACTCCTCGCTTCCAACACTGCAATACTCATACGGACACTGGCCCGATGATGCACGAGCTCTTCAACGCCAAGCGAGCCACTGTCCTCCCACTACATCCACGCACCCACGCACGATTTTCCTTCTTCGTGAAAATCCGACTGGCCAGCTTTCCAGAAGGCGTCATTGATGATGGATCAGCGGACATCGGGTTTTCGGTCATGTACTCATTCAATGAGTAAGTCCAATGAGTATGAGTGTGCTTTCTTTAGCGGAGAAGGTCTCGTGCAGCGGCCGACGTGCAACGCGGTTACTTGTTAGGGCCATGGGCGTCGTAGTTGTTGTCGTCGATTCACTTATACCTATTCCGAACGACAACAATGTCGAGGGCTTCCCCACGTACAGTAGGAGCTTGCGCTTATAAAACAACTGCCTGGGAGAGAGAGGGAGGGAGGGAGGGAGAGAGAGAGAGAGAGAGAGAGAGAGAGAGAGAGAGAGGTGTGTATGGGAATTGTTCGTCGGGTACGCCGATCGTGCTCATTAATTATATCTGCGAGTGATCTATCTGGACCAGTGAGCTCGTGGGGTCGCCTCACCCTCCCTCCCGCAACCCCTTTCTACCGTCGTCGTCGCTCGAATTCTTCGTACAGAAACCTTGCGGGAAAGAGACGGCCCGATCGCCCTCTTTACTCTCTCGCTGCTCTCTTCGTATACATATAGGTACAGGTTTTGAGCATGTGCTCCATATTATATGCACTTTACGAGACGGGTCATGCCGTTTCTCCGCGGCAACGGACCGCCGATAAAAGTGAGGAAGAAAAAACAAAAAGACGCGACAGAAGACTCGCAGGGACGTGGAAAGAAAGGAGGTACAAAAAGAACGTCAAAATAAATTTCTTGACGCGAGAGGCGAGATACATCGTGTGGCCGATTTCGTGTCGGGGCGTCTCTCGTTGAAACGAAAAAGTCGATCATCAATCCCGTGAAAGTGCTATAGCAACAACGTCGAAGCCTTGTAAAATACACATATATACATACACGTTCACACGTGCGCGTGACGTTTCCCCTTCGTACGCGAATACAGTAGAAGCTCCGTTACAGAGGCTCAACTTCGTATCCCCACTCTTCCCGCGAGCTGGTGGGTACATGGGCGTGGCGTCCGCTCCCGTGATCCGCGAGTCGCCAATCGCGCCCGCGCCGCAGTAAGTGGGGGAGCGAAGCGGCGCGCAGGTGGGAGTGGGATCCCCTCCAAGAAAGCAAAAGTCTGCAAAGCAATAGTGGGAGCGAGTGTCGCGAGGGTAGTGAAGATTCATAAATGTGAAACGGCCTCGTGAAAGTAACGGGTTGCGTGCTCTACAACGATATGGATAATATGGGGAACAGCGAGAGCGGG
Organism: Ophion costatus; assembly: GCA_951751655.1. Classification (NCBI taxonomy): domain Eukaryota; kingdom Metazoa; phylum Arthropoda; class Insecta; order Hymenoptera; family Ichneumonidae; genus Ophion; species Ophion costatus. The sequence goes on from OX632367.1 coordinate 16,680,477, forward strand.
AAACCAGCAGCAGCACTTTTCTTTAGCTTACGCCCCCCCCCCTACGTTCGATTTCCCTTCGGCTGTGCATGCACACGCAAATAAACAAAGCAACGTTTTTTTTCTTCCTTTACCTGTAAACGCGTACGTGCCGTACTCACGCACTTATTCGCGTTAAGCCGGATTATAGATGCTTGGTTACGAGCGCGATCGTAGTAGCGCACGTTCTTATATATACACATACCTGTGAATATATCGCCGCGCCTCCGCAGTTTGTTCTACCGTTCGCAAACCTCCACCGGGAAACGATAAACCTTCGATATTGTATATTGCGTATCGCGAGAGACTATGAAATATATATATATATATGCAAGGAAGAAGGAGCCGCGCGCGTCATGGGATTTATTGTAATTGGCAGTAATGATGGGCTCTCGGACGCGTGCACCTCGTTCACTTCGCACACACAAATATCACATATGTGTATATATATTCAATATAGAAACAGCACATAGTCACCTTGAAGCCTTCTTGAGCGTAACGCACCTTTTGCCAGACTATGTCAGTGGTGCGTGCATGATGTATGCTTTTCGTGTTCTCTGCCTTTTCTCGCAAATGTGTAGGGGCGCGCGCACGTGCGGTCGTTAAACCGAAGGTAATGACGCAGCTCAAGATGTGTGTAACACGAGAACGCGTTTGAAGCAGAACTAAACGCAGGCTTCCGGTTCGTCTCGAATTACCATAAGAATTCTCCAAATCCGCAAAGTATCAGTATGTTTTTTTCCCGCATACATGTGCGCAATAGGCTATTTGAGGGCAGGGTAAAGAGAACCTGATGGTGCCTGCACTCGTTGGCAACGTCATCGCAGACATGGTAGACATGTGAATACACTTGCGCAAGAAATAAAGAAGTTTTGAAGTCTTTTCAGGTGGGTTGGGCCTTTCCTGCTTGGGTATTTTAATGTCCGAAAATATGCCAAGTGGTGACACAATTGTTCGTCGCAAAGCTTCGTTGGGGAGGTTGTTAGGAGATAGTGCGAGAGAAGTTGGAAAGCAGTCATAATATCTGCATGCACACGGTATACATTGGATATGTGGCGTATTGGGCTGATAAAGTGGCGCATATGGTGAATACAGCTGTTGTAGAACGCGGGATGAGTCCGTCTTTCAATATTACAATGAGTCGCAATATGCGATGCAGATTTTGCTTTGTTTGTCTACCGCGATGGGAGCAGGAGCCGTCGATCCCGAGAGAAAGTGACGTCCGCGATTCGTCCACGTGCTCTTCTTTCAAGCGACACTACCGTCCACAAATAAGATAGCTTCACTGTGTGAGCATATGCTCGGGATATTGCCCGACCGTATGAACTAGATCTAAACAGAACCATAGAAACTCGTAAAGCATCAAACTATTCGCTGGATTACTGCAATTGAAAGCATCAAACTATTAGTTGGATTGCTGGAATGGAAAGCATCAAAACTATCAGCTATATTGCTGTAATGGAAAGCATCAAAACTATCAGCTATATTGCTGCAATGAAAAACATCAAAACAATCAGCTGTATAACTGCAACACTGTAAAAAAAGATATGAAATTTACAATTTGGGGATTTCTAGTAATTTGGGGATCAACTAGTGCAGCCAAAACTGGTGTGCGAATATGTGCACACAGATCACAATGGGCGTTCCGAGCAACGTGAATCGAGAGAATAGATTCTATTTCGTGCCACGTAATCGCCGCAGGAATTTGCTGGAAGATCGGTGAGCCAAATAGTTGCGTGGTATAAGGTAATCCCCAAGATCGGCTTTCCGGCGTTTGGCCACCCCACAGTAATGACCAATTAAACGCAGTCATTCGCATTCTCCTGGAGGACCAATCATTGTACCGTTTGCCCTAGTCGAGCACGAGAAGGAGAGGCGGATAAGAGTTTGAAGAAAGAAGAGAAAGAATAGAGAAGAGGTAGAAACCTCGAGGACTCGCCACACATACATGGAATGAGATGAGTATGCGGGCGTATGTACGTTAAGTAGGCATACGGGAGTCGCCAGCAAAAGGCTTCCGTCCTTGGGTCTTGGCCGCTACACCAGAGAAAGAGACTTCTTTCTTTCTCGATGTACAAACCTGAACTAGAGAGCACCGGCCAGTTTCTTTTCCTCATTTCCGTCTCTGGACTCAGCCCCCGAAGAGCCGAGACACACCGAGAGGGCCGCGTATCTATCCGCAGGATCGGACGTCGTTTGCCTCGATTTGCATCGTTATTCGCGTGCGGTCGCTTGCGAAAAAGGAGCACATATATTAACCTCGCCTTTGGTTCCACTTCCTTGTGGCTGCTGCTTTTTCTTCGACTTCCGAGCCAGTTTCCAATGGCAAGCTCGTCGATTCGAGATGCACTTCTGACGGTTGTCGCGACGGCACGCCCTCTTGGAGTTTCGTGCCTCGCCGTCTTAGGAAGCGTCAGCTGATCGGAAAAATCATACTAGGCTTCTTCCTAAGTGGGATTCGACTACCAGGAATCTCTCCAAGAATTCTCAATGACTCGCCACTTTTCAAACACAGACGGACAAAGTCGACAAAGTACCAGCGTTTTTTGACAGCTTCCTTGACAGCTCAATTTGCAGTTAACACGTTGGCCCGGTTCTTGCGTCCAATGTTTTCGATTCTTATCATCGTTGAGCATCATCGAGTACCACGAGAAGAGTATCTATGAGTATTATCGAACGATCGAAACGTCGCTCTCTTGGAGTTCGATTCGATGTGAACGGTATAATAATACATGCCAGGTGTGTGTACGTGTGCCTGTAAGATCAGGAAGAACCGTAAAACTTGGTGGTATACTGCTGGGAACATTTCTGCAAGTGTATCCCACACGATAACTAGGCGGTATATATGGGGAAAGGATATTCTGAACCCGTCGCATCTATGAAATGTTGGCTTTCAGCACATCTGGCTGTTTTGAGGTCAGACCTTGATTCATTCAAATGAATCGTTGATTTTGGGCACTGGATGGTCTTTAAAATTACCTTTATATCAATACGCTTACATTTCTGTAAACGCGAGTTGGGAGACGTTGGGTTTTACAGAACGTTGAATATGGAGACAATCGGCTATTGTGAGAGCGGTTTTCAAAGTCGAATATTTTCAAAATCCCCTTTCCCTATATACACTGCAAAAAAAGATATGAAGTTTACAATACATTTAAGGTACAAAAGAATTGAATTTTACGAACTCAGTAGATGAAATTAAATTTGAAACACTTGTATCGTAAATTTGATACAGGAACATGAAATTCTAACGTGGATATAGAATTTAATAGATGGAACATGGAATTGCAAAGACAAGTTTGTAAATTTGTGGAAAATGTATTGCATTAATCCGTGTCTTCAATTGAAAATTACCACAGATGTATGATAAATCAACTATAAAAAACAGAGCATTGAAAATAGAAAACAAGTTTGAAATTTATTTACAGCTACCTGAAAAATATAATATATGTGAAACTGAATTTTACGATACGTACAATGCATGATCACAACAGATTTATTTAAAAGTGCGAAACTGGAATTGAAAAAAGAATTCATAAACGCTGATGAAAATCACATGAAGCAACGTGAAAATTATATTAAATTTACACTACATTTAAGGGACAAAAGAATTGAATTTTACGAACTCAGTAAATGAAATTGAATTTCAGACACTTGTACCGTAAATTTAAAACAGTAACATGAAATTCTAACGTGGATATAGAATTTAATAGATGCAACATGGAATTTCCAAGAAAAGTTTGCGAATTTATGGAAAATGTATTGCATCAACCCGTGCCTTATATTAAAGATTACAACAGTTGTATATTAATTCAAATATAAAAAACAGAGTATTGTATACAAATACAAAACGCGCTCAACCCACCTCGGCCGCTCGCGACGACCGATGGTCGCGCGTAGTTCGCGTAGCGCCCGAGGGACGGCGCCTTGTTCCGCACTTTCCCATAGCCACTCGCAGCTTCGGTCGGGCATATAACCCGACCACCGGCTACGATCGTCCTCGGCAAAACAGACGCGTTTGCAACTCGTGCATGCGTCGGAGAGTGTCACAAATTCGTTACCTCTCCATATCCACGCCAGAGTCGCAGTTCTTGAACTCGCCTTTCCGGAAGGAAATTATTTTTCCCTTTTTACGCCGCCAGGTGTTGAAGGAAGAAATTTCACAAAAACCACCTTTTTTTATCTCTAGCTCCCGTCGAGGAGGATAAATACGAGTCACATTTTCAGTGGGCTTAATTATCAATTTCTGAAATAAACTTAATACTTAGGATCAGTAATTTTAATACACACCCGTATGTTGATATTAGCAAATGGTTCATGAATTTAACATACACGGATGTGATTATTTCTTTACACGTGCATTATTTTTCAAACGCACAAGTATATTAATATTACGGAGCTACACTTTCATTTTTCAAATAACCTGTTTTGGATTTTCGAAGTCGTATCTGAAATTTCATAAGCGGTATCCGCATAAAAACTTCTTACACTTGTGTATTAATTTTTATACAGAAATTTTTTACAGTGTATATATACATACATGTGTGTGTATGTGAGTGCGTGTATTGTAAATATAGCACGTCAACGGATCACGCTCGTCCTCTGCCTCCGGCTGATAGACGGTCATTATTGCAGCGTGACAGAGACCCCGGGAGGTTGCTATGAGTTTCGCGACGGCAAGTGAAGAATTCGCGCGACCAAAAGATAGGAAAAAACGCTTTTTTCATTTCCCCCTTTGCCCTTTGGAAGCAAGCCGAATGGCCCATATCCCACGACCGTGCCCACTCCCCACCACACGAATCTTCCGTTGTTCCTATGATATTTGATTTTTTTCCTTCTCGTCGTCTTCTTCTTTCGTACGGCACACAACCTACAGAATATACGTAGTACAATGTGTACGGGAGTACCGTAAAGTGTCATCCGCGCGGGTCACACAGTCGTCTCCAGCGGTCATTGTGGGAGTAAAATATTTGCAGTCTCATGATATGTCGTATTACACAGACACGCGCAGCGGCGAGGCGGCGCGGTCCGACAAAGAATACGCGCAAAGAGCGCCGGCGGCGAGGCGAACAGAGGGACCGAGAGGGGGAGAGAGGCAGAGGGCGGCGAAATATAAGAGGATCTAAATGTGATATTAACAAAATGATAATAATGATCATAGTGATGATACGAAAAATACGTGAGATGCGATTAAGCCGAAGCGAGTAACGTTGAGGAAAAATAAGAAAAGAGAACTAGGGAAGGAGTGTGTGTAAAAGGAGAAGAGTAAATTAAGGCGCGCATTTATAAGCTCTCGGTATAGAAACATGGAGGAATGAGAGAAGATAGAGAGAGACCTCTCTCTCTCTCTCTCGCTCTCTCTCTCTCTCTCTATCTATCTCCTGTCTCTCTCTATCTCCATACAAAGCGAAGAGATACAGAGAGAGGAGAGTGGAGAGAGAGAGAGAGAGAGAGAGAGAGAGGGAGAGAGAGAAGAGTAAGCGAAGAGGGGAAAAGGGAAATGGTAAGAGATGCGATAGAGAGAAGGGCGTTTTCATCAAGGGATCAAGAAAGCGATGACGGCCCCCTTTGGATAAGTGTCACGTATCATACGCGTTAAGATGCGCTCCGCAAAAGACGTTGAGCGCTTGGTATATCTTATTAAAGCTTTAGGGACGGTTCCTATCGTCATTAAACGAGCGTCGTTGGCAAGCGTGGTGACCCTTCCCTTCACGGCCACTTCCACTTTTTCCGTCGACCTCCCGAATCGTTGAATCGTTGGTGGTGCGCAGACATCGGAAAAGACGCGCGGAGAACGGGAGATGAGCTCGTCGTGACGATGATGAGCGTAAAGCAGCGAGATTATTGCACGACCGTAAAAAAGCTCGCGAAAAAGGTTTTGGCTGCACAAAGCGTACAGCACCGTCGAGATTTTATCATCGAGCATACACGAACTAAAACCCTTTTCTTACAACACACGCGTGTACGTCTTTTTCGCAGGTTTTTGGACAGGGCGTCGAGGGTATGGGACAGGGAGTGAGAGAGAAAGAAAAAAAGAGCAGCCTCCTACGCCTCTAGTCAAAGTAAGGAACGACATGTAAGAGAGAGAGAGAGAGAGAGAGAGAGAGAGAGAGAGAGAGAGAGAGAGAGAGAGAGAGAGAGAGAGAGAGAGGTGGCCGACGCAATCCTTCAAGGGAGCGAGTGTTTGCGTCCCGCAAACACGGAGGTACATGATCGCGGAAACGAACACGAATAAACGCGAATCTCAAAAATCCCCGTGTGTTGATGCACCCACGCGTCTCTCGACGTCCGATATAACACATTCATATGAAATTAGATATAATGCATATACACAAATATATATATATATATATATATATGCATACGCACATACACATTTGTTTCCTGTGCAAATTATCTCGGAGGAGAAAAGAGCAAAGAGAGAGAGAGAGAGAGAGAGAGAGAGAGAGAGAGAGAGAAAGAGATTTAAAAGGTACCGCCGTCTCTCGTGGTCCACGCGCGACGTTGAACCGTTTGTGCCTCTCGCGACTAAACACCGGCAAATGACAAGAAGGGGCTTACTGTGCTGTCCGCCCGCACCGCGAAAAAGCAAACCGACGAGAGACAGACGCACTCTCTCGCGGTTTACCCGCGCATACGTTACAATGCCATGCGTTCACGCACGTAGTTTCTCTCTATGCACGATTTATATTTTACGTTATTACGTATTTTACATTTACAGATACAAACACACACACATATATATATATATATATATATATATGTATTTATGCAGAGGGAGAGAGTTGGCAAGAAAATCGTTGTAGTAGGTATATGTACAAGTATTTTCGCGTTAGAGCGCGAGCGGCTCGCGACTTAAAGGTTTTATCACTAATCTTGGCACTAAGGCGACTCCCCATATATATATATATATATATATATATATATATATATCTACATACGGTTAACATATACACCACGCAATTTAGCCTGCGGTACTCTTCCAGCTCCGTATGCCAACCCATATACAGGGAATTTCATGTCAAGTGTCATAAATATAAATATATATATACAGGGTATCATGTTATGAATGGATAATTCTACAACTGTCGATAGGCCAGATCATCTCCTACTATATCCTGAAATTTTAGTTTAGTAAAAGTCACACGGTTTTTGAGATTTTACGCTTTAGGTTGTTTTTTGAAAAAAAAAATAATCGGTTTTTGGTTTTTCGCATGCCATTTCTAGAAATGATATGAATCGACGACTAAGCAACTTTTTAAAGTAATAAGCACGTTATGCGTAGTAGTATGTATGAAAATTCTGCATAAGATCGCTTTTCATACAGTTTCCTTAATGTTTAAGGTTAAAAAGACTTTTATAGATAAAACAAATAACCGACAGAATTTTTGTCAAAACCGCGTAAAACAACGTTATCGTTTGTAAAAATGGCATGCGACAAACAAGAAGCAGATGTTTTTACCGAACTGAAATTTCGGCGTATAGTAGGACATGACCTATCGACAGTCGAAGGACAGTCGAAGGCATCATACGCACACAGGGTGGCTCATGAAGCGACGTCCGAAAGGAAAATCTGTAAGCCTCGTATCCAATACTTATCCGAATCACCCCCATGTATGTTCTACAGAACGTTTTCAGTTTTCGTGAAAACCAGCATTTTTCAATTTATGTCCCTCATGTATTTAATTTCCTCCCATTTTTTCACCTGTCTTATCGTTATGAAGTATACTATCAAGCAATAGATAAAGAACCAACTGAACACTGACGTAAATGCCTTAGTTATTTTATCAAAGGTTAAAAAAGAGGTTCGAGAGGAATTCTCGCTAAAGTTCAGATGAAAAAACAATCATTATACCAGTCTAAATTATTCCCAATTGGTTTCAAAAGACTTTTGGATGAAAGTATTGGGAGTGCATATAAGTCTCCGCCGTTTGACAAAAGATGGCCCCACCAGGAGGTATAGTTGAAATTGTCAGATGTAAAACGTCATATCATAAGGTTGGACATCTGGCGAGACCTTGAAATATTTGCGATTTTGTATCAGCATCACATAATTGTTACGTGTCAAAATGTCGAGTTTCGAGCCGAATAAAACGACGCTCCCGCATCGTTTGCGGGAGCTTCTTTCATGTGAAGAAACTTGCAGCTGAGGCGCATCGATTGCTTGTAGATGCATATAGTGAGGCTGCTCCACGTGGTCTTCTCACTTTGAACGCTAAAAAGGCTATTAACATGAATTTTTAAATAGATTTATATTATAGATATTGATATAAAAGTTATTACCCTTAATGAATACACTTTTGAAATACATAAAAATACATTTCTTCATTTATTTAAGTCACTATTTAAGGACGAAGTTAAAAAAATGTCCTAAAAAAATGGTAGGTGTGCTGTTGATGAAATCTCGGCGATGGATCATCCGAAACAAAAAAATCAAACGGTTTTAGATTCAGTATGTTAATGGCTATAGCGCATATCATACTATTTTTTATATATGCAAAAATAACAAAATGGCGGTCATTTTTCGAAAAAAAAACGAAAAAAGTATTTTCTTCACGGTTTTTGGCAAAAAATAGTGAATATGAAAAATTTGAAAAAATCCTTGATCTGCGCTATAGCTATAGTTGTAAAGAATGTGTGGTTACAATTCCATAAGCATCGGTTCAGTAGTTTCGAAGATTTTATTAACAAATCGTCGAAAAACGTTATTTCGAGAAAAACACGTTTAAAGTTCGTTTGGGTTACTTAAATCCATAAAAAAATGTTTAAATGTATTTCGAAAGTGTATTTATTAAGTGTAACAACTTTTTTTTTATCAATATCTATAATACAAATTTATTTTAAAAAATCATGAACATAGCCTTTTTAGCGTCTAGAGTGAGAAGACCCCTCAAGTGCGAGAAATTGTCGTGAGTGGTTTCAAAAGTTTAAGAACAGTGAGTTTGACGTCGAAGCCGGAGAACGTAGCGGAAGACCGAAGACGCGGAATTGGAAGCATTATTGGAGGTAGATATTCGTGCCAAATTATTCGGCTCAAAACTCGACATTTTAGGACAAAAAAATTATCTGATGCTGATACAAAATCGCTCATATTTCAAGGTTATCGTCTCGCCAGATGTGTGCACCTTACAACATGACATTTTACATCTGACAATTTCAACCGTAACCTCCTGGTCCAGCCATCTTTGGTCAAACGGCGGACACTTATTTGTACTCCCAATACATACACGAAAAAGAAAAAAAGGAATACCTATGCTATATAGGAAATATCGAGAAAAAAAAACATTTAAAAATGCTTTTTTCTCGAAAACTAAAAAAGATCGTGGAACAGACATGCTAGTGGTTCGGATAGACATACGAGGCATCTGCATTTTCAGTTTGGTCACTCTTCACGCCACCCTGTATGGTTGTGTGTGTGTGTGTGTGTGTGTGTGTGTGTGTGTGTGTGTGTGTGTGTGTGGGTGTGTGCGTGTGTGTGTGTGTGTGTGTGTGTGTGTGTGTGTGTGTGTGTGTGTGTGTGTGTGTGTGTGTGTGTGTGTGTGTGTGTGTGTGTGTGTGTGTGATATATGCAGCATATATACTTATATATGGAAAATGGTACTCTGCGTTACGCATATCGGATTTTGCTCTGCGCGCTTACCTTTATCAGCCGTATAGGTATATAATATGGGATCGAACTAGTCAGCTCAATGCTCGTTCCGTTATAAATGCTGTGCGAGTTGCTGCTCCTCCGGGCGACTGCAGCGGCAAATGCAGCGGCAACGAGAAAGCTCTGGCCAGTTTGTATGTGTGAGAGGGAGGGAGGGCGGGAGAGAGACAGAGAGAGAGAGAGAGAGAGACTCAGAAGACGATAAAGAAATGACCAGGAACACCCTCTTCCGCCTTTTCTCTTGAGGAGCGCGCATTGAAGAACGCGGAGAACTGTGCACGTATATGGTCCTTGCTCTTGCTGATTTTGCACAATTCCAACGGGAAAAACACGCGCCCAACCACCTTCACGATTTACATCGTTTCAATATTTATTTGAACCTTTCCACCGAAATTTTGGAACATCCTTCACGAGCATATAGAATACGATTTTGCAGGGCCGAGTTTCTGTGCAATGGTAGGATTTATTTTGAAAATGACTACGGGGTACGCTATTCTCGTGACTTTTTAATCGCCCCTACATTTTCATCGACCCCGCGCGGAACGACGCCTCAATGGGGCTTCCTTTTCAGCTTTTTTTTCCCTGGCGATTTACGATCTGCCAGCAATTTTATGGAGCTCGGCTACTCCCCGCGACTGAATAATTTGAGGAAAAGAGAGAGCGAGAGAGAGAGAGAGAGAGCGCGTGAGAGAAACTTGAACTCATACATTTTTCGGGATTGCAGTTTTTCATTTTAAAAATATTGCCGAAAAATGAATATACTTTGTTTAGAAAAAAAAATCTCTCAATCAAAACCGGGGAAACTCGAAAATCAACATGGAAAATGAAAAACAAATCTTCATTGTTTCAATGGAATGAAAAAATAGCAGGTAGCCTTTGCAGGAAGTACAGTCAATTTCTTTCTTTTTCGCTTGTTTGACTTTGTTTTATTTTGCTTTTCTCTTTCTGCTTTGCATCTAATTTAATACTTGTCTTTTTTCTTTTTTTTCCCCCTCGCTGTATGCCTCGCTCAATCTGCATTTTTACCCGCAAGTGCTCCGGGCGACGTTTCCGCGTTATCAAGCTCGCAAGTCCTCTTTCCTTCTCTTTCTCACATTGCCCGTCTTTTTAACAATGTTGCGCGCGCATGTGTGCAAGTGTGTGTGTGTGTGTGTGTGTGTGTGTGTGTGTGTGTGTGTGTGTGTGTGTTCATTCGCAAGCAACTCTGCCGACGCGTTTACATAAAGAAAGCGCCTTGTTGAACGAGACATTTAATTTCGAGACACCTCTCGCAAAGCGGTCAACACGCGCAAAGGCAACTGTGTATTCATATACGGGGTGTCTTGTTGTAAATGGATAATCCTGCCACTGTCGATAGGTCAGATCATGTTCTACTATATATGCTGGAATTTCGGTTTAGTGAAAGTTTTCGAGATTTTGAGCCTTGTGTTATTAAAAAAAAATCATCTCCTTTCGGTTTTTCGCATGCCATTTCTACATATAATACGGATCGACAATAACTAAGCAACTTTTTGAAGTAATTGGCACGATATGCATAGTACATTTTTTCACACCGCAGGCTATCAAAGTCAGATGTTCGAATTGGTTTGTATTAAAATTCTGCATAAAATCTTTTTTCATAAAGTTTCCTTAACATTTGAGGTTGAAAGAAGACTTTTCTAGATAAAACAAATAACCAAGAGTATTTTTTTTTAACCGGGCTGCAAGAGTTATCATTTGTAGAAATGGCATGCGAAAAAAGAAAAGCGGATGATTTTTATATTGAAAACCGTGGGACTTTTGTTAAAGTGAAATTCTAGCATGTAGTAGGGCATGATCTGACGTATCGACAGTTGGAGGATTATCCATTCGTGACAGAACACCGTGAATATACACGCACATCTGTGTATATACACATAAATATATATATAGACATATACGTATGCTTGTGAAGCGTAATATGTCAGGTCCAGGTAGACATTTCGGGGGGAACGTATACTGAATACGAATTCGCCATTTACTTACCCCGAAACCCTCGATTTTTATAGATAATCGTCGGAAATGTATAGAAAGTACATTTTCCACTCGATAGACCCTTAATGATTGCCGATTTACTGAACCAACTGATTTTGTTTTGCCAAGATGCAAAACAATACTTGACTTCTTAATTTTTTTTTTAATTTTCATTTATAGCAATAAAATTTTACCCCCTGAATAGGAATTTACTATTCAGTTCCCCCGAAGTCCGCATTTCTCATTAAAAATCGTCGAAAGTGCATAGAAACCCGTTTTGCTGCATTTTTTCGGCGCAACTTCAACCTTTGGACAAAAACTCTGAGGTATTCACAGAAGAAAATGTAAAATAAGAAAAAAAACGTAGGGAACAAATTTTTCGACTCTTGGTCACCGTTACAAAATTGCCATAATCGGAAGATTTCAAAAGATTGTAACACCGGTCTCATTCAAGCCACCAAGATGTAATGGTGAGTTTCCGAAAAAGATTTGGGGCGACTTAAAAATGCCGCTGGATTTATCATTATAGCCCAATGAGTTCTGCCGGAACGGGCATTTAAATAGGTAATGGATGAAAAAGATGCATGGAATGAAAAAATTGACATCGATCGATGCTCCGTCTTTGAAATTCTGCCAAAAATCGAAAAATCATCGGAACTACATGGATCAAACGGCATTTCAAAGGAAAAACGATTACGAAGGGAATGCGCTTAAGGCGGAGTTCTAAATCCGAACCAAAAATAAATTATCCGACGATTCAGTAAAGCCATTTATTTTCGGTCAAGATGGGACAACATTTTGAATTTTAAATATTTTTTTTTCTAATTCTATGACGTTCTATTTTTACTCTCGGAACACAAATTCACTAATAATTCTCCCTAAACCCGTCAATTTCTATTAACAATCGTCAAATGTGTACGAAAACGCGGTTTTCGCGTTGAGCTGGCGTAATGTTGAGCTGTTAACGAAAACTCCACAATATTCATAATCGGCGGGAAATTTTCCATCGGATAAACACTTTGAACGGTGGGAAACCTGATCACGGTGGTATTGAAGTTTGCATCAACGGAATGCAACGAAATTATTATTTTTTTTTTTTTCGTATTGCCCAATTTTCGCTTGCACATTTAGGCCAAAAATATCACTGAAATATTTCCGGAGATCCTTACTGTGGACCTAAATCTGCAAAAGGGGAATTCAGATAGCAATAAAATTTGGAAAAAATACGAAAACAAAGAAGGATTTTCGTTGCATTCCAGCGATGCAAACTTCAACACCATCTGATCACAAATTCACCATCGATTCCTTTCAAAACCTCAATAAAAAAAAATCGTAGAAAATATATCGAAACCCATTTTTTGCGTCTACCCGATATAAACTGCGTGACATGCCTCCATGTGGTCATTTCGCGTTTTCGTTTTTTGCTGTCAAGGCTCCTGTTTTTACCACGATCCCCGGGCATCTTCTCTACGTTGTTTGAAGAGACGAATATGACATAAATTCTTCTCTAGAACTTGACATGTGCGCGGCGAAACGAGGAGCCTCGGAACGCAGGGAAAAAACTTAATGACGATTCTTGGCATTCACACATGGATAGGAAGCACTGGAAAAAAGTGCTGCTGGTATAGAATGAATTGCGAAGGATCGAGCAACTATCGTTACGACGTATACGATCTAGACAACGAGGCCGCGAAATATAATTGCAGACAGTATAAAGTCACACTGGAAACAAATAGTGAAATATTATTGTTCCGAGCCGAGTTATTTAGCCACAGATAGGAGTTGAGGACTCGCGGATGGGGTTCTACCTCGCATGCCACCCTTTCGGTATAATGGTCTTACGTCATGTGATGTTGGACATATAGCGCCACGACGCATGTACAAAAAACGAACGCAAATGAAGAACTGCAGGAGAGGTATAAACAGGAGTTAAGGGAGAGATAGATAGATAGAGAGAGAGAGAGAGAGAGAGAGAGAGAGAGGGTCAGATAAGCAATACGAGAAGGTTTTATGGGATCGAGACACACCCACCGGATGCACTTTGTGTACGTTGCATAAATGCACCGAAAGAGATGTCGTAGTGTCGTGCGAGGGATTAGGAGGCCTAGGAAGATACATGTATCTTCCCATATCACTATTTATCTTGGTGTGCCAAGGTGTTTGATGTGCCTTCCACCGTAAAACCTTACGATTCTCCTAAGAGCCTTTTTTCATCCCGGCCACTGTTTTCGAAATATATTATCATCGTATTTAAGGGACGGGTAGGGGTTTCAGCGTGAAAAAAGCACTTTTTTGCGATTTTTTTTCATCTATACGGATAGAGTAAATTTATTGAAACCGTTTGTACATTGTTAAGTGTCATTTCAAGAACGTTCCGTGAAGTTTGTACGCGAAAATATCCACAAACACGCCGGTGACAAAGCTTTTCCAAGAACGCCTTTGGAAAAACACGATTTTCGGTGTTCACTGTATCTCAGCTAGAAATTATCTGAAATCAAGTACCATTAAAATGTAGTCAAAGTATCATCAAATCCTTCCCCCAACGGTCTTTGATAATTTTTTTTTTCATTTCTCAATTTTTGGTGGTCATGTAAAGTGAAAAGTGGTATTTTTCACGAAAAATTCCGCCATTTTGGGGGTGGAAAACCCCCTCAATGTAAAAAAAATCTCAAACTAACCGTTGGGGGAGGTATTTTGTATGTAGAAAGTGTGTACCAAGTTTGAAATGAATCGGTCATGTAGCTTTCAAATGGCAGTGAACGCGGACTTTGGAAAAGTGGTTTCGATAAAAACGCGTTTGAAGTGTTAGCTACAGTTTGAAACGCGAGCTACAGTGTTAGAGGAGCGGGACTAAATAGTCAATAACTTCGAGAGTTTTGCTCTGATTGACTTGAAATTTTGGGATTGTATTCTTGAAATGTTTAACTATAAGAAAAGACAAAAAAATCGATTTTTCAAAAGGGCGAAACCCTACCCTCCCCTTGAAATAGAACACCCAATATATATAGAGAGAAAGAGCAAGAGTAACACAGACAGAGAAAGAGAGAGAGATGTCGACATTTTCACAGGATAGGAAACGTCATCGCTCGACCCAGATTTCCTACAAGTGGTCCATGGTCGTCCAGATATATGGAATTGTCTTTTACTTTTCCTCGTTTCATATAAATAGTGCAATAATACCATTCTTTTCTTTATTGTCCTTTCAATCTCGTTTTTCCTTCTCGGCTCTCTCTCTCTCTCTCTCTCTCTCTCTCTCTCTCTCTTTTTCTTTCTTTTCCTCTTGTTCATCCTCGCGACTGAATTCCGCGCGAGCGCAAGAATGCGAGCTCGCGAGCAAGGTATAAATAATAAGCTTATATATATATATATATATATATATATATATATATATATGGACAAGCGAAATGAGAGACGAACAATCCGATATCTCGAATTTGCGTAACTCTAGCTCCGTGCCTATGGGACCGCAACACACGGTATTGCAATATTATTCACTTTTCTCTGTCTCTCGCTCTCTCTTGCTCTTGGCTGAAGCGAGAATCGTGACTGCGACGTCTATGCCACACGATTTTCTACTCATCCGATTCGCGCGCATACCGGCAGCAGCAGCAGCAACAACAACAACAACAACAACAATAAGGATAACAACGATGAGAGAGCATGGATCTCGAACGGACGTTCATCACTTGCAGTTTCGTGCAGTCATGACGTATTCCATCTATGCATTCCTTTTGATCTTTCTCTCCAACTCATTCACTCACTCTCTCTCTTTCTCTGTTTACTGGCTCCCGCGCTGTTTTTCCCTTTACAGATACGCGTCGAAAAATCTCGAGAAATCAATCGCGTAATCGCTGGCTGCAACTTATGCATATATACATATTAGGGTGGCACGATTTTGAGCTCATTTTTTTTTCCTTTTTCTCGACATCTAATTATGTTGTTTGTGAAAAAAAAAATCACGGAAGCGGCGAGCGGTCAGAAAATGTTTAGAGTTTGCTCGCGAATCCAAAAATTGAAATTTTCATTAAAAAGACGATTTTTTTCGTCCACTTTTCACTGACGAATTTTGCGCTTTATTATTTTTAAATTAACCTCGCGAAAGCTCTAGCCGGCAATGAATATTTAGTGGTCGCTCAAGAGATTCGAAAGTTCCAATTATCGTTAATTTCTTTTGCCCTTCTCACCCATAAATTTGACGCTTCGTAAAATTTTCAAAACAATTAATCCTTTTTTCTTTAGAAACAGATTTTTCAAATTTACCTCACACTTCTGACCCAAGCATTATAATCTTTGTTCTCATAAAATAATTCGTCAAAGCTCTTAAAGTCCGTAAAGAAAATTAAAGGTCGTTTTATTCGTAAAACTGAAAAAGCAGCTGTTTCCCGCGCATCTTAAGGTAGTTCGGAAGAAAAAATCGGAATTCAAACTGACAATTTCAACGATTTTAATTTTTTTCTTTCAAATGTTTAAAATACATAGAATTTCATTTCATAAAAATGTATTTTTATTTTGGTACCCATCATAATGAAAATTTATGATGACTTTCATAAATACTTCCAATCGACATCAGTTATTGAACACTTGGTTGATCATTATCGACTTTACTAATGAGTTTACGTTTTAAGCAGTTGGCAACCCAACAAACTCACACGCACACTTACACTTGGGTGTGTTCAACACAGGAAGGGACAAGCCGCAGAGATCTAATGCTTGTTTGGGTTATCGAACAAGCCCCAACAAACAAACCCCAAAAAACTCACACACACGCACACTTAACACTAGGGATGTTAAAGAATTCACCCCTTCACGATACATCCCGGATATGGCTGAAATAGTAAAAAATGGTATCCTAACCTAAAAATTATGGACGTTATCAAAAAACGTTTCCTATAAAAGTCGTTCCGGCTTGTTCGGGTTTGTTCGATAACCCAAATAAACCCAAACAACGATTAGATCTTTACGGCTCGTCACTTTCGTTACGAAACAAACCAAAACAACTTACACACACACTTACACTTGGGTCTGTTTGATAAAGGCCGTGAGAAGCCACAGAAACCTAATTCTTGTTTGGGTTATCGAATAAACCCAAAAAATGCAAACAAACCCAAAAAAACTCACACGCATACTTACCCTAGGAATATTAAAAACTTTGCCCCCGCGTGATTCATTCTGAATACGGCTGAAATAGTGAAAAATGGTATTCTAACCTAAAAATTATCATCGTCATCAAAAAATCGTTTTGGCCTGACAAATTTTTTGGGTGAAAAACTCATGATCCCCTTAAAAAAAAAACATGTCCGTGATCTTAACGGGGCCATTCTGAATTTTGAACGAGAAAAATATTTTTTTTAACGTCCCCCTTTGAACCCTGAAAGTCGTACTCGATACTTGATCGGAGCAGTATTTTTCGAGATAAATCAGGTGTAAGATTAAAGTTGGACACCCGGTATGCATGTTTAATCTCACCATTTAATAGCAGCCGGCTTCGACTCAAAACACACTCGCGCACTAACATATTTGTTCATTTTAACAAACCTATCGGAAGTGGACAAGAGACCGAGAGAGAGAGAGAGAGGGAGAGAGAGAGAGAGAGAGAGAGAGAGAGAGAGAGAGAGAGAGAGAGAGAGAGAGAGAGGTGGAACTCTGACGTTTATTTGCGGCTTCGCGAGCGCAGCAACTTTGCATGCGCGCATATATGCGCACGCCTCCGTTAACGTTACACAATACACACGGTATACAGAGTTGTTTCACCAGGGCTAGAAGGTTGGCGGGGGTGTACTAGGGAGATGGAGGAAGGACACACGCGATTATCCATCAATGCCCTTTCTCCCCCCCCCTCTCTCTCTCACTTTCTGTCTCTCTTACTTTGCACTCTGCGCGTTTCGAATCACGATAATGTGCTGGACCACCGTAGTCGGTGAGGTCCCAGCACAACTGTCGAGAGCGAGAGAGAGAAGGAGAGAAAACGATCCCATGAATCTCATGAAAAGGGGCAGAGAGGGAGTGAATAAAGAGAGTCACGTATAGACTGGCGCTATACGATGGATGAAAACCGCTCAGGCATTAATCAAGCACAAGAGAACGCGCCGTGATTCGCATTTGTGTCTGTGCGTTGTTTAACTCAATAGATAGGTTACACACATATATATATATATATATATATATTATGCTGGTTAATAAAAATCGATTTTTTTCCCAACGGAATATTGAAGCATGTTAATAAAAAGAAAGTTTTGCAAAATTTAAAGGTTCTAAACAATTTTTTAGTTAGTGCTCAAACGCCTTATTCATGTTTTTTTCATGATTATTGGAGCATTCATTTTTTTTATCTTGATGCAGAAAATGTTAGTGCGTGAGCCAATGTACGTCTTGATATAATTTTTTCTGTAACAATACACAATTTTTATTTTAATATTTTTTTACCATAAACAATTTGTATTTGATGATTAAGAATCAATATATGTAATTGGCTTGTGAAAATTATATCAACCACTTGATGAACAAGAACACGGTATTTACATCACTGAACGTCTAACAAGTATGCCTGTTTTTTTGGAGTAATATGTTGTTTTGGAGTAAGAAAACAAACGAAGAAGAAAAATTGACGAAAAATCGAAAAAAGAAATTAAAAGTCGTTTGAGCACTACCTAAAAAAATGTGTAGATCTCTCAAATTTTGTATGAATTACTTTTTCATAACGTAGTAACATTTTCCGTTGAGTGACCCGAAAAAAAATTAACTTTTTTTTGAACCATTCGAAGAAAATGCTAAAACGTGTATATATATATACACATACATACATACATGTCCATACTTGGCCAAAAGGCACGCGTCGTAAGTTGTTTGCGGAATCATTCAGACGCTGAATGGTGCAGGGTCGAGGTGGAGGGGCAGCGCGAGATATTCAGCCACGTAATTTCCGCGGATCGGGAAAAGTACATGAATTATCGGTCCGTGGAATCGCGGGTAACAGACGTCACGCATAGGTACAGATCGTCAAGACCATAAAAATATTTTGTGCAGCAATAGCACGAGCCCATGGGTTGGAGTAGTATTTAAAAAATGTTACGTTCGAAAGATATTAGTATTATTTGTTGTTGTTATTATTATTTGTTTATTATGTTTATTATTATTATGCTTATATAGCACTTGAGGTCTTAATTAATTCCTGAGTTCCAACGTATACCCTTGGTTTCCACGCACTACAACCAGTGCAGAAATTTGAGCCGGGAAAAAGTACTGCCCCTGATCTGCCTTTTCTGGATAATATCAGGCTCTGGTTGGGCCTTCCACCTTAATTCACAATGTGACGGGTCTACGGCTAGGTCCCGATCCGCCGTTCTCTTTCTGGAAATCGGAAATTCTGGAAGTAGATCGGGAAATAACCAGGACCAAACGAGGAAATCACAGATGACGTTTAAGGATGTTGTGTTCCTATGAAACATGTTAATGTCAATTGTTCAATAAATAGCTTCTTAATCGTCATGAAATTTTTACACGACCTCCTGAATACTTTATGTAAAAACATACCAAATTTTCAAAATTCTATCATCATTACTTCAAACTCCTTAAGGGTTGTAATAAAAAATGATAAGAAATTTCGGAACATTAGGTATGTTTTTGTATGAAGTATTTAAGAGTTCTCGTTAAAATTGCACGACGATTAGGAAGCTCGTTATTAAAAAATTAACATTTTGTCAAGAACAATTTGTAAAAGAAATAAAAAAAAAATTTATCAATAAACTTCGTTTTGTTTCCGATTCTTTCAGTATATTGTAGATATTATAAAATTGAGAGGTCAAAAAAAAAAACTTATTGCAAAGTTACATCAGTTTCCATAAAACAACATTTAATTTGTGAATGTTAATTGTTCAATAACGAGTTTCCTAATTCTCGTGAAATTTTTACACGACCTCTGAAATACTTCATACAAAAAAATACCAAATTTTCAGAATTTTATCATCATTTGCGATTTGGGACTCAACATCCTTAAGAGGTCGTGTTTTTTGGCTATAAAACGGCCATTTTTTTCGAAAAAAAAAATCGAACGATTAAAGACTACATTTTTATGTATTAAATAAGCCTGCACAATTTCAAGAAGCTCGGTTCATTAGTGTTCGAGTAATCTTGGTCACCGACTTCAGAAATGCCATATTGAGAAAAACGCGTTTAAAGTTTCAATTTCAGTTTACACGAAGAACATATTTTCTCTTTCAACGCTCATATCTCAGTCAATTTTATTCGGATCGACTAGAAATTTTCAGGACATATTCTCAGATACTTATACTTCAAAAAAATGCAATAAAAAAATCGATTTTTTCAAAATCGCAAGTGGGGGTAACCCCTTAATTTTATGAGTGTATCACTTTTTCATACGAAAAGGAAATGTTAAATTCGCACATGATTTCATACCCGTTACTGTGGCCTGAGGCCTTAATGAAATAGGGTCCGCAATTATGCCAAATGTTATATAAATTTCGGAAAAAAAGTGAACGTTTGTAAACAGGGACGTGCATGGTGGCCATTTATCAGATATTGTGCTCCACACACAACCTCCATGTTTGTACCTTATATTAAAATAAAAATATTCGCACTTTTTAAATAAATAATACGTTTTATTGATAAATTAATATATCAGATCATTTTAAGGCACCCTATACATACATACATACATATATATGTATATATATATATATATATATATATATATATATATATATATATATATATATATATATATATATATATATATATATATATATATATATAGGAGAGGTGAGAGCACATCAGTATTCCATATAACGATCCTATAAAATATACGGATCAACCACTATGTGGCTCATTATCGTTTATTGCGCAAATAAGCCACAAATTTCGCCTGCATATGCAATACTTTCCCTCGATTGTTATCGCGTTCGAAAATGATTCGCCATATCGACCGACAACTCATCCGAAACAATGACTCCGTTTGTGTTGCGAAAATATAAGAATCAACGGAGTAAAAAAATAAACAAAAAACGAACATCGATCTCGTTGCGCGTCGCGAGAAATTTTTCTCGCCGAGCATACGTACAGGGTGACTCGTTAGGAATTGGGTACTAGCGAACGAGATGTTCCCAAAAAGACGTTCCGTTCGCATGGGCATGGGTCTACTGCAACTACTTCCAGAGGGCACTGAAAAGTTCATTTCACGTTGCAATTCGTTTTCAAGGACACTAAAAATTGGAGTTAACCTTGAAATTAATTTTCGAGGACATTGAAAAACGAGTTGACCTTGAAATTCGTTTTCGAGGCACTAGAAATTTGAATTGACCTTGAAATTGATTTTCGCGGATATCAACAAGCTAAGCGGACCGTGAAATTGTTTTTCGTGGGCATTGAAAAAAATACTAGGCTGATTGAATCGTACATTTTGACTGACCCTCCAAATTTTGGCTGTGACCCTTCTCCGTAAAAACAATATTTATAGGAATTACTCACTGTCAAATTTCTAGTGTACCACCCGGTATACATATATATATATGGAAGTTTTATATGTATATATATATATACACATACATATATATTGAACGTATAATACGGCAATGCTATCCGGGTTCGGTCGACGATCAGACGAATGATGAATGTGGTGTAATAAAGCAGAAAGAGAAAAAAAAACGAAATAAGAGAGAGATAAAAAACAGCGCTGGAACGTGTACGTACGTAGTACAGGGTGCGCCAGAGAAACTTACTTATTTGAAAGGTCAATAAAAACAAAAGTACTTCAATTATTGTTTTCAATTTTTTTTTATTTGAGAATACAATATCCCAATTTTTTTTTCATGTAGTCTTGAAAATGACATCGGATAAATGGCGACCCCCATTGCGCATACACTGATGAAGTCGATTTTTGAAATTCGTATCCACTCTTTGCAGCATATCAATCGGTATGTTGGCAATGGCGTCGCGAATGTTGTTCTTGAGGTGTGCTATGGTCCGTGGTCGATCGACATAAACCAGAGATTTCAAATAACCCCATAAAAAGAAATCGTATGGAGTCAAATCTGGAGAGCGTGCCGGCCATTGGAGATCGCCTCTGAGAGAGATGAGGCGGTCGGGGAAATGTTGTCGCAACAAATTGACGAAGACCCACCAACAAATTGACTCCATGCGATTTCTTTTTTTGGGGTTATTTGAAATCTCTGGTTTATGTCGATCGACCACGGACCATAGCACACCTCAAGAACAACATTCGCGACGCCATTGCCAACATACCGAATGATATGCTGCAAAGAGTGGATACGAATTTCAAAAATCGACTTCATCAGTGTATGCGCAATGGGGGTCGCCATTTATCCGATGTCATTTTCAAGACTACATGAAAAAAAAATTGGGATGTTGTATTCTCAAATAAAAAAAAATTTAAAACAATAATTGAAGTACTTTTGTTTTTATTGACCTTTCAAATAAGTAAGTTTCTCTGGCGCACCCTGTACATGTAAGCACCTTGTACCGCAAAATATGGCGAGGGGCAATTAATCACGAAACTTTTGAATATGATCTCGGCCGCGTTTGCGGTTGCGATGAACCACGCGCGATTCCCGCGACATTGGACCCTGGACGCGACGCTGCAGACACCACACAGCGTTGATGCAATTTTTGCGCCTCGCCGAAAATGCAAATTGGCAGCCTGGGCGGTTCCTGCGCGTCGCGCAGCATGTGCAACACACGCTGCACCACAAACGAAGGAAGTGTTGGGGGGTGGAGAGAGAAAAAAGCGGATGAGAGAGAGAGAGGGATGATGGAGAAAGAGATCAAAGGATGATAATCGAACGAACGCCCCCCCCCCCTGCCCTTCGTGTTTTCTCTCATGTCCCATGTGTCATTTCGTTCGCGTAGTGTAGATCTCGCAAGAGATCCTGTTTGCAATGAATTTTTCTCTAAAAAAACTTTCCGTACGCATTTTTCGCTTAAAAAATAAACTGTTTTAATGCATTTTTCACCCTAAAAAAATGTGTGCATTTTTTACCCTAAAAAAATTGTATGCATTTTTCACTCTACAAAAATGTATGCATTGTTTAACCCTAAAAAAATTATATGCATTTTTCACCCTAACCAAATTATATGCCTTTTGCACCCTAAAAAGTGATATGCATTTTGCAGCCTAAAAATATATGCATCCGTCGTCATAGAAAAAGTAATGTGCATTTTTTACCCCGAAAAATTATGTGCATTTTCCACCCCACAAAATTAAGTGCATTTGTTACCCTAAAAAAGTATGTGCATATTTCCCCTTAAAAAATCATGTACATTTTTTACCTTAAAAAATTATATACATTTTTCACCGGAAAAGTAAACTAGTTATATTCATTTTGCACTCTTAAAAGGGGCTATGCATTTTGTAGTTTAAAAATATATGCATGCAACGTCATAGGAAAAATTATATGCATTTTTTACCCGAAAAAATTATATGCATCTTTCACCCTAACAAGAATTACATGCAGTTATCGCCCTTAAAATATTATTTTTAATTTTTACAGTAAAAAAAATGATATGGATTTTTCACTATAAACAAATGATATGCATTTTTCGGTTCAAAATTGTATGCATTTGTCGGCTTAAACAAGTCATATGAAAAACCCTTAAAAATTATATACATTTTTCGCCCTCAAAAAAATTAAATGCATCTTTCACCCTAACAAGAATTGCATGCAGTTATTACGCTGAAAAATTATATTTTCTTTTTTCACTACAAAAAATTATTCATTTTTTACTCTAAACAAATTACGTGCATCTTAGATCTTAAAAACTTGATACTTTTATTTTTCGCCCACGATCTTTCCCCGATGATGATTATTCCCCACTGGAACGGCAAACGGAGGAACATGGAAAGAAAAAAAAAGTGCTTTCGGCCAAATTACTTCGCCCGACTGTTCGACATAAATAATGTTGGAATTTTTCATCCACGATTGACAATTTTTATCTTCCGCGCGTATAATGGCGATTATACTTCAGTCGTGTCTACTCCCGCGGTAAATTGTCCCGGACGTGCGGACAATGTCACATTTAAAAAAGGATCCCTTAACGAGCCCTTTATCCCGGTTGCCTCCCCCCTCAACGAATCCCTCGTCCTATTCCGTCCCATAGAAAACCATGCCGCCCCCCTTCTCGTTTTTCGACATTGCACATGTGCTCGCCTGTGCACATGTATTACGGTACATTGGCCCTTTCCCTTCTCCTACTCTCATCCTCCTGGCGCGTAAATTATCCCAAATACAATATTTACACTGTTCCACGCGTGTCTTTGCCTCCTTCCCGAATAACGGCTCTTATTGTTACGCCTAAACGATAAATCATCTCGTTAAATTAAACAGCCTACTCTGTCGGTACACGTAAAAATGCGCACAACACACACGGCGTGCGCGTGGTGGCTGATGGCCACTTTATCCAGGACTTGTTACTCGAGAGAAATAGGTAAAAGAAAAAAAAGAATAGGAAAATTTATGTGTATATTTTTTACTACTTGTGGTATCGAAGGGAACCGAAATAGAGGCGGGGGGGGAGGGAGAGAGAGAGAGAGAGAGAGAGAGAGAGAGAGAGAGAGAGTGCGAAGAGAATGCGTTATTCCCACGATATCACGACGATATCACACAGTATATATATGCAACGCTTTATCTCTCACCTTCGGGCGGTACCGTCTTCCTGATTCTCTCAATGCTGGACTCTCTAGCATGGAATATATGTACCTCGAACTTTTCACGAACGTCTATATACATATACAGGGTGATACATGGACCGACATAACCTTTTGGTGGATTGGCGGAAGGGTGGTGGTCATTTGCTATTTTTTCACCCTTAGACCCTGTGTCCTAAGTGTCCCGAGAATGGTGCTGAAGTTTACAACGTTGGAATGCAACAAAAATTTTTCTATATATTTTTATTTCGTAATTTTTTTTTAACACTTCAACGCTTTTTTTCCTGATTCAGGTTAGGGGTCCCTAAAGAGAACGTTGAGAAATGTTTCAATCATTTTTGCAGCTTCAATGTCGTGAAAAAGAATGTGGCTGTACGAAAAAATGTCATCTCGTTGCATCCCAACGACTCGAACTTCGATAGCATAATTAAGATCTGAATTTTTTCGTTTCTTTTTAATACCCCGAAATTTCGTCTTTGAATCGTCATGACTTCTTTGCTTGTGGCTGCAATAGCACGAAATTACTTTTGCTGCATTCTGCAATGTATGTTTCTTATAAGTAAATCATTATTTGATACAATTGTTTTCAAGAAAATGACTCATGAGTTTTGAAAGTCTTAAGAGTGCGTAAATGTATGAAAAATGATAACTTCTAAATTCATTATATTCATTATAAAAATTATATACTACTATATATTCATTATAAAAAAAACTGTAAGCTATTTTGAACTTGGCTTTGTTTTAAAAAGTTCTCTAGTTTACACCCATCCCGACGGTATGCTACATGTCATAGAAATCATTCATTTCGTCGTCAAAATAAAGAGAATAAGTTTTTCCTTTGTCAAGAATTTAGTAGTTTAAATTTTTCATACGATTACACATTTTTAAGGCTGGAAGTTCGTGACTCACTTTCTTGAAACCAATTGTATCAAACAATGATTTATTTATAATAAACATACATTGCAGAATGCAACAAGAGTTAATTCGTACTATTACAACCACAAATAAAAAAATTTATGACGATTTAATGGCGAAATGTTCGAATAATGTAAAAAAAACCGAAAAGACAATCATATCTCAATTACTGTGATACTTAGGACATAGGGTCTTGGAGTGAAAAAAAATTAGCAAATGACTCCTCCAATCCCCCAGAAAATTTTGTCCGTCCATGCGCCAGACACCCTGTATATCCTGTTACGATTTTGTCCTATCATTTTTGCGGCTTACGCTTTTTTTTTTTTACAAACCTTGTGTGTTATGAAATGGTGTCACAGGCGAGGCAGTCATTCCTCATTACTCGTTCGAGTGGAACTTTTAGATACCTACTATCACCGCCAGATTTTGAGGGTAGGAAAACGTAGCCTGCGTCGTTCTGCACAAAAACCCTTTTCAAGTTATTCCTCTGGCATCATTTTTCTGGGTTCCTCCCAACATGTGGGATTCAGGGGCATGATAGATGCGCCCGAGGAATTACATCATCCGCCAGTGTCAGTCTTCATATATATAGGTCTACTGGTTGTTCACTGGCTCTCTGGTTGATGGTTCACTTTTGCATAAAGCATTGCTGGGTTATATCATAGCGGGAAACATGTTCTACAACCCTTTCATGGGTTCGAGAACAATAACCAGTAGGCCTTCATATGCTCTTCGCAATCACCTTACTCTAGAAGCACACACAAATATATATATACGTGTGTATGTACATATGTTCATCGAAATGAGATTTTGAAGGTTGTATACTTCGAGGACCGTCCTCAAAGAAGGCAGATGCTCATAGCCGACATTACATACGTATCAAGGCTGAAATATGTTTTTTCCCTATAAACATTACTAGCCGAAAGCAGATGGTCTCCGAGTTACTAATTAACGTAATACCCAATAATGATTATCGACTAATTAATATACAAAGTACGTTTATATATATATATATATATATATATATATATATATATATATATATATATATATATGCATATATATATATATAAAATTGCGTTTTTTTTATGTAATTCTTTAGATCATAATATGCGTATATTATTGTGATATTACATTTTATATAAACATTCGCACACGTTCACACATATATTCGTTAACTGGCATCACAAAATATGTCCATAAAATGGTACTTGTACCTCTTGCCAAGAGATAAAAGTAACCAATCTGGCAGTTCTTTGTAAAAGACTCTCGTGAGAGGGAGAGAGAGAGTGTGTGTGTGTGTGTGTGTGTGTGTGTGTGTGAGAGAGAGAGAGAGAGAGAAAGAGAGAACAGCGTTACAATGACTTGTACAATGTGTACCTCACGGTACGTCGAAGATGCGTCGATGTACGGGTGTATCGATAGGGGCGGAAATGCGAACGTGGGCGGTCAAATACCCAAGTGTTTCAAAGTTTCGAGGTGTATACAGTTTGCAATAAAGACCGATATACGGACAAATGGCCCGGTGCATACGTGCCATAGAGACTAGCATATATATATATATATATATATATATATATATATATATAGCTAGTGCTCGACGAATGTCTCGGTATACCGTAAGGTACACGTTTCACCGCGTGTTAAAGGCTCTCACAGCCACCTCACCAGCTGCACTAAACCGCAATGTTGATGAGGCGCGCCCATTGCATCCCATGCACTTCCGATACACAGAAAGTGCTGAGCCCTCTCTTACATTTTTTTCGCAGCTTCCTTTCTCTCGCACTCTCTCTCCCTTTCCCTCCCTCCCTCTCTCACTCTCTCTCTCTCTCTCTCTCTCTCTCTCTCTCTCTCTCTCTCTCTCTCTCTCTCTCTCTCTCTCTCTCTCTCTCTCTCTCTCTCTCTCTCTCTCTCTCTCTCTCTCTCTCTCTCTCTTTCTCTCTTTCTGCTCGACATGTTCAGGGAACAACGGGTTTAGCCCGTTAAATTGTGAATTCAATTTATGCGGGGATCGCCCTTTTTCTCCCGATTCTCCATATCAACCTTTCAAAGTATCATCGTACAGAGTCTCGAAGTCCGCCCGTCTCGATTGGTCCCGAGCACTTTCCGAACGAGACCATACCCGTGGCGAAATTTATTACAAACTCATTACCCATAAGTTTATTTCGACGAGGAGTCGAGTTTTCGTGCAATCGCGACTCGCAGCCGCGCGTGCGCGTTTTCCTCGGGGAAGCATCTCGTTTTTTTTCTTCCCTTTTCAGCCGTCCAGAGGTGGCCTTTGAATTTAATTCAAACGAGCGAAACTGCGCTCGCATCGTTGTCAGCGATACGCCTTTTTTATTCATCGGCTCGCGCTTCGATCGTGGCTGTAATAAATTTACGAATCGCTGCTCGTTGTTGTGATGCAGGGCCGAGGCGGAGACGTGGCCTCCCTCGTACGGACACTCCTGGGACCGATCTACGGCGAGGGCGTTCTCGATCTTCTCACGAGGCAGGCGAGGGACATCCTCGTTTGCGCCTATCACGGAAATCTCGAGAATTTTCTCAAATCTTATCTGTCACCTGCTGCGGAATTGCTCGCTCGCGTTAAGGCGGCTTCATCCGAAAACGTGAGTTTTACATTCCTATATGTTTGTACACATGCAAATACAATCGTATAACGATTAGTGATTATCTGTTTCGTCAAAAGCGATATAAGAATGTATTCGTTTGTCACAATTTTATTACGTATTTTTAACAGAGCCCAGCAGGCTTTTCTGAAAGTTATAAAAGTTATGGGACACTCCAGCTCGACTCGGACAACTATTTTCCTCATCATCGTTGATTGGAGATTTCCATAGTGGATTGTTACAATTGGTAGGCATAGAGCTTCGACTATCGGAGCTTTTTTTTACTTGCAAGACCGATAAAGTGACTCTGACTTCCAAACTGTCGATGTCATCTCCAATATCGAAATTTCACAACACAAACACGAACAGATAGAAAGCAGAAGTTGAGCTTTGGTGAAAATTGCACGAAACAGGTCTAAAGCGTATTTAAGTTTTCTACCAGAATTTTGAAAACTGCCCGCGTGGCCTCATCGATTTTATGCAGTCGCAGAAGGGCAAGGGTGAGGTAGGGTGAGGGGTAAAAGTTGGAATAAACCATGATTTGTTTTCACACGGAGAGTGATGTTTTCCACTATGGAAATCTATCATCATAGATGTTGAAGGAATCTCTGATCTGAGTTGAGTCGGAACGGCCCATATACTATAAATACTACATTGTACGAAACGCTATGTATATTGGATAAGCCCATAATACGACGAAATTTATTTCTTTGCGAGCTGAATATGATCGGGCCGACCCCTTTTATCTCGCGGAGCACCCCTTAAATGGATTAACACTCGATGAGACCCCGAGTACATAACTACCCTCGTCATTTTTCCTCAAATGAACTCTCTCTCCCTCTCTCTCTCCTGCTGCTGCTGTTCTTCCAGAGTCCATCACTTTCGCTTTCACTTGGGCACTCTACACACCCCCCCCCCCCCCCCCCCCACCCATACACACACGCGCGCGCGCTCTTTCTTTCAACCCTCTTAACCCTCTCGAGGGTTGTGAACGCCGTCGGAGCGTACAGTCGTAAGTAAATGGGGATTTGGATGAGAAAAAAGGAGAGAAGAACGGTGCGAGGAATATCGCGTGTAGACAGGGGCACACACGTACATCATTATAGTGGTTAACCGTTGCTGATCGGATTATATTAATATACTCGGGCAAAGCGAGAGAGAGGGAGAGAGAGAGAGAGAGAGAGAGAGAGAGAGAGAGAGAGAGAGAGAGAGAGAGAGAGAGAGAGAGAGAGAGAGAATCGATTTAACAAGAGATAGAAAGGAAGCACAGTGGAGGCGAACATAATAACGGAGCTCTGATGGCCCGATGATCGGACAGCCGAGCATCTAAAAGCCCATCATCTGTTTCACGATAATTCGACGACAAGGCAGATATACAGATTCATGCGTATGCGGTGTTTAACGCGAGAACTACCTCACGTTGTGCACACTCAACATTTTTGCCACCCCCCCCCCCCCCTCCGGCCCTCCAAACGGTCTGCAGCAAGGATTAAAAATTGATGTCAGCACTTCTATATAGTGACGATTAAAACGGTATAGTAACGAAAGAGAGGGAGGGAACGGGAGAGCAGGGCAGGCGGACAAAACAGGCAGATAGCGAGTGAGCACGAGAATATCAAAATAATGGTGTTGAAGTTTGCATCCTTTGAAGGATGTTGAGTCCCAAATCGCAAATGATGATAAAATTCTGAAAATTTGGCATGTTTTTGTATGAAGTATTTCAGAGGTCGTGTAAAAATTTCACGACAATTAGGAAGCTCGTTATTGAACAATTAACATTCACAAATTAAATGTTGTTTTATGGAAAATGATGTAACTTTGCAATAAGTTTTTTTTTTGACCTCTCAATTTTATAATATCTACAATATACTGAAAGAAACGGAAACAAAACGATATTTATTGATAAATTTTTTTATTTCTTTTAAAAATTGTTTTTGACAAAATGTTAATTTTTTAATAACGAGCTTCCTAATCGTCGTGAAATTTTAACACGACCTCTTAAATACTTCATACAAAAACAAACCAAATTTTCCGAATTTTCTTATCATTTTTTATTTCGACCCTTAAGGAGGTTGAAGTAATGATGATAGAATTCTGAAAATTTGGTATGTTTTTACATGAAGTATTCAGGAGGTCGTGTAAAAATTTCACGACGATTAAGAAGCTATTTATTGAACAATTAACATTAACATGTTTCATAGGGACTCAACATCCTTGAATGCAACGAAGATGCTTCTAGGTTTTGTCATTTCTTAATTTTTACTAGAGGGTGTCTCAAAATGACCTGACATGTTAATTTATTAATAAAACGTATTATATTATTCGAAAAGTACGAATGATTTTATTTTAATATAAGGTACAAACATGGAGGTTACGTGTCGTACACAATATCCGATAAATGGCTACCTCGTCCCTGTTTGCAAACGTTCACTCTTTTGACGAAATTTTCAATAACGTTTTGGCATAATTGCGGACTAATTTCATCAATGGTGCGTCCAATCGCTTCCTTGAGCTCCGGAATGGTCAGTGGATCATTGGCATACACTTTTCCTTTCGGAAAAGCCCAAAGAAAGAAATCCAATGGCGTCAAATCGCACGATCTTTGCTGGCCAATTCACATCACCGCGGCGCGAGATAACACGACCATGAAACTTCGACTGCAATAACTATGCGGTCACAATGCAGCAACAATGCAGCAAATAATAATTTCTATGCGTTGCCCGGATCGTGTAATTCTCCATGACTAAACCTCAATACTTCCTGATGCCAGTTGTCAAAGACTCTATGTTCGCCACAAAAACATGGCGCGCAATTTTAAATGTCAGGTCATTTTGAGACGCCCTATATTATACAAAACTCCTCTTTTGCAGCTGTTGATTATATATTTTTCATAGTGATTCTCAAAAAAATGTTTTAGTGATTTTCGTCGACTTAATGTGCAAAAATAACGGTGTTACGTAAAAAAAAATTATTTTCATTACATCCCAACGATGAAAACTTCAATACGATATCAGAATAATCCCAAGGCTCACACATTTGGTCCATTTTGACGTGGAATGCCTCATGCATATAGATGTACACGTTCGTTCGTGCTGTAATGGAACGCACTTATCGTCTTTCTCTCAGGCTGCCTGTCGCCCCCGCAGACGTTTACTCCCGCATCGCGCTTTAATTAATTAATCAAGAGCCCCCTGAATACAACAAATATACACACACACGCACACACACTTATATATGTATACGCACACGTGTATATATATGCGCTATGTACATACACACATGTATCAGCGATGAACTCGGCCCGTCACATACGTTCAATTGAACACAATTGAATCAGCTAGTCTCCTGACTCACGTCTATATGTCTATTCTCGTAGATGTGAAGCCCTGAAGTCATTTGAAGAAAAAAAACCCAAATCAAAATAAGCATCTTCATTAAAAGTCCTGAAATCAGTGGCCTAATTACATAATCTTCATTATTTAGAAATATATTTTTTGGTATCATTTATTGGTGTCCGGCTCGAACCTTCATTTCTCCTCATCGTTCCAATATAACTAAACTCGACCATTCATCTACGTATTGGCGTTTCAAATTTTTTTCTTCTAACAAACTGACGTAATATTTTATCTCAATTTTTCTCTTTCGCTTGCTTTGGGAGAGCAGAAAACATACATTGTCACCGAGATTACGTGCTCAAATAGGCGTGTGTATATATATATATATATATATGGGTACAAATCCAAACATGTGTATATGGCAGAGCAGGCCTTGCCTGACATTTTCTCAAGTCGTTTCTCAGAGCGCGCATATTTGCAGAGCTTGTTAGCGGTGGCAGAAAACGTTACTATAGTTTCTT
>OX632367.1:16712388-16776492 GCA_951751655.1 Ophion costatus
AGGGACAGTTGTGCGATTAACCCATGCTGAATTTCGTGATATCGGTCTAAAGCTGGAGCGAGAGAGAGAGAGAGAGAGAGAGAGAGAGAGAGAGAGAGAGAGAGAGAGAGAGTGAGGAGGTAGAGAGCTAAGAGAGCAAAATCCGCACGTGGAGAGCCCGAATATGTGCACGAGGGGAGTAAACACGGGAGGACTACAGAATCTCTGGCGTCGTGGGTGTACCGTTCTATATATAAGTGTGTGTGTGTGTGTGTGTGTTGTCGGAAAAACGGTACCCAGTGGGACACGAGTAAGATTGTGTGTTGCGGACCCTCCGAGAGGTTTCTTGCAAGCAAGGAAGAAGAAGAACTCCATAAGGAACAATGTGCACAAATGCACGGGTCATTTTGCGCCAAATCGAGTGAGCGGGCACCATTTTGGTTCCTGTTCTCCAGACTTCCGGCTGTGTACTGTCCACGATCCCACGCGTTTACCACGGATTTAAGAGGCCCGCATGACAGGAAGCACCGTGGGATGATAGGATCCGAGAGATGATGGGGAAGGGCGGTCGAGCGGGAGGTGAAGGCGAAGGAGGCACTGCCCGCGATCCTTACGCGGGTCTACCGTTGACATGTGTACCCTATTGGGAGCAGGTACACGTTGCGTCTCGTGTGGCTTCGTTGAAGCACAAAAGCAGTGTGTGGAAACAACGCCGCGCGATAGAAGAAAGAAGAAGAGGAGGATGAGGATCGAGAGGATAAAGGAGAGGAAGAGGAAGACGAGAAGAAGGAGGAGAAAGGAGAAGATGATGGGGAGTTGAAAGGAGAAGAGGAAGATGAGGATAAGAAAGAGAAAGGAGGAGAGGATGAGATGAGGAAGAAGAAAGGAGAAGAGGAGGACGAGGTTATGAAGAAGAAAGGAGAGGAAGGCAGGGAGGAGAAAGAAGAAGAAGATGAGAATAGGCAGGAGGACGAGGAAGAAGAGAAAGATGAGGATGGAAAGGAGAAGAGGAAGATGCGAATAAGAAGGAGAGGGGAGGAGACGAGAAAGACGATAAGCCTAAGAAAGGAGAAAAAGAGGAGGACGAGGTTGGGTGGAAGAAAGGAGAAGAGGAGGAGGACGAGGTTGGGAAGAAAAAAGGAGAAGAGGACGAAGAAAGGAGGAGAAGGAGATAAGAATAGGGGAGAGAAAGAAGAAGAGGATGACGAGGTTGGGAGGAAGAAAGGAGAAGAGGACGAAGGAGGAGAAGAGGATGAGGATAGGGAAGAGAAAGGAGAAGAAGAGGAGGACGAGGATAAGAAGGAGAAAGAGCAAGAGAGCGAGGGGGGTCTAACGAGAATGAGAGTGAGAAAGAGGGGTATTTATTTCTTGGTCTTTCAGAGAGCGTGTGTGTGTGTGTGTGAGAGAGAGAGAGAGAGAGAGAGAGAGAGAGAGAGAGAGAGAGAGAGAGAGAGAGAGAGAGAGAGAGAGAGAGAGAGAGAGAGAGAGAGAGAGAGAAAGAGAGAGAAAACGAAGAGGTATGGAAAAAGGAGAAATTTTCAGATCCCTCACAGTGCAAATCACACACGTGTTGCTCACTAACGGTCCCTCGTACGTACGAACTGATGGCAATGATTGAAGCCTGGGACAGAAACGATTGGTGTTCATTTCACTCCCTTTCTCCCTTTTTCTAGCTCCCTCTGTCTCTCTCTCTCTCTCTATATATATATATATATATATATATATATGGAGCGAGAAGGGAGAAAGATATATATATATATATATATATATATATATATATATATATATATATATATCTCTTTCTCCCTTTCTCGCTCCATCTCTCTGATCAAATGCTGGCTCTTTAGACCGCCATGGGCAGAGTCCCAATATGCCATACCAACATCGCAAATTTAGGTATGAATCGAGTATCTCCCTCCCTCCCTCTCTCTCTCTTTCTGTGTCCGCCACCCTGGGAAAGGATCCTCCACATCGTTATTTTCATTTGTAGATGACAGCAATTATCTCCTTCCCAATAAAATGGTAAACTCCAGCTGTGCCACACGATCCTCCGTACACGTTCGCAAGAAATTAAACGGGGCATAGCGCTATATTAGTCCTCGATTGCTTGATTCACCGATTAGATCGTTATCTTCGCTCTCCCTTCCTTTCCTGTACAAGCTCTGTATATGTGCACACCACGCAGACACAAGTAATGATGGGCCAGCAGGGCGGTGAGGGTTCAGACAAGAGTCATTTTATTAGGGACAGCGCAGTACGTATGTGAGGGATATTGAGTGAGACCGCGAGGACATTTTTAATGAAAGAGCCTCGTGTTTACAACGCTCAATGAGCTTTTGCTCTCACCCGATTATTCCACATTGAACAGCTCGCTCTCTACACGGATATGACTTTTTCACGACATCTCACGGAGAATCTCGCCCATGTAAGGGGGGGGGGGGGGAGCTCATTTTTAGCATGCGTGTATACCGTTGGTCCGGGGCGACGACGATTTGTTAAACTTCTTTGCAGTGCTTGCTAGATCATGGAAAAAGAATTTTGCTCTTGCGTGATTCTTCTGGTTTTTGGGCAAATCTTTTGGTTTTTGGCAAAATCATTTGGTTTTTGGTAAAATCTTTTGGTTTTTGGCAAAATCTTTTGGTTTTTGGCAAAATCATTTGGTTTTTGGCAAAATCTTTTGGTTTTTGGCAAAATCTTTTGGTTTTTGGCAAAATCTTTTAGTTTTTGGCAAAATCTTCTGGTTTTTGGTAAAATATTTTGGTTTTTGGCAAAATATTTTGGTTTTCGCCAAAATCTTTTGGTTTTCGGCAAAATATTTTGGTTTTTGGCAAAATCTTTTGGTTATTGGCAAAATTTTTTGGTTTTTAGCAAAATCTTTTGGTTTTCGGCAAAATCTTTTGGTTTTTGGCAAATTCTTTTGGTTATTGGCAAAATTTTTTGCTTTTTAGCAAAATCTTTTGGTTTTCGGCAAAATCTTTTGGTTTTTGGCAAAATCTTTTGGTTTTTGGCAAAATCTTTTGGTTTTTGGCAAAATCATTTGGTTTTTGGCAAAATCTATTGGTTTCTGGCAAAATCTTTTGGTTTCTGGCAAAATCTTTTGGTTTTTGGCAAAATCTTTTGGTTTTTGGCAAAATCTTTTGGTTTTTGGCAAAATCTTCTGGTTTTTGGCAAAATATTTTGGTCTTTTGCAAACTCTACGGACAATTGGTTTTTCGAAGTAGTTTGTATGTTAATTGGTAAGTAATCGTTAGTAGTTGTTACGAAAAAAAGCATTGAACGGCATATCAGTTGAAATAATCCCCATCGAACGAAGCATTTATTCACAGCAAGTGGTTGCACCGTTTGTTGGATCGATTTTAGGTTTGAAACATTGATATTCCTGTTTTATCGATTTTTTTATCGCAAATCTTGATCGATCATCTTATACTTTGGTCTCTTAACTAATTTTTCGTTCTTCGATAAAACTCTGAAAAAAATATGGTGGTCCTCTTTGAAAAAAATGCGATGTCCTTGAAATCTCCGAAGTTCCTCCACCAGTATAAACCTCGTAGACACCACTCGATGACTCTTGTTGAAGTGTGCAACTTTTGCAGGAAAAGTTTCCTCCTAAGTCTGATAGGTTTAAACATATTTGTACTGTTTATAATTGTGCCTCGACTTGTATATACCGGGTGTCCCGTTTTGATCTTACACCGGATTTCTCTCAAAATATTCTGCTCCGATCAAGTATTAAGTATACTAATACAATTACGGTACAAAGGGGGACGTTAAAAAGAATCTCTTTTGGTCCAAAATTCGAAATGATGACGTTTGATTGGTCGATATGTTTTTCAAAAAATTAAATTTTTCACCAAAACATTAATCAGGTCAAAACTAACAACGTTTGTAGGAAAAGTTTTTTGATAACGTTCATAATTTGTTGGTTAGCATATATATATATATATATATATATATATATATATATATATATATATATATATACACACATAGTATGTCTATGGCTGAATATATAAATGAGGAAAAAAAATTTTGAACCCTTCATATCTAGATAATGTTGGCTATCAATATTTTCCTTCGTTGACCACGGTTCTTGAATTGTATATATATATATATATATATATATATATATATATATATATATATATATATATATATATATATATATATATATATATATATATATATATATATATACATATATATATATATATATACTATATATACACATACATAACAATCGACTATAAAAATTCAAAGAAAACACCCAACCCATCCTGTGGTCAAATCTTTTGAACCGTTTCTGCCGACGCTTCAACATCGAATCATCATCATGTTTGCGCGTGCGTGATCGTTCGTGTAGCGATTCTTGGTTACATCGAGAATGGAGAAGGTGATCTCACCGGAAATGCCCGCATGTCCGCCTGCGTTCAATAGCGTTCTCGCTGTTTCATAGAACGGAGGATGATCAAAGGCATTAGTTTTTATCGTCCTGCATTCCAGGCCGCACTCATTGTCAGCCTTGCCGATACGAGTTTGCGTCTCGTATCAGCCTCGATAACTCGTGATCTTTTGTTACCAAGTTTCTCGACAAAAACTTTCTCCCCACTGCGTACGATCGCAGTGGGGTAATTGGGAAAATATATTTATATTTGAAAAAAATATAATAAAAAGCACAAGTTTTTATTTAATGTGGTAAAAAGCAGAAAATAATCGTTTTTGCCAAGTCACTTATACGTGACTATAAATAAAAGCTCGTGGCGCTCAACGTTTCAAGTGTTTAATTAATTTGGTCAATCCAGTTTCATTAATCGTACTTAATTTGGCACAATAAAAATTAGGGAAACTGCTATCACACGTTTATACTCTGTTTCAGGATTTTTATTTGAGAAATCTAAGGTTGTTTTACTGTTAATTAAATACAGTCGATATGTTATCGGATTTATGTAAATTGAAGATTATACGTCTAAATTTTGAGCGCCCCAATATTTTATTTATCGTCACATATATGTGACTTGGTAAAAAAAATAATTTTCTACTTTTTAGTACATAAAATAAAAGCTTTTTTTTAAATATATATTTTACACATAAATTATTTTCTACATTTTTAGTTTTCGATTGATTTCACTAGTTAGCTGTTGTTAGTAGTTTACTAGGTTACGAGTTTGTACGTTAGGAACATGGAATGCTTGTAAAAAATAACCAAGTGTGTAATGGGGATTGAATTTATGACTAATTGCTGCATATAAACTTTTCACACACAAACACGGTTACCTACGAACTCGTTTTTATGTGCTAGTGAGATTTTATATGGATGATTAGATAATTTTACATGAAATTTTAACATTTCAAGGATATTTTTTTATTTCAAGTTGAATCATGCAGTGTCGCCTCTTAGGGGACGTCCATAAATTACGTAACACAATTGAGGGAAGGGGGGCGAGGTTTGCGTTACGTCACGATTTTAGAACTGTCAGAAATAGCAAAATTTCTGCATGTTCGAGTTTTTTAAATTTAAATCTCATCGTTCAGAATAGATTAAGTGTTATTATTTGCTCTTATTATTTTGAGAAATATAATGAAAATGAAAAACCGCCATATCGCCCGCGACTTGATAGTTTAATGTAAGTATCAATATTCTAGAAAAAAGCATAACTTTCTATCAAGAAAAAACGGAACGAAAACTTTGATCGCGATTTTCTCGAAACTACTTTTTTCGACCATGTCTCAGTGAATACTCAAAAACTTATCAACCGAGTTTCAAGTTTTTAAACACATTTTTGTAATCCCAGTGCCTAAGGTTGTACGTAGCCGATTTTTTAAACTTTTGATCATTTCTATTTTTAAAGATTGCTTGAGTACAAAAAAGGGCCTTGAAGATAGAAAAAAATGTCCAAACTGTTGGCATTTTGTAAAAAAACCAAAATAAAAAACGGCTACGCATAACGATAGCTACATTTGTATGGACATCGATAAATTGTTGACTTTTTATTTACAGATAAACTTTCACAAAGATATTCATGGGACAATGAAGTGAATTTTCTTTTCGTCGCCAAATCAGGGACAATTTTTTTTTTATTCATAAAAATGGATATAACACTAGATGAACATATCACTAGATGAACATATCACTTCATAAAATGAGTATAAGCGCGATCCTTTCAAAATTGGTTATTTCTTTGAAAAAAAAACCCAATTATTGACGATAAAGCACCCGTTACGTTACGGAATGGGGGAAGGAGGCTAGGCCAGGCGTTACGCTTCTGTTACGTGGGGGGGGGGGGGGGGGGGGGGGGGGGTAAAAAATTGGCAAATTTTGCGTTGAGTAATTTATGGACGCCCCTTTTGATGCTGGTTTGCAAAATTTCGGAGCTCTAACAAGGAACATCCCTCAGGTGACACCCTTCGATTTTGTTGAAATTTGGATATGTTATAAAGCGCCGAAAAGTAAGCGATACGTATTTTTTGTATCGGCGGAAAAACGGTTTTAAAGGGTGAAACGCACCCTCAAAAACGGGGATGTTTTGTTTTTTGTCAATACCGTTTTAACGGTACGAGATATAAAAAAAAATTCAAATTGCAACAATGTTTATTTTTTCGTGTACTATACATTGGATATAAGAACGATAACGTTATCGAGGAAAAACGAACAACACCCCTATGTTCGAGGGGTGGTTTCACCCATTAAAACCGTTTTTCCGCCGATAAAAAAAAATACGTATCGCTTACTTTTCGGTGCTTTATAACATATCCAAATTTCAATAAAATCGAAGGAACCTGAGGGATGTTCCTCGTAAGTAGCCAGGAAGTGGGTGAAATGTCGATTTTCCGTTTTGCATCTCACACCAAGTCAAATTAAATAAAAGCACGTTAACAAAAATGGTTGCTTCGTCGTGGAAAAATTGAATGGACGAAGTGGCCTGGGTGTTATGACTTGCGCGTAGCGCTGGATAATTATTGGTATCGCCTTTCGCATCGCGTCCTTGACCATCGGCTCTCGCCACACTCTTTTATAATTCTCGCTCTCCTGGGAGGAAAAAGTGCAAGAGAGAGTGAGCGAGAAAGAGAGGGAGAGAGAAAAAAAGAAAAGGAAGGTGAAACAAGTGGAAGTGTTTCTTCGCGGAGGTTCAACGAGTGTCAAGGTCTCTCTCCTAGCTATATACATCCCCAATATAAAGTCCTTCCTCTAGGATGGATTCGCTATTTTTGGCCTTTAGCCCGAAGTCTCTTCCTTGAGCTTCCGCCTCGGAGGCTTGCATCGAAAAAAAAATGCATAAAAATTTTTTCTGACCCCCAGCCAGGCGGGGATATTCGAGAGTTCTTGCAACTCCATGTGTTGCGATAATTGATTGAATTCACGAACTCGAATCTTATGTGCTTCTTCCATCCTACTGCCGACTGATTTCTATATAATCAACGCGCTCTCCAGCCAATATAATTACACGATGTTTAGATGCTGTGAGCCGCCGCATGATTTAGTGTTGCCGAGCATTATTTTTTCGCTTCTTCATGGTTTTGCGACGATATCCTTCCAATATATATATCGTACACTATAGAGTGTGTGGAGAGAAAATACGAGAGCTAATTGATGTTCAAAAACTTGTTTCCGCGTTATACGTATACATTTTCCAAGCATTGCTTAAAAGTTATCACATTTAATA
The DNA here is from genome assembly GCA_951751655.1 of Ophion costatus. NCBI lineage: Eukaryota > Metazoa > Arthropoda > Insecta > Hymenoptera > Ichneumonidae > Ophion > Ophion costatus. The sequence goes on from OX632367.1 coordinate 16,720,026, forward strand.
ATTATTATAACAATAACAACAATTTATATTATCATGCTTTAGTATAGTTTTATGCTTTAGCATAAAACGATGACAATATAAATTGAAAAAACCAGCTTTAGCATAAAATTATTTTAATTTAAAATAATTTTTAATTCTTTATAATTGTAATTGTTTATTAAAAATGTACTTTTAATTAATTTTGAATAATGTAATTTAATTATTATTTTAATTATTCATTTTAATATTTTATTATAAATTATTTCAAAAACGAGCTTGAGCTTCAAAAACGATATTATTAAAAATCATTTAAATAATATCGATAACATTAAATAGTTAATCAGTACAGATAAAAACTAAAAATAATAATTAATGAAAAATAATAATAATTACGAATAATAAGCGACGTTGAAGTTTCGATCATGGAAATGCAACGATTTTTCTTCTTCATTGTTAATTTAGTTATTTTTCTCATCATTCAAAGCCTTATTTTGAAAATTTGAGGCGTAAATCTCCGATAAGGATACGTAAAAACGTTAGAGTCATTTTCACAGCCGAAATCGAGGAAATTACATTTGTGCAATTGAAAACAAAATGAATTTTCATATGATTTTGCTGATTGCATCGTTGGAATGCAACCATTTTTTGTTATTCTTTCACTTTTGTTATTATTCGAAACCTTTTTTGCAACGTATGGTCGTGAATCTATAGTCAAAATACGTAAAATCGTTCGAATGATGATTATAGCCTAAATCAGCCGAAAGACATTTTATCATAAAGAAATTATTCATTTTCATTGCGTCAATAATGCAAACTTCGAGTTCACATTTTCACTGCTGCATTCCAATTCGTTTTCATCGCAAACTTCAACGTCATAATAATAATAATTACCAATAACAATCAAAAATAATAATTATCATAATAATAAGAACAGCAACGATTTGCGTTGTTTCATGCTAAAACAACATTAATAATATTAATAATAATAATAAGAACAATAATGATTAATATTTTCTGCTAGAAAAACAATCTCAATCCATTTTTCAAACGCCTTCAATACCTTTTTGACTTTATTATTTCAGTTTTCGGCCTGGAAATAGTAAATAATAATAATTAAGCCCAGATATTATCACAGTAATTAAAAAATTCCCCCTTTTAGCATAGTATTATTTAAGTTTTAGCATAGTATTATTTAAAATTTAAGTTTTAGCATAGTATTATGCTAAGTTTAAGTGTGCTAAGTTTTAGTATGCTAAGTTTAAGTGTATTATGCTAAGTTTAGTATTATGCTAAGTTTAAGTGTGCTAAGTTTAAGTATGCTAAGTTTAATGCTAAAATTTAAGTTTTAGCATAGTATTATTTAAAAAATTATATTCTCCAATAACAAGCTTCATTCGTATAGGCAATAAAAAAAAGTCACTTCAACTTTGTACGGGTCCGAATGAAAATACTCTCGAACTACCAATAACGCGAACTTGCGGAAAAGAAAACAAGTTTTCTTCTATAATAAATAAGTGTCAAATATGTAAAAAAAATCTCTGCGGACAGTATTTGAAGAAATCTTTACTCTTTGTTTTGATGTTATTGCGAAATGGTTCACACGAAGTTTTACGGCGCTGCAGCAAAGCAGCGATTCCGTTTTGTCAGCGCAGAACCCGCGGAAACGTGAGAGCGCTATCAAACAATAACGAGAAGGCGATAGAGATAATAGCGGCAGGCAAGAACAGCGCGGGCGGAGAGAGGGGAGGAACGAAAAAAAAAAATCAAACGTTCGTACACGAGCCATACCATAATATTACCATATACTCGTATGGTATAACGGCGATCAAACTTTGTGTGTGAAAAACCAGTTTACATTGTAAAACGCCGCGTGGACGCTCGCGATCGGATCGCCCGAACGGAGACGATCGTAGGTAATGCACGAGAAGCTGTAGCGCAAAAGCGAGGGCGGATACACGCACGTAGGTATATGTGTAGGGAAAATTTCGCATTGGGGATTTCGCCAAGTCTACACTGGTCTTCAGGTATGCAGAATCCTCAGCAAGATGTATATATATATATATATATATATATATATATCTCCCTCTGTCTCTCGTGCGCGCTATCGTGCCCTATCTAAATATCTTCGCGTGGAATTTCCATTTTTCACGCGACTTTTTACTCATTCCCCATACCTCGACGTCTATATCATCCGGTGTAGTCTCGGGATTATTCGTGATATTCTCCAAGGAACTTTACCTACCATGAGAGAAAGAAAGAAAGAGAGAGAGAGAGAGTGAGAGGGTCAGAACTTTTGAATTTTTGATATCCATGATATTGCTTTTGAATCCATGATATTTTCCGAAAAACTTTATCTACCGTAAGAAAAGGAGGGAGAGCGAGAAGGACTCAGGAAATTTGGGTTGCTTGATGAATTTTTGATACGTGTGATACTGATTTTGAATTTGTAATATTTTCCACGCAACGTTACCAGCCGCAAGAGAGAAAGAAAGAGGACACTGCAATTTTTTTTATTCGTGAATTTGTAAACTTTGGACATTCGTGATATTGATTTGCATTTTTGATATTCGTGATATTGATTTTCAATTTTCGATACTCGTGATAATGATCTGGAATTTTTGATATTCGTGATATTGATCTCGAATTTTTGATATTCGTGATATTGATATTGAATTTATGGTATGCGTGATATTCATCTTGAATTTTTGATATTCGTGCTATTAATTTTGAATTTGTGATGTTCGCGATATTGATTTTCATTTTTCGATATTCGTGATATTGATTTTCATTTTTTGATGTTCGTAACATTGATTTTGAATTTTTGATATTCGTGACATTGATTTTGAATTTTTGATATTCGTGATATTGATTTTGAATTTTTGATATTTGTGATATTGATTACAAAATTGATATTCGTGATATTAATTTTGAATTTTTGATATTTGTGATATTGATTACAAAATTGATATTCGTGATATTAATTTTGATTTTTTGATTTTCGTGATATTAATTTTGAATTTTTGATATTCGTGATATTGATTTTGCATTTTCGATATTCGTGATATTGATTGTGAATTTTTGATACTCGTGATATTGACTTCGAATTTTTGACATTCGTGATATTGATTTTTAATTTTTGATATTCGGAATATCATTGACTTTGCATTTGGGACATTCTCCACGGAGCTTTACCTACCATGAAAGAAAGAAACAGCGAGGGCAAAGAGAAAGAGGACTCAGGATTGTTGCCTTTCCGTACTGCCTTTTCAATTGTACTTATACGTCTTGCCTGGGGGGAAAAATATCTCTCGTTTTCGCAATTTTTCCCGCGTAGTCTTCGGCGGCTGTGTATTTTTTTTTTCGAGCACCTCGTTACACATTGGACAACGGGTTTTCCGTTACGTGCGTTATCCGATAATTATACAGCGTCGTTATATATATACGTTACGACACAAAAGTCACTTTATGATCCTGCGCGGTAAATTGAGTCGTTGGTTACGACTAACGAGCGCCTCGGATAAGAAATATCTGTATACACAATAACGATAAATGATTATATATATATATATATATATATATATATATATATATATATATATATATATATATGTATATATATATATGCTTTCCCGTGTGCCAGGGAGCTCCGAGGAAATTCTGAAATTGTTACTTTTTGTAAATGGGTTCACTATATACGCGTACGATTATGGAAACGAGAGATACGGCAATAAAAATCGCGATGTACCAACAAGCAAACGAGCACGTTAATAACACTTTTTTTCTTTTATTATCCCATTTTTTCTCGTCGTTGGGATTCGTGTTTAAATTCAATTGTTCGACTAAGTAAACGTTTTAATTTACGGTATGAACATTTTTTTTTCAAACAGCCGTTTTTCAAAAATGGTTCTCGCACTTATTTCAAATATTTTAATGGTTTTACATTTATTCGAAAAACAAATGTTTTTTTAGGACTTGGAAGCTCGGTACAACTAATTCCATAATGTTAATAATTAACATTGGAATAGTATCACGATTGTTCAGTCGTTATTTATTAGAATAACGAAGTGGATGGATAGAAGAAGATAGTCGACAGCGTTTTTGTTCGGGTTTAATTTTAAGTCGCCTTCGAATTTAATAAATTCAAATCAATTTGACAGTCGGAAGCGTGTTTGGGCTACAAGAAAATGCATTTGATTTTAACGTGTGAGTTTAATTTGTAAGTAAAATTGGAAAATTCGGGTTTCTTTGGCTTGAAATAAAATGCATTTCGTAGTAAAGTTTAATTTTGAGTCACCCTCCAATAAATTTAAAAAAAATTAATTCGATAGTCGAAAGCGTATTTGGATTTAAAAAAAATGCATTTCTTTTTAACTTGTAATTTTGATTCGGAATAAAAGTTGGAAAATATGGGTTTGTTTGGGTTCAAATAAAATGCCGATGATTGTAAAGTTTTATTTTAAGTCGCACTCGAATTTAATATATTCAAATCAAATCGGCTGTTCAAAGAATGTTTGGTTTAAAAAAATAATGCGGTTTTTTTTTTCAACGTGTGATTTCAATTCTCAAGAAAAGTTGCAAAATTTGGGTTCCATTGGGTTGAAACAAAAATGTATTTAGTAGTAAAGTCGAATTTTAAGTCGTACGCGAATAACAAAAATTAGAATAGATTCGATAGTTGAAAGGATGTTTGGTTAAAAAAAAGAATTCATTCCGTTGCGCCGCTTAACGTTTTCGCGTACGGCAATTTCGTAAATTCAGCGAAACACTTGCGAAATATTTTTATCTGACGTGAGGCGGGTATTGAACGAATCTCGCGCCCCTCCACGAGTCGGTGCGGCCAATCTCCGAGAGATGGCGATACGCTCGAGCTCTCTCGTCAGCGCCGCACATCCCGTGGCTCTACAAGATCGAGGTCGGGACTGTCCAACATTAGCTTTGCGCAGTGGCGATATCGTAACCAATGAGGTTCTACCGAGGTGCGATTATTGCTAGTTGAAAACTTTTACCAATACCCCGCCATGACGATGTGAAATACCATCGGCAACGGCAATTTTTGACAACCCCCACGGGGGTTACTTTGATATTTTGAAACAATAATTCTTTTGAAAAAAAGGACAGTCTGACTTACAATTTTGGAAATGAGCTCAATTGAATCATTTCACGCTCGAGCGAGTTGGGTCGGGGTCTCTGCGCTCGTTCAAGCGTGTACGGTGGCATGGACTTCCGGTCCATGCCACCGTACAATAGAATCTATTAAACTTTTCAACCGAGTTACATAGCCAATAAGTAATCATTTATTTGTTCAACCCTACGATGGGTGCAAACCTCCCCACAGAATCTTACGAAATATCATCGTAGAGTTGAAACACACATTTTTTCAGGACTCGTTCTAGATTTGCAAAAAATAGATTTCAGATAGATATAAAAAAATTCAGAATAATAGATCGATAATTTTTACAAATTTATAGATTTAGAAATTTAGCAATAGAAAATGTTTAGATTAATAATAGATATAATAATAGATACGAAATAGATAAAAAATATTTAGAAAAATAGATTTTAGATAAGAATGAATAGTAAAAAATTGTGAAATTTTGGAAAATCTAGCATTGCGCAATTTGCACTCCAGTGCGGTAACCTCCAAGAAATGCGCCATTAAAGATACTTATTCGCATAAAATTGAATTCTAATATTTATTCTCATCAATGGAATCCATTAAACTTTCCAACCGAGCGATATAACAATAAGTAATCATTTATTTATTCGTTCAATCCTGCGACAGGTGCAAACTGCCGTAGAGAATTTTACGAAGTGTGAACGTGGAGTAAAAGAATATTGAGTGTGATATCGGTGAAAAAGTATACAGTAAAAAATTTAGACATTGGCGTTTGCATCGTTGGAACGCAAGGAAAATGTCGGAGACCAAATCTTGATTTGCATGTTGGGTTACTGAAAACACTCGAACGTTTTTCTGATTCTCGTTAAAAATGTACAAACTAAATATACAATAAAAAAAAGAAAAGATTTTAGATGGTAAGAATGTCCTAAAAAATGGTTCGAAAGCTAACATTGTGTCAATCTCCAAAAAATGCGCTTTTTCAAAATACTTATTCGCATCGAATTGAATTTGAATATGTATACTCGTTAAGTTTAATTTAAATACTTATTCCCATTCGATTGAATCATATTGAATTGAATTTAATAAAAATTGATCGAATGAGGATGAAAATTAATTAATTGAATGGCCATTTCATTAAATTAAATTTAATTGAATTTTCATTTTTATTTTCATTCCCATTCGATTCATTTTTATTTATTGATTTATTTACTTTTATATATTTTATTATATTATTATTGATTATATATTTCATTTATATATTATTCCCTGCAGTATCTCGAAATTTGATTTCCAACGCAGTGATAAAAATGTTCCCTTGATTGTTTCAAAATTAATTTCACGCCTCTTCCCTGCACTTGTTAATTTTTTTTCACCACTTCTTAATCGTCTCAATTTCCCCTACATTTACCATTGAGAGCAAACTCTACACCCACCCCCAACATATCGAAGTTCCGAGCGGCTACGAGTTCCCTAGTGCAGGGGTTAATCGAGGGCACCGGAAACGGGCCGAGTGTCGGAACGCTGCCGCGTGGCCCCGAGGAGATGACCGTTTCGGGCGCAGTTCGTCGCACCCCGCGACTGCGACTCACAATCGCGACGTCAAGAGTAAAAAAACATCGATTCTTCTGTATGCTATTATTATGATGGCCAGGCGGTTCTCTCTTCTATTATTGCACGATCGACCTCGCTCTCGTTGACCGCGGGCTGTGCGCACGCGCGCAACGATTAATAATTAATGTGGGCGTGGATCGCGATTGTGCTGCGATGAGAATTACTTATCCTTTTTTTTTAAGTCTCTCCCTCTGCCTTAATCGGTCCAAATGATTTGCAATGCTTAAGGGTGTTGAGTCCCTATGAAACATGTTAATGTTAATTGTTCAATAAATAGCTTCTTAATCGTCATGAAATTTTTACACGACCTCCTGAATACTTCATGTAAAAACATACTAAATTTTCAGAATTCTATCATCATTACTACAACCTCCTTAAGGGTTGAAATAAAAAATGATAAGAAAATTCGGAAAATTTGGTATGTTTTTGTATGAAGTATTTAAGAGGTCGTGTTAAAATTTCACGACGATTAGGAAGGTCGTTATTAAAAAATTAACATTTTGTTAAGAACAATTTTTAAAAGAAATAAAAAAAAATTTATCAATAAACTTCGTTTTGTTTCCGTTGCTTTCAGTATATTGTAGATATTATAAAATTGAGAGGTCAAAAAAAACATTTATTGCAAAGTTACATCAGTTTCCATAAAACAACATTTAATGTGTTAATGTTAATTGTTCAATAACGAGCTTCCTAATTGTCGTGAAATTTTTACACGACCTCTGAAATACTTCATACAAAAACATACCAAATTTTCAGAATTTTATCGTCATTTGCGATTTGGGACTCAACATCCTTAAGAAAAAAAACAGCGTGTACGTTGATTCATTTTTTCTTCTCCTTTCGTCATCGGACATTTGCTTTCATTTATGCAACGAAAATTTCCCATGGAATAATAATAATAATAATAATAATAATAATAATAATAATAATAATAATAATAATAATAATAATAATAATAATAATAATAATGATAATAATATAGTGTAATATGATACGATAAAATATAATATTATATGTCGTGATATCATATAAAATGATATAATATAACATAGTATAATAATAATGATAATGATAATGATAATGATAATGATATATATATATATACACATACTCGTATATTATTATAGTTCATTGATTATAAAAAGTATATTATAGAGTTAATAAATATAAATAATATATTATATTTATTATTATTATCTGCTACATATATAATATAATATTATATTTTATGATATAATATAACATAGTATAATGGTAATGATATATATATATATATATATATATTGTATATATGTGTATATATATATATATATATATATATATATATATATATATACACACACATATATTATTATAGCTCATTTATTATAAAAAGTATATTATATATGTAGCTAATAAGTATATATAGTTAATAAATATAAATAATATAATATATATTATATTTAATATTATTATTATTATTACTATTATCTGCTACATTTTCGTGCTACATATATAAGTACGATTAATTTGTGCTAAAGCGTTTTCTCTATAGGTATCGTACTTTAGAGTTTTCCGGCGTGGAAGGGCGAGCAGGAGGGTGGACGATGATAAAAAAAAGTCCATAAGGCACGGCTTTGGTAACGGAAAGAATCTGAGATAGCAAGAGAAAGTGCGTGAGAGACCGAGAGAAAGAAAAAAGCATCGACTGTATTTCTGCTGCTGCTAGTGGTGCATATCGTGTGAGCCCTTAATCATTCTAGAGCGAGAAGGAGGCTAACATACACACGCGCGCACCTCGACGCCTCGAACCGTTCTTTTTTGAAAATTTATTTAATTTTTTTTTCTCCTTTTTCGTTCACGTGTTGGAGCGCGAAAAGTTGGGTAAAGACGGAGCAATTGAGAGGGAGAGAGGAAGAGTGAGAGAGAGGGAGAGAGAGCGAGAGGGAGAGAGAGGGAGAGGGAGAGAGGAAGAAAAAGAGATCCTTTCATAGCCGCAGACACGATTTCCGGTAACCTCTTATCTCGAGATTCCACGTGCTTGCCCTTCTCCCTTTTTCTCTATCCTACTCCTTCTCCCTTTCCCTTCCCCGCTCTTTCTCTCTTTTCTCGCTTTATACTTTTGTTCGACCTCCTCCAATCTCTGAATCACTCGAGCAATTAAAAGTACACTCGGCCCACCGTTCTCTCTCTCTCTCTCTCTCTCTCTCTCTCTCTTTCCCTTTGTCTCTCTCTCTCTTGCTCACACCGTCTCATTCGCTTCTCACTCGAGCTAAAAAGTCGTCTTTTATAACGCGCGCCTCGACCATGCTCTCCCCATAAACCCTTAAAGTTTTCGCACCCGACGGCGAGTACCGCATGAAAGACTGGAAAAAAACGAAAAAAAAAACGACTCGTTAAACAAGTAAGCATAAAGTTTTGTTTTTCGTTTCATCGCGGATCCGGAGAACTTGATTTTTCTAATCACGAAAGCATCCCTAGGAGGAGGCGAAAGTTCGCAAGTCTTATTTTAATTGCGTAACATTAAATGGTGATTATCATGGAGCTATTAGGAGAAGAGTGAGAAAAAATTGATTCGATAAATTAACGTCGCCATCGTTAGTTGGAATTCATGTAGATAGAATTAATGAATATTCATATTAATACAATTGATGCATAGAACTGATTAATATGTCAATTAATACAGTCGGTACAATTAATACATTTATTCATCACTGCGATTAATTAGTTCTTAAATTAATATGAATTATTGGCATATAAATTAATGCATAAGTTGATACGATTTATTAATTTATAAATGAATATGAATTGTTGGCGTAATAAATTAATGCATAAGTTGATACGATTCATTGATTTATAAATCAATATAAATGATTGCAATATAAATTAATGCATGAATTAATCCGATCAATTAAGAATTATTGGCATATTAATCAATGCATTCATCAATACGATTAATTGATTCATAAATTAATACGTATTATTGGCATATTAGTTGACACAATTAATTGATATATTTGTTACTGGCAATTAACACTCACGATAATTTTTTTTAGTCAAGCACCTTAATTTAAAGCTACCTCAAATGATTTTTTCTCGTAGTCAAGGCAGTAGTGCTTTGCTGTATATATGTATATTTGGAGCAAGATTAATTTCATCGCAAAATTTATTGGAGCAAATCCATTTTTCTCGACGGACGCAACAAGCGCGCTCCGGATATGGTTAAAAATTCTTTCTCCCGCTCGATTGATAAACTTTCACCGAAATCAATTCGCACTGTATTCTGCTGTGTGCGAGAAAAAAAAATCTCACGTACGTTGCAAAATCGATGGGCAAATTTCGTGCAATCGATTATCGGCGGGAGCGGGGGGGGGGGGGCTCTGGGTGGTTTCTCGCGCGATCGATAAATGATAACTGCATATCATTGCCTCGATCTCGTACGACCAGGTTTTACGATTGTTTTCGCGAACTTCCGGTCGAATTATACGGGAGGCCTGGGGAATCGAGAGGAAAATTGCCTCTGCATGAAATGAGTATTCGGAGCTCGTGTGAGTCGTCGCTGAAACAAATCGACGAGGCCTCGCACCTTTTCATATATGTAATTTATTTTGGTGTCCCGCGTGTGCGCGGCTGACCGGTCACCCATCCAACTAACGAACCGGATCAACCCTCCTTGTCCACTATACTGTCCATTTCTCTCTGTGCATTGAGTATTGCGATGTTGAATAAGCTCTCGCTGGGTTTTTCGTGAAAGTTAATGCTTTATTTAAGGGGGAATATACCTTTGTGAGCGCAAAATCAAGGGTCATTTTTGACAATTTATTTAAGAAAAACGAAACAATATTTTTAAGTCCGGTTTTTTATACATGTACAAGTCTTAAAGTAAGAGAACATTTTTTTCAAAATTATTTTGAAACGAAATGGCGGCGCAGTAGTCGATGAAAGAAAACTCCTTTTTTCACAGTCCTCTACGGGCGTATTCGCACAGGTAATAATTTTCAAGCTAGAACAAAAAATGAAAAATATTTTAAAAGTAGGTATAAAACACTAGTCCAGGACATAGGGGTTTCTCAAAATATTGATTTTTCTTTAAATGGCGTTAATATGAAAAAAAAGAAATTCGTAAAAAAATCGGTCGAATATCGATCATAAAATTTGTACATTTCAATTTAACGAAAAAATCCTACATACTGGACTAGAAAATGTTGTCAAGAAGCTACAGTTAAAATTTCAAGTCAATCGATTGGAAACTCGAGGCACTACGCAGACGCCCGTGTCTAAAAACATAGTTTCGAGAACAACGCGTTTAAAGTTTTAAGTACTGTTAAATCATGGAAATTTCGTGTTTACCTTTAATCGGCGATGCCTGGACCATACAATAAAACCGTTTGAACATCATTTTCGGATAGTCAAGGGACTTTTTAAGCCAATAAAAAAAATGCAAAAAAAAATTTACAAAGGTATATTCCCCCTTGAAGAATCTACAGATATTACACAAAGTGCTACTATTTCGTGGTATTGAAAATGCAATCAGACTTTTTAGGTAATAAAAAACAGGTATATGTGAATACGAGTTGGTTTTTGTAGTTAAAAAATGGATACATTTGAAGGTAGATGGTTGCATACTGAAAATAACCCCAATAAAATGTTGCCCCTTCGCTCGCCCCAACCCTAAGAAATAGGGGTTGAAATCTTTAAAATCGCCGTATCTCGATAATTATTATCCCGAAAAAAAATGTTGCAAGCAGAAGTTGTTTGAAATAATAAAATACGTATGAAGTTATCTGACGTCCAATCCTCTATGTTCGAAAACAGCGGCACAAAAGCCCGAGAATCCCACCGACACAGACAAGGAATTTTCGAATCGTTTTTGTGCAGCTATTTTCAAAGATAGGGGGTTGGATGTCAGATAACTTCATATGAATTTTCTTATTCCAAACAACTTTTGTTCAAAACATTTTTTCATCGGACTATTAATTATCGAGATACGGCGATTTTTAAGTTTTCAACCCCTATTTCTCAGGGTTGGCGCGAGTTGAGGGGCAACATTTTATTGGGGTTACTTTCAGTGCGCAACCATCATACATTTAGTCATAGATTCATATTCTACGCTAATAAGTGGTGGGTTTTCCTCTCTTTTACTCGACTAATAAATAGTACTTCTTTATAGTTGAGTTGCCAGCCTAAGGCCTCTCATGTGCGAATTTAACAATTTTTTTTCGCATGAAAAAGTGATTCACTCACAAGTTCAATTATACGTCTATTTAGTATGAATATCAAGCTGTTAGAAAATATTATTTTTTTTTCGATTTACAAAATGGCCGACCACTAATATTTTCGTTTGTTATTTTTGTTTAGGCGCTCCGCGGCGTGACATTTAGCATCCACAATTTTTGACCTAGAACAAAAAACAAAAATTATCGTTAATCTACATTAGTTTTATTCAAAAGTTGTAGGTATTTGAACTTAAGGATGTTGAGTCCCAAATCGCAAATGATGATAAAATTCTGAAAATTTGGTATGTTTTTGTATGAAGTATTTCAGAGGTCGTGTAAAAATTTCACGACAATTAGGAAGCTCGTTATTGAACAATTAACATTCACAAATTAAATGTTGTTTTATGGAAACTGATGTAACTTTGCAATAATATTTTTTTTTTGACCTCTCAATTTTATAATATCTACAATATACTGAAAGCAACGGAAACAAAACGAAGTTTATTGATACATTTTTTTTTCTTTTAAAAATTGTTCTTAACAAAATGTTAATTTTTTAATAACGAGCTTCCTAATCGTCGTGAAATTTTAACACGACCTCTTAAATACTTCATACAAAAACATACCAAATTTTCAGAATTTTCTTATCATTTTTTATTTCAACCTTTGCGGAGGTTGAAGTAATGATGATAGAATTCTGAAAATTTGGTATGTTTTTACATGAAGTATTCAGGAGGTCGTGTTAAAATTTCATGACGATTAAGAAGCTATTTATTGAACAATTAATATTACCATGTTTCATAGGGACTCAACATCCTTAAGGAATGAATTTTCAGTGAAAAATTTCGTTATAACTGCTCATAAAATGAAAAGTTTTCGATTAATCAGAAATTCCGTACGTACATATCTGCGAAATGCAATTAGGAACATAACTTTTAAAGTTGAAGTAAATCGAGTGAAAATTGTTGAAGTTATTTGTCACGCCAATTGAAAAACAGCTGTTTCGAAAAGTTTCGGGTAGTCGGCCATTTTGTACATCGACAAAAAATATATATATATTTTTTAACAGCTCGATATTCATACTAAATAGATGTGTAATTAATTTTGAGTAAAACACTTTTTCATACGAAAAAAAATTGTTAAATTCGCACACGATTTTATGCCCGTTACTGTGGCCCAATGCCTTAAACTACACGCACGCAGTTCTCGTAAGGCCATCTGTTGGGAAACAGCGACAACTTATTCACCGTCCTAATATTATCAATTTTTTTTCTTTAGTTTTTCTTCGCTGGCTTCGACCCTATTTTGTTTCTCGATCGTTCCCTCTTCTCCTCTCACTCTCGCCCTCTTTTTCCACGATGTTTATCATAATTTTTCCATGTTCGTGCAGCTGTGTGGCAACCTCTCGGCTACACGGCATTCTCGCCCTATGGGTTTGCGCGGGGTCAGGCGAGGCACCGTGCCTAGCACCGAGCACACCAACTTGTGCCCTCATACCCCTCTTCGTCCTCGTCGTCGTCGTCGTCGCCGTCGTCCCTCTTACCTATTCTTCGACTGCACATACGTTCGTCTACGTGTACAGTGGGATCGGTGCTAATACGGACCCCGGCATTCTCGTTTAGGCTGCATTGTCCTTGGAAATAATTGACCGGAAGTGGACACAACGAATTTACATCGGCTCTCGATTTGTCGAGGACGCGATTGCGTAAAGGGTGACCCACAATTCTTTGAAGGCCGAGCCCTTTTTTCGCAAGTCCAATAGACGTTCTCTCGATACCGGACAAAACATTCAAATATTGTTTAGTAGGGAGTATAAATTAAGGGGTTAGGGACCTTTAGGCTAGGAAAACATTGCTGATTTTCGTGATTTCTTTTTAAACGTAGGATTTCATCATTTTCACGACTTAGGGTATTTTTTATTACTACTTTTGGCTGTTACACTGAGAGAAATGTGCATAGTATTTACAAAAAACGCGCATGGTAAAAGAGAGTATAGTCGAATTCCCTATAGCTTATTGTCAACGCAATCATAATATGGTTAACGCAACTATAAGCGAAAAATATATCTAAACATGCAACTTTGGTGGCGTGCTCGACTATCTATTATCCAGGAAAAAATTACTAACTATTGTAAAAATATCAACTGAATTAACTATATCGATATTGTAAAGTCTTTGACAGTAGTTGATAGTTCTTTCAGGGATACTAGATAAAAAAGCACACTACCAAAACGGCATGTTTAGATAGACGCTTATAGTTGTGATGACCATATTATGATTGCGCTAGCAATATGCTATATGAATTTTAGTAAGCCCACTTTTACCATGGGCGTTTTTTAAAATAAATACTATGGACATTTTTCTCAGTGCAAGTTTGTAATATTTATATGGTTGACATTAACACTCGTTGAGTATAAAGTGTTACGAGATCTTACGAAAAGTGACTATGCGAACAATATTATGGTAATCTTATGGTGAAGACGTAAATCATTTGTGGAGCGTGTCAATAAAGTAGAGGGAGCTGTGGCTCGCTGTGATCGGTATAGATCTATTGGCGCATTCATTTGTCAGTTTTTAGAATTCGATATTTCGAAAAACTATCGGGCTGCGCCAAAAAATTCATTTAAGCAGTGACATATATTATCAAAAAGGCAATCTGTGCGAAATTCCACCTATATGAGAGGTCACACCTATTCGGAATTGCAGCTGGAATGACTTTTATCCGTTATGCCAAATCTACGAATCATTTCAGGTCAGGGAATACCATATCATGATAAAAAATCATTCAGATAGTACTCTCAATTGAAAATTTTGGAATTTTTGTATTTATGAAATATTATATACATTTAGTAGATATACCATTCGATATGGTAAAAACCACTATTTTTTACAGTGTAAGGAATCATCCATTTTATGAAAACCTACTATATTATATAGCATTGACAACCAAAGTATGCTCGAAAGATTGTTGGTTGCGGTTAACATATGAGCATAGTTAACACAACTGCTAAAATATCATAAGCAGTACTATATTTCCGGTAGTAACCATGACTATAAAATATTATTGGCCCCTCAGGGTACTATAAAATATAGTTGAAATATGATTGAAGTTACTATACATTTCTCTCAGTGTATTTTTTCATTTCTGTTAACTATTAATCTGAAAAAAAACCGACGAAAATGTTTCTTTCACTAATACTCACTCACGAAATGTGAATCAAAAAGTGTGGAAAGTTAAAAATCGATTAAATGGCTATGAAACAAAAAGATTCAATTTTTGAAAAAATGGCTGCATTTTGTAATAAAAATATACTTTTTTTTTTATTTTCAAAAACATTTACGATCATGTTTTAGGCAATGAGGTTAGAAAGAGCAAATTTAATCAGAATTGGGCGATTAGTTTTTTAGCTATACGTCACGCCAGTTTTGAAAGTGCAGTTTGGCAGACCATGTCAGACTTTCGCCATTTTTAAAAATTGATAAAAAAAATGCCATGTACCAGCGAAAAGTAGTAATAGAACATACCCTCCGTCTTAAAAATGACGAGGAAATCGTTTCTTTAAAAAATCACGAAAAACAGCAAACTTTTTTCTCGCCTAAAGGTATCTCCCCCCTTAAGGCAGGACACTGAGACGGGCCGAAAAAGGTAGTTTTTCCGACTTTTTTTTGGGCTGCTAGATTATTTATTTGGGATTTGGAAAAAAGGTATTTTATCAAGCATACATTGAACTTATTTCGTGTAAATTTTTATGCAAAAAATTACAAATTAATAACGTTATTGAGGTGTAATAAGCCTTTGTATGAAAAATATGGTCCAAGGGCCGGTTCGGTAACTTGCCAATGGTTGGTCGGAAAAATAACAATAAAGAAAATTTTTATAATCTATATCAATGTAGTTTCCGTGGTACATAGTTTTTTTTCGATTAAAAAACGCACAAAAATGTCGGTTTTCGAGGAAAAAATGTTTAATTTTGCCGAAATTTTCACGTATATTCGGGCGCTTGAAAAGTTCTAAATGTCAAAGAAAAACGGCTGCGTATTTTGACAGCTAATGCAATTACGGAAATTTTGGTTTCCCAACATTGAAATTCGGACAATAATAGGTAGAGTTGTGATTCCGGTCTGGTCGACGAAAGTGTTTTGGAGGAAATCACGATTGATAGTTTTACCACACGTAAATCGTGGCGCTACCTGCTGTCACTAGGTCGTCCATAGCTTGGTCAATTTTCGATATTTTAACTTGATTTTTTTACTTATTCTTGAATATGTATACTTTGATACAATGCAAAACAAAACGGAATTTTATACCGGTCACGGTGGTGTCCAGCCTCCATGGTAAATAAACGGAAAGAACATTAAAAAAATAATAATTAGTGATGCCCTTTTTATGAAAAAAACCAAACTGTGCATAAAAATAACATTAATCAATAGAAAATTGAAGATTAAAAAAAAAGAGCGTAACTCTTGAGCCCTTGGCCTCGGAAAAATCGAAAAGTGCCCAAAAAACAATAATATATATTCATTTAGAGAAATAATTAAATAAAAGGCGAATTCGATTACTCTTTTTGAAGCTAAAAATTCGAACGATTTATTTTAAAAACCAGTGAATATGCAACAAATTTTATTGTTATCCACATATTGCAATAAAGCCTAAAAACCTATAGAATTCTGGGATCAAAAAATCGTTTGAAAAATCGTTTCGACAGACGACATCGACTGACTGCAGTATATAGTAATATAATGCACACCATTTCCCTATCGATTTAGGCGTACATAGTAAAAGATTTTCCATAACATCCTTAACTCTCAAAACATTCAAAAAAAGGACCAAATTTCTATTCAGTCAAATTGCAGTGTATTAAACTCAGTTAAAAAATGAAGAATGATTTTTCAAGCACACGAAAGAGAAACGACGTATTGTAGCTTCCAAAGGGGTCCAATTTCGCACCAACCCCTCGAACGGGTACGTTCGAGCGCAATCCGAGTTCCCTTCCGATGCTTGGCTTTTATCGCCATGCCCGTGCGATTCCACCAGGTCGAGAAAAGAAGCTAAGCAGCTGTGCCCCAAGTACATAACGCTAACCAACCGGGACAGGATATAACGGGGAGCGAAGAGAAGGAAATGAGAAATCGAAATTGAAATACTCGACGCTGCTGCCAAACGTGTTATTGTTTGGTCTAGAAATCCCGACTACTCTGGTAGGGATATTTTGTTTTTTCGTTTTACGTGGTTAAATATTTTATCGTAAAAGGAACAATTTAAACATTCGCTTTTTCGAATTTGTTTTTGCATAAATTATTTATCTCTGTTGGGCAGGTTTCGTTTATTTGCGGAAAAATTTCACATGTCTGGTTTCCCATATTTTTTTCTGGCACGAGTATGCAGTTTTAAATAACTTACTATTATTATTGTTTAGGCTGGAATTTTAAGATCAAGTTTAGTTACTTTTGTTTTGTTAGCGGATAATAAACCTTGCAATTTACGGTAGTTTTGAAAAATCGACTTTTTTTAACGATATTACATTATATTATATTATAAGCATATTAGTGGTCTATAAGATACTAGATATTACGCGATTTATATATATTGTGATAGTTGGGAGTTTCCCGTCAGAAGGGGAAATTTCCGTCACAAATTTGTCACAAATATATATATATATATATATATATATACGTTTACCCGACGTAAATTGAGCCTTGGACAAACATTTAATGATATTTGTAATCAGCGCAAAATGTTCCATCGCATAAGATTTTGAAATGCAGTGGAAATCGAAAAAAAATGTTTCGATTCTTCCGGTTTCTTTTGCGAAACCCGAAAAATCTTGAAATTTCACATACCCGTAGCTTCGTTCGTATTTGAGTGGCGCAGACTTGTTAGGGGGGTTTTGAAAAGAATTTTGGTAGATTTGAAGAATGCCGTTGGATGACTACCGCTACCGCAAAAAATAGCGGAAAAAGAGACACAAGAGGATGTATGAAGAAATTTGCGAAATCTATGGTCCAACTCTGAAAATCGGTGAAAAATCCAAAAATAATCCTAGCCCTACGATTCAAGCGGTATTTTGAAGTGTAATCGATATCGAAGGGAATATGCCCACGGTAAAGTCTCAAATCGAAACGTTGAAGGAATTATGAGAAATTGAGTGAAGGGATCACACTTGGTCGTGGTGCGAAAAAAATCCATTTAAATATTTTTTCCACCGACAAACGTCGCGAAAAAAATGTCATCATCTGTCGGCGACCATGTTTTTGTTGTTTTTATCTGGTTTTTCGTGTTTTTCATTTGAAGGGTCCAATATATGTACCTTTATGTTAAAAAAATGTGTTTTTTTACGAACCGTTTGTCAGAAAAAAAAATTTGGAATCTGGCCTTTTTTTCGGGCCTCTAGTTAGATGTAGCCTGTCGATCGACTTGGGTCTTTCGCAAACGAGTATTGTCGATGATACACGCTGGCGGGAAATTCTTCGAATTTAAAGGGGTTAACGGTACCAAACGGAGAAATGTAATGGAGAGTGAGAGTGCGCCCCGCGCGCGCGGCAATGCCTCCAAGTAACTTCGAAGAGACGCTACTCTCTCGATATTACTTGCGGTTTCATAATCGTTCTCATCCGCGCGAGACACGCGGCGCGCACATAAGAGAGCTCGAACGGCCCAGTGGGGCCGATGAGTTTTGCACTTTTCGCGGGTTACGAAGAGAATTGCACCGAAGCGAAAGCTCGGAGCGAATATAGCGGAGAAAAAAAAATTAAGAGCACAAAAATGTCTCTCTTTCTCTCTCTCTCTCTCTCTCTCTTTCTCTTTCGCTCTTTCTTGGAAAGAGAGTGGGAGAGAGTTTGTGCCCTTCGGCTCTGTCGAGTTGCGGAGGAAATAATATAGGGATCATATTATTCATCTCAGGATCTCGTCAGAGATCCACGCCTCTATAAGTGTACATGCATGTCCGGGTGGGATCTTGCACTGTTGGCTACAGATCCACCCATCGAAGTTCGTAAATGATAAAAGATAAAAGAAACAACTAAAAATTAAAATCAAACCCTCCATGTACCAAACAAGCTTTGCTTACGTGGACAGTTATCCTTGTATAAAAACATCTTTCGTTAGATCATTCATTTGTAATGTTAAAAGTTAAAGACAAGAACACTGAATATAATAATAATAAAAATAATATTGGATATTGCGAATTATAATTTTTTGAATTGAAATTATAAGACATGTTGGTAAATTTGAGAAAAAAACTGAACGTTTCTCTCTCTCTCTCTCTCTTCCTCTCCCTCTCCCTCTCCTACTCTCGAGGAAGTAAACTGCATTACTTTTTTATTACAATCATTATTGACATAGACATTGAAATTATTTTATTTTTCATTACAATTCTGTAGGATAATGATCTTTACTGTATACTTAATTCAATTTTCACCGGCAATTGTTATTATAGAACAAAAAATGAACGAGACGAAAGATATGTAAAATATTGTTTGAACATTTTTCCGATAAACATTATTTTATTTATTTAATTGTTATTTATAACACCTATTCTCGCTTTCTTTGTTGCAGGACGAAAAAAGAAAGCGAGAATAGGTGATGAATTTTTTCAAAAGTCATATTCTGTCTCTCTCTCTTTCTCCTTCTCCCTCTGATTTCACGAATAACCATAACACTAAAATACAACAACCGATATTCATGCGCAAAAATCGTTAAAATATAACTTTGCTCTACGAGCGTCGGTTTTTTCAAAGTAAGAAACAGGTTAAAAAGTAAATTTGCCAGTCGCATCTCCACGTTTGAGCAAAAGCGTCTGCAGCCTAAAAAAAGTAGTGAATTGATGACAAAATCTCGACATATGAATGCCCAACGTTTCCTTCACTACAAGCAAAAAGGAAAAACATATTCCGAGGTATGAAAAGGCCATAAATGGGTTCGAAGGAAAAGGATTTCGTTGTGGTGAGTAGTGTGGACAAGGAGAGACGGTGACGATAACAGAGCAAAGGAAGAGGGAGAGGGGGGAGTGGGGGGGGGGAGAGAGAGAGAGAGAGAGAGAGAGAGAGAGAGAGAGAGAGAGAGAGATTTATTGATTGATTGATTGATTGGGTTTATTATTATGCCCTAGTGTCACACTTATGGGCAAACATCAATGTTCGGTTAACAAATCATAATACAAATAATAGTACAAAATAATACAAAATAATAATAAATATATAAGAAGCAATATAATACCAAAAATATTCAAAATAAAGTATAAGAAGCGATATAATAAAAAATAAAAAAGAGGGTGTTAGTAATAATAGAATGATATAATAATAACAACGATAATAATGATACTCGTGATAATCGTCGTCGTGGAGTGCGTACCACACTGTGTAAACTAAGTATATGACGGATAGTATTAGTGATAACTTAAAAATAACAAAAGAAATAATTTCAGTTATTGATGGTCGATGATAAATTGGTTGTTTATAAAACGTGCTCGAGCAAGTAGGCGAAGAGTTTTCCCTTAAAGATGAACAAGGAGGTTGCAGTAACAACCTCCGAGAGAGAGAGAGAGAGAGAGAGAGAGAGAGAGAGAGAGAGAGAGAGAGAGGGAGAAGTGCATCGTGCCCGCTGCACTCACCGTTTGCAGTGGTGGGGGGTAGTGGCGTCGGGCGAGAGTTCTACCGTGGAGAAGTCGCTGCGGCCGTCCAGAGAGCGGCGGGGGGCTCCAAGCACGCGGGGAAGTATGCGCAGCCCTGTTGGTGGTAGTCGTGTAGTATACAGGAGCGCGCAGAGGGACGAGGTGGTGCTGCGCACACTACCAGAGAGCACCGAGAGGAGTTTATAAAAGCGCCGCGCGCGCGGCGGTGGTGGTGGTGGGAGACAACGGGTTACCGAGGGACGTCGCGGCGCTTAAACCGCCGTCACGGGGCCATTGCCGTCCCGGCAACCGTACCAAACGATACCCGACCTTCTCCGTGACGCTAGCTCACCGCAAACTTTTAGCCCCAAACACACCCAAACGAAAGTTGAAAAAAAAACGTCCATTTTTTTATCGCGACTCGCACAATTTTTTTAATATAAAAAACAATAAAATGTCAAAAGTGTCGAAACCCAAACAAACAAAATGGCGCACCAATAACTTTTACGAAAAAACGAGAAAATATTGAAAACACAAAAAATTGATCCGTTTCCTCGCGAGTGCGACTCAAGTGACCGAGGCTCGGATTAATCATCAGTGAAAAGCGAGAAAAAAAAACGAACCGTTCCGCGTCTTGTCATAATTGTGCGACGGAACAAAAAGTTGGGCAAGTGTCAAGGACAGTTTTCCTCCGCGAGAACGACCACCTTCTCAATCTTTTCGCGTTCGTTCTCTTCGAGGTCGAGGAGTTCCCGCGGGGTTTTCGGGCTCGACCGCGCCGTGCTCCCCCCCCTCGGCCACCCCCGCGTTCGAGGCTCCCCCGAACTCCGTCTCTCACGTCAGTGTGAACCGTGGGAATTCCCGGAAGTGCGGGGAAAAGTGCACGCGATTCCCAGTTGCACATGCATACTCGCGCGCGAGGCTGCGTCCATCATTGTGTATATATGTATATGCATTAGTACGTATACAATTATATATAGAAGCCGCGCATGTACACGTTAATTGGCCCGAAGGAAGGCCGTGTTTTGCGGTTCGTTCAATCGGTATATTTCATCTCAATTGTGTCGCGTTCCGTGGTTTGTCAAGTTTTATTCAATGTTTACTATATATATATATATATATATATATATATATATATATATATATATATATATATATATATATATGGGAAAAAGTCATGTAGACGGTTTTGCGATAGAACAAATTTTTCGTTAGTGCAAAAGAAATATTGGTAGCTTTTCCAATATTTGTATTCCCGCCTGGGAGTACAATGACGATCGGAATAGAGAAGATTGGCAGCTCGATTAAATATTAATTATCGATTAATATTAATCGCTGATTCGATTAATTATTAATTCGCCAATCGAAACTCGATTAATTATTAATTCGCCAATGTCACTATTTTTTCAGCATATATATATGTTTATATATATATATATATATACACATATATATATATATATATATATTACCTCTTCAGTATCTATATGTAAATATATTTACAGAAAAAAAAACGGCACGTATACGAGAGCTGCGATTGAACAAATTTTTCGTTACTACAAAAAAGAAGCATCAGTAGTTTTTCCAATATCCATATTCACACCTAGACATAATAAAATGACAATCGGAGTGAATTGGTGTTTACGAAGGATTATTTATTTATTAATTAAACTGAATTAGTGTTTGGAAAAGATTTTTTTATTCACTTATCGGATTAAATTAGCGTTTACAAAGATTTATTTACGAATTTAGCGTTTACAAAGCGGAAACGAAATATTTAATCTAGCTGACGATATTCTTCTTTAGTCCATGATGAGTGATTTCAACAGCCTGAATTGGCCAAAAAGAAGTTCTATAAATTCGAAAAAATTAATTCTCGTTTCGCTGCAACGATGCAAACTTGCGCATGATTTAAAATGAATCTTTGACATTTTTTTTTCTCAAAATAACGGGGTGCACAAAGCAAGTATTTTTTAGGAGTGACTCGTGTTCGGAATTGGATCGTCTTCATCCTGCTGTACTCGAAATTGACTCCTGGTTTTCTTCCACAATGCTCAAT
The DNA here is from genome assembly GCA_951751655.1 of Ophion costatus. Taxonomy (NCBI): domain Eukaryota; kingdom Metazoa; phylum Arthropoda; class Insecta; order Hymenoptera; family Ichneumonidae; genus Ophion; species Ophion costatus. The sequence goes on from OX632367.1 coordinate 16,742,597, forward strand.
TTTTTCTGGCTCATACTACTCGTCACAAAAATACGTTATATTTTTTTTTCGAAGAGGACAGAAAGTTCACAGTCGTATTTATTGGATTAAATTAGTGTTTACAAAGAATTTTTGACGAATTCTGAGTTTACAACGTAGAAACGGAACACTTAAACGAGCTGACGAACTTCTTCAGTCCCATTATCATTTTGTTTCTAGACCAAATGTAACTATTGGAAAACAGTAATTTTTTGTCTTAAAGGAAAATTTGTTCCACCACAAACCTCGCAAACATGACTTATTGCTTATTTGTAGTATATATATAGTAAACGATGCGTAAAACTTGGCGAAAAAATATGAAATGGATAAAGATATTCACACCACTCGCTTTTCTACAATGGTTCTTTAAAAAAATAATAATAAAATATATATATATATATATATAATAGCATACTTTGAATGTAAATACAAAATGCCAAGTTAATATAAACGACGTTTTGTTAAATGGAAATCCATAGAAAACTTGCCGGAAAAAGGGAGGTGGGCAAATACTTTTTCCACTCACAATATATACACGCACATTTAAATACATAGATTATTGGGTATATAAATATACCCGTGCATATATTAATATATATTTTAATAGAAAATATAGCTCGATATAGGTTTGATCGGTGGCAGGGTTGTAGGTACGTTCGGTGTGTGGATCGAGGGTACAAATCGACCGAGAGATCGGTGAATGAAAGTGGCCTCCCCTCGTGCGATTGTCTTCTTTTTTTCCTCCCCCTCCCCGGCCCTTTTCTCGTCCTGCGCTCCCGTCCGCTCTCGGCTACTGCAGTGGATAATCGCCCCGCTGACTTCGACAACGAGGCGGGTCTCACTGCACTCCGACATTCGAGCGAGACCGCGTACTCGAGCGGCATCGCGCTCGCACAGGGTGAAAGACTCGCACCTTCGGAACGCACACATGCACATTTATGAAAATACGCGTCCGCACGAATAGGCGCACGAAAAATATTGCGATGTTGAATAATTTCGGCCTGTTTTTTTTTCGCGAAAATTAAGGATGTTGAGTCCCTATGAAACACGCTAATGTTAATTGTTCAATAAATAGCTTCTTCATCGTCATGAAATTTTTACACGACCTCCTGAATACTTCATGTAAAAACATACCAAATCTTCAGAATTCTATCATCATTAGTTCAACCTCCTTAAGGGTTGAAATAAAAAATGATAAGGAAATACTGAAAATTTGGTATGTTTTTGTATGAAGTATTTAAGAGGTCGTGTTCAAATTTCGCGACAATTAGGAAGCTCGTTATTAAAAAATTAACATTTTGTTAAGAACAATTTTTAAAAGAAATAAAAAAAAATTTATCAATAAACTTCGTTTTGTTTCCGTTGCTTTCAGTATATTGTAGATATGATAAAATTGAGAGGTCAACAAAAAAACTTATTGCAAAGTTACATCAGTTTCCATAAAACAACATTTAATTTGTGAATGTTAATTGTTCAATAACGAGCTTCCTAATTGTCGTGAAATTTTTACACGACCTCTGAAATACTTCATACAAAAACATACCAAATTTTCAGAATTTTATCATCATTCGCGATTTGGGACTCTACAGATATTGAGGAATGTGCAACTATTTCATGGCATTGAAAATGTAATGGGACTTTTTGCGTAACAAAAAACTGTTACATGTAAATAAGATCCCGTTTTGAAACTTGGAAAAAGTAAAAAAAGAACGCGAAGCAATAAAAAATCCCCCCGAAAACATAATCCCTTTTTTTACCATATGCAAAATTTTGATTAATCCGAAAATATTTTTTATTTCAATTTATACAATGGTTTTGTTATATTTTTCAATTTAGATGTACAAAAGAGTGAAGTTACTTGCAATGATTCTGCAAGTTCACCTATCGTCTGACGTGAGTCTTAACGAACTAATGCCTCCAATTCAACACACAAAAATCACCATTTTTCAAGCGTCTAAACCAATCTCTGCACGTTGTTTACTCCTTACAAAAAAATACGCTCTTTTGGGCGCGAAATTTGACATGTTCAACAGTGAAAAAAAAAGTTGTTTACACTTCAACGAAATACAGTGAATTTCAAGTTTGCTTATAGTACTTCTTTATAGATGCGTTACCATCTTCAACTACACGCGCGCAGTTCTGGTAACGTCATCCGTTGGAAAACAGCGAGAACTTATTCAACGTCCTAATATATACGAGTACACGTGTGAATGCGGATAGCTGAGGATACACGGGCGTGTGTATACAAAGGTGTATTATAAAAGAGAGACAAGCGAAGGGAGGGGTTGCTCCGGGGAAGGAGGCGGCGTGGACGCGCGCATACGCGGGGTGAACGAATCGTTGTCGTAGGTCAGTTACCGAGACAGCAGGACGCGACAACGACGACGACGACGTCGTCGTCGTCGGAAAGGGGATTTTGCCCCCGCGACTCTCGCACACCCAACACACATATCCCCCACCCTCCCCCCCCCCCCCCTCCACTGTGCCAGGCGGGGACGCGATCTCTTTTCGCTCCCGCGTGTGCATTCTCTCCTCGTGAATGGTCGCCAGTGCACGGTGGCATTATTCTTGTGTGTGAGTGTGTGCGTGACCTTCGATCGGGAGAGCCGCGCTCGGTGGCGACTGCATCTAAGAGACACCCAACCCGCGAGAATCCTGTCGCGAATATATATATATATATATATATATATAGATATATAGATATATAATTATATTTAATATTACATATATAATATATATTAGGGTGGTTAAAATAAATGGATTTTTTTTTCTCAACGGAAAATTGAAGTATGTTAAGAAAAAGAAAGTTTTGCAAAATTTGAGGATTCTAAACAATTTTTTAGTTATCGCTCAAAAGCCTTTTTCATATTTTTTTTTTCATGTCTGTCGGAGTATTAATTTTTTTTTATCTCGATGCAGAAAATGTTAGTGCGTGATCCAATGTAAGTCTTGATTAAATTTTTTCTGTAACAATGCACAATTTTTATTTTAATACTTTTTTTTACCATAAACAATTTGTATTTGCAGATTAAGAATCAATATATGTAATTCGGTTGTGAAAATGAACAAGAACACGATGTTTCATCACTGAACGTCTAACAAGTATGCGTGTTTTGAGCATACTTGAGTCGTTTGAGCACTACCTAAAAAAATGTTCAGACCTCTCACAATTTGTATGAATTACTTTTTCATCACGACATTTTCGGTTGAGAAGCCCGAAAGAAAATTAATTTTTTTTTGAACCACCCTAATATGTATGCATATATATGTATATATAGCAGGGTAACAATCATAAAGTGGCCATATGTTTTTTTGAGGTTGTTGCTTAAAAAGGTTGCGATAAATAGATACTAAATAAAATTTTAAATCGTTACGGTATGTTTTCTGAATATACTGGCAAAAGGAGAACGGAGGTTTACGCTTTCGTTTATTGAATATTAAATATTAGATATTTCGACTTTTCCCTCCGTATCGCATTCACCATGACATTTCTGCCATGGGTATAGGGAAACTCCGGAAAACCTATACCAACACAGCCGGTCCCAGGTTCGCTTCCCAGTTTCGGAGCCAGTCGCGTTTCGTGGAGAAATAAATCACAGGCTACGGTCATACACACACGACTTATTTGTATCAAGCGCCACGGTAATTTACCATCGAAGGCCCTACTTATGCCCCTACCAAAATACAGCCCTCCATGAAAAGAATACCTAAGTGCAGATTTTCTGACCGAGAAAAACAGGATTTTTAATGGCTTGTCAATTCGTGAAAAAAAATCTATATATATATATATCGTGTATTTTCGTGATCGAGTATTTCAGTATTTGACCGAAAAAATCAGCATAATAAAAAAACATCGAAATTCCATTTCGAGTTCGGGAGAATGGAGAGATAATTGAATTTCGAATATGAAGCACTTCTGAAAAAATCTTCTTTTAATTGAAATTAAATTTATTCACTTTAAAACGATGAACGTTGAAGTATTCATCGTTGGAGCGCACGATTTTTTTTCTTTCTCTAATTTCGTTATTCAGCTCACGAGGATGTATCAATATGGAGGCGTCATTTTTGTAGCCTGAATCGACCAAAAAGAAATTTCATAAATTCGAAAGAATTAATTTCCGGTGCGTTACAACGATGCAAACTCCAAAACGATTTAAAATGCATCTTGGGTTATTTTTTTCAAGTTTTCGGGATGCACAAAAACGTTTTTCCAGGAGTGATTCGTGTTCGGAATTTGATTATCTTCATTTTGTTGTACTTGAAATGGAATTCTGATTTTCTTTCCACAATGCTCAATTTTTTGTGATAAATCGTACTCGTCACAAAAATAAGCTTTTATTTTTTTTTGAAGAGGACTTGAAAAAACTATTGAAAATCATATTTTTCGCGGTCGTAAAATCTCCGTACCAAAGCCTGAAAAATTACATGGCTACATTATAATTCTCAATCTTAAATAAATAAATAAATAAATAAATGAATAAATAAGTAAATAAATAAATAAATAAATATATATGTACAGAGAGCTACGTAGAGCTTTGAAAACGAAAAACTGCCAACAATCGGAGCAAAGAAAAGAGACAGAGATATTCAAAGAGAGAATGAATCCTCGTTCGTCTTCTTCGTTTCCATCCTCGTCTTTTTAAATAACATTTCGCGAGTGCCAAAGTGTCGAATGATAATCATTTGCAAGACGATAAGGGATGAGACCATAAGAGTGCCGCTGATTTCGATTCGCGACCAAGCAGGAAATACACGATCCTGTTTACCCACATTTTTGTGGAATTTCTTCGCTCATCAGCGACGATTTTGAGGAAACGTCGTCTTCCTGGATACCCCGAACGGTGAGTTGACTCGAACAATTTGTGCGTCGTGTTTTTGACGAATTGTGGTCGAAAATAGAAACGAGACTATATTTAACAGTTTTGAAAAAAAAGGGAGAGGGGGTGAATGGAGTCCGAAGCCATTATTGCGCTCGATTTGTATCATTTGAAGAAAATGTTCATTTTTCCATCGCTTTTATCATAATATACAAACGTACGTACATACATAAACATACACTACCGGTGAAAAGTTTCCGGACAAAAATTCAAAGTAGTTCCGGAATAATTTATCATGCCATTCCGGTAATAATTGATACGAATGATTTAATAAACGGCATTTTAAAGGAGAGGAATTCACCTTCATTCCGATTTTTAGAATTTTACTATTTTTTACGACTACTACTCTTTTTAGAACACGACCATTTTTCGCCTTTTTTGTTCCTTTTAAGGTGGACCCCGTTTATAGACAAATTGTTTTTTATGCATTTCTTCCGGTTAATATTCTTTGACCAGAATCATTTATGATTCCGGTCGAAGAATATAACAACATTGAAGCTTCATACGACTTTTGTTAAAAAGATATTTCGATCTTAAAAAAAAGAAACAATTTTAAAAATAACGCGTAACGCGACAACGACAAGGGTTCAAAGAAAACTTCAAAATAGTGAAAAGTTAAATCGGTTATCGTTAAGTTTGCAAGAATATTTTCGGATTTTTTATTCAACATTTTCTTTTCACATATTTTTGGTAAAAAATCCGATGGTGTAATTACCGTAACTCGAGAATTAAGGGGTTCGTGGTCAAATTTCAAGAGACGAAAAAATGGTATTTTTTAATTTTCCACGCAATATAATTATTTCAGGTTTTTTTCCACATTTTTTCCCCGTTGAAATTTTCTAGTTTTCTAGTCACGTTAATCGATTCATTACAACCGCTTTTTAACAATCAATTCCTACAAAATCATTTTTCCAAGAAGTCGTAATTTTTATTAATTTATATACATATATATATATTAGGGTGCGTCAAAAAAAATTAATTTTTTTTCGCGATACTCAACCCAAAATGTTACTACATTACGAAAAAGTAATTCCTACCAAATTTGAGAGGCCTAAACATTTTTTTAGGTAGTGCGCAAACGACTGTCAATTTTTTTTTCTTCGATTTTTCGTCAATTTATTTCCTTCATTTGTTTTCTTACTCCAAAACAATATATTACTCCGAAAAAACACGCATACTCGTTAGACGTTCAGTGATGTAAACACCGTGTTCTTGTTCATCAAGTGGTTGATATAATTTTCACAACTGAATTACATACATTGATCCTTAATCTGCAAATATAAATTGTTTATGGTAAATACATATTCAAATAAAAATTGTGTATTGTTACAGAAAAAATTAAATCGAGACTTGCATTGGATCACGCACTAACATTTTCTGCATCGAGATAAAAAAATTAATACTCCGATAATCATGAAATAAAAAACATGAAAAAGGCGTTTGAGTACTAACTAAAAAATTGTTTAGAACCCTCGAATTTTGCAAAACTTTCTTTTTCTTACCATACTTCAATTTGTCGTTGAGAAAAAAAATCGATTTCTTTTAACCACACACACACACATATATATATATATATATAATGTACCTCTGAACCGTATACTTGTTAAACTCGGTGCGATACTTCATTCAGGTTCTCCGGGAGTCCGCGAGAATTGCGCAAACGAGATAAATAAAATGGAGAAAGAGGAAAGATGAAGACGATGATGAAAAAAAAGACACGTTTGTCCGGTTCTCTCGGGGCTGCTGCTGCTGTGCAGCGGTAAAAAAAAGCTCGTGCGTGCGAGAGTGAGGGAGCGAGAAACCGCGATCTCCCTTCAAGTATTCGCCTCTGGCGACAATTCTTTCCGATGACACGTCCGACGCTCGAGAATCTCCCTTCGTCTCTCGCTCCCTCTCTCCGCGTCTCTCCGCGTTTTTCTTCCCCATGCAAAATTACACTCCTTTTTGCCCTACGTAGCCAATTATTTTTTACAGCTTCCGTGTTACACGATGCTTTTTCGGTGGACTGCTTGATTAAAGCCTATGCGGCGAGTACGGATGCGTGTCTTTAGTCTCTGCTCGTATATGATACACACACGTGTGTGGTGGTGGATGCCCAGTCGGGGTTCGGCTCCGGTTGTACTTCGGGCTTAGCGGCATTGTCCATGTCCGATACTCGGAGGGGTGACCGCTCAACGAAGATTTTTCTCGCGTTAATACCCATACGCTGAATATGAAGCAAAAAAAGTGAGAAATGTTGAAAATCGATTAAATCGTACGCTATGAAACAAAAAATTCGAATTTTCCGAAAAAAATGCTATACATTTTGCAATAAAAGAATACTTTTTTTTTTTTACATTTTCAAAAACACTTACGGTCATGTTTCAGACAATAAGGTTAGAGGATTATATCAAATTTTATGAGAATCGGCCGATTTATGTTTTAGGTATGCGTCAAGCTAGTTTTGAAAATGCAGTTACGATGACCGTGCCATGCCGCTCCCATTTTAAAGATTGATCGAAAGATGTACCGTGTAACAGCCGAAAGTAAAAATAAAACAACCTAAGTCTCAAAAAGGGCGAAGAAATCTTTTCTCCAAAAACATCGTGAAAATCAGAAAAAAATTACCTCGCCTGAAGGTATATCTTCCCCCTTAAGGCGTTTCAGGACAATTGACGTCATGTTATCGTTTGATTTTGATTTGTACAGTAAATTCTTTGTCATGTACTGAACATCTCCTCCAAATTTCTAATCGACCGCCCACGCCGTTTCTATACAATGTTCAATTGAAGAAACAGTTTTACATAGGGAGATGCCTGCGCTCATCGCTGGATGGACTAAGTGTGAAGGTATAACGCACGAAATAGCGTGAAAAAATGTTATGAAAAACTGTCAAATTGCTCAGTACATTATGACAATTTCGTCTCCTTTCGCATTTTGACAATTAAGCATCTAATATTGTTTTCATATTGCTTTATATTATATTTTCATTCAAATATAATTTTAATAAATATTAAATAAGTATTAATTATTACTACATATATAATATAAAAAAAATTACTACGTTATTAAGCTAGGTAATTTATTAAATATTATTGAATGATTTGTATGAATTATATATAATTCGGAGGACAGGGGAATGAAGGAAATGAGGTGGGCATGTAGAAAGAGTGCATGTAGAACAAAAATACAAATATATATATATATATATATATATATATATATATATATATATACCATTCGGAGGACCCAATTTCGTTTCTTTTGTCCCAACGAAGAAGTTGAAGTTTGCATCGTTGGAAGGCAATGAAGAGTCCACTTTGTTAAAATCATTGACTTGTTATACTTCAAATTTTGGTGACGTTCTTAAGCTACGAGAATCAGTTGAACGGTTTTTGAAGATTTTAGGTAAGTACCACAACCGAAATTTGTAAAAAAATTTTTTAAGTCATAGCAAAAAGTAAAGAAAAATAAACATTTGGCATTGCGTTCCAACGGTACAAACTTCAAGACCACGACACGAAATGATGTTGACGTTTGCATCGTTGGAATGCAATCAACTTTATTTTCTTCCAAATGCAATTTTTTTTGGCGGATCAAAGTTACACTAAACTTTTCTCAAGATCCTCATTGGAGACCTACAACCTAACTTTATACAAAAAAAATCGTTGTATCCCAATAATGCAAATTTCAACAGCATAAGATAAGTGGGGCGAAACAAAAACCCCGAGACTTTTTTTCCTAATGGTGAAACACTCCGGATAAATTTGCTCTGACGGTGATTTCTTTCTCGTAACGAATACTTGAATCGAGGATTCCACTGGGTTCGTTATCCCTCCGCCTCCCTCTCCTTCCTGCCCTCCCAGCCTCTCTCTCTCTCTCCTCCCTCTTTTCCTCACTCTTCATTCCACATCTTTACGGAACAAAAATTGACTAAACTAAAAAAAAAAAAAATTTGGCCGTCGTCTTTGGAGGGCTGGTGAGTCATTCGGATAAAATAAAATTAATTTTCGGTAATCCGTCTGCTCTTCCACTCTATATATGTTTACGATTTGAAGATTTCTTGCACTTTGGACAGTCCAAAGGAGATTCGGACCGCGCCTTGGGTTTCAAATAAAAAGAAAAAAAAATTCACTAATCGCTCGTAAAGTTTACCGCGAGGTCGGACAAGGGTATCAGTGAGTAAGAGGAATGAGAATATTCGAATGCGAAAGAGGCCCGCGATGCCAGCGGGCAACCACCGTAATTACGCTCCCGTAAAATACGTCCGGAGCCAAAAATTTAGGGGTGCGTAGGATCTTACCCATCTTGGTCCCTTTCTCTGCCTCTTTTTCTCCCCCGATCTCGCGCATGCTGTTCGCGGTGCACATTAGGTATGAAGATTCACGATATATGTATTTATATATATATATATATATATATATATATATATATATATATATATATATATATATATATATATATAAACACACATATATATATATATATGGTTGGAGCATGCTGTTCGCCGATTTTATAGGTGCGTATATCCAGACCCATAAATCGGAGGGCTCGCAACGCAAAAAACGGCGTAACTAACGCATCGTTGGGTAAAAAATTTTGCGTGACTTACGATCCCTTTTTCTTTGCAATTGTACAGTCGCAATATCGCACTATATATACATATGCGCATTACATATATATTAGTGTGGTTCAAAAAAAAAAATAAATCGCGGTTCTCAACGGAAAATGTTACTACGTTATGAAAAAGTAATTCATACAAAATTTGAGACGTCTAAACATTTGTTTAGCTAGTGCTCGAACGACTTTCAATTTTTTTTCGATTTTTCGTCAATTTTTTTTCTCCATTTGTTTTCTTACTCCAAACCAATATATTACTCCAGAAAAACACGCATACTTGTTAGACGTTTAGTAATGTAAACACCGTGTTCTTGTTCATCAAGTGGTTGATACACGTTTCACAACCGAACTACATATATTGATTCTTAATCTGCAAATACAAATTGTTTATGGTAAAAAAAATATTTAAATAAAAATGGTGTATTGTTACAGAAAAAATCAAATCAAGACTTACATTGGATCACGCACCAACATTTCCTGCATCGAGATTAAACAAGAAAATTAATACTCCGATAATCATGAAAAAAAAAACATGAAAAAGGCGTTTGAGCACTAACTAAAAAATCGTTTAGAACCCTCAAATCTTGCAAAACTTTTTTTTTCTCAACATACTTTGATATTCTTTTGAGAAAGAAAACTTCGACCTAATTTTGGTAAATTTTCCAAAAATCATACTTACCACGATAACTCGAAAACTTAGACTTTGGACTGAGGTAAACTAGGTTAGCTATGTTCCTAACGAGGTGACATATCACTCCATCAAGGCTTTGCATCGACCTTCCTAACACCTTGCACCCTTATCATCGAAATCAAAGTTAATTGGTCATTTTCGTTCCACTCGCCACTCTCAAATAATATCAGACAAAACCTGATATAAAACTCATTTACATAAAGTGAAAGTCCTCCAACAGGGAGGCGATACATCCCTATTGGACCTGCATCCAAATCCTCTATCTTAAGGAAGCTTTCCAGTGTGACAGCCCGAAAAATCGCTGTTTTTCGCGATTTTTTTTTTTAAAGAATAAATAATCTAATCGGTCTGGTTTTTTTTTGTATATTAATTGGGTATTGAAGAATACAAAACAATTTTTTAAAGATCGATTTATTTATTAATTAATATCTATAAAAATGATGAAACAATTGTTGCAGAAAATGCACTTGGATGTGGTGTCCACGTTGGGGGTCACAATTTTGATCTGAAACAAAAAACACAAAAAGAATATTGATCGGTATATAATTGGCTTTCGTGCTATGGAGGCTTTTTTTTTTTTTTGCAAAAATGGTGCCGGTTTGAACAAAAAGTATCGATTTTAGCATTTCTTTTGGCAGTTTTTTTTACAAAAAAATAGGAAGATGTCAAAAAAAAAAAAGCTTCCATAGCACGATAAACAATGACGTTAAGAATATTGTGTAAAAAATTCAACTCGATAGCTTTAAAACTCTGCCCTCCAAGTTGGACACCGTTTTGAAAAATGCTGTTTCGAGAAAAACGCGTTCAAAGTTTCGCTGTAGCTGTAGCGCTCCGTTGCCTTCTTCCATGAAATGCTGTACAGTAACCGAAATAATCTGAATTGCGGCATGAAAATTTCAGGGAATATTCGGAAGAGTGTATACTATTCGATAAAGCAAAAAAAAAATCGATTTTTTGAAAATTTCACACTGGAAAGCTCCCTTAATCACCTTTATATCATTTTTTGTCTGCTATTATCTAAGAGTGCTAAAGGGACGAAAAAGGCCACTCAACGTGCAAAAATAGGCGGATAAATACCCTTTTGCTTTTCGTTGCGCGTCATGCGCAAAGTGGCCGTGCGCCTTTCCATCGTCGAATATCATATCCTTTCTAAATCGAAATACGCGCGCGCGCGTATAGCGCCCGTAACCGGACGCGCATATGGATCCGGTGCATTACTGCACCGCGCACGCACGCACGCACCTTTCATAATAATATATCTCGTGTGTCAATGACATGAATTATCCCGGCCTGATATTATATGTACCATTCGGTGTCCGCGAGGGAGGCGCGGAGAGCGGGGTGGCTGGGCTAAAAGGGCGCGTGGGTGTCAATGCTTGCGGTCTCGTATACCCGTATAGGAGGCGAGAATTGTTGACCAGTGGACAGTGACCGTGCGTTATTATACACTTGGCTGGTGTTCAACGCGTTAATGTGCTTCGCTCTCTCAGGTGGGAATCGACTACACACACACACACACCCACCCACACACACACACACACACACACACACGCACACACGCGCGCGTGCGCATTTATATATATACTGTAAAAAATTTCTGTATAAAAATTAATACACAAGTGTAGGAAGTTTTTATGCGGATACCGCTTATGAAATTTCAGATACGACTTTGAAAATCCAAAACAGGTTATTTGAAAAATGAAAGCGTAGCTCCGTAATATTAATATACTTGTGCGTTTGAAAAATAATGCACGTGTAAAGAAATAATCACATCCAAGTATATTGAAATCAAGAACCATTTGCTGATATCAATATACGAGTGTATATTAAATTCAAGAACCATTTGCTAATATCAGCATACGGGTGTGTATTAATTTCACAGAACCAACGTATTACCTTTAATGTACACTGTAAAAAGCTTCTGTATAAAAATTAATACACAAGTGTATGATGTTTTTATGCGGACACCGTTTATGAAATTTCAGATAATATTTTGAAAATCCAAAGCAGGTTATTTAAAAAATAAAAGTGTAGCCCCGTAATATTAATATACTAGTGCGTTTGAAAAATAATGCACGTGTAAAAAAATGTTCACATCCATGTATATTAAATTCAAGAATCATTTGCTAATGTCAACATACGGGTGTGTATTAAAATTACTGATCCTAAGTATTAAGTTTATTTCAGAAATTGATAATTAAGCCCACTGAAAACATGACTCGTATTTATCCTCCTCGACGGGAGCTAGAGATAAAAAAGGTGGTTTTTGTGAAATTTCATCCTTCAACACCTGGCGGCGTAAAAAGGGAAAAATAATTTCCTTCCGGAAAGGCGAGTTCAAGAACTGCGACTCTGGCGTGGATATGGAGAGGTAACGAATTTGTGACACTCTCCGACGCGTGGACGAGTTGCAAACGCGTCTGTTTTTCCCAGGACGATCGTAGCCGGTGGTCGGGTTATATGCCCGACCGAAGCTGCGAGTGGCTATGGGAAAGTGCGGAACAAGGCGCCGTCCCTCGGGCGCTACGCGAACTACGCGCGACCATCGGTCGTCGCGAGCGGCCGAGGTGGGTTGAGCGCGTTTTGTATTTACAATACTCTGTTTTTTATACTTGAATTAATATACAACTGTTGTAACCTTTCATTTAAGGCACGGGTTAATGCAATACATTTTCCACAAATTTACAAACTTGTCTTTGAAATTCTATGTTCCATCTATTAAATTCTATATCCACGTTAGAATTTCATGTTCCTATTTTAAATTTACGATACAAGTGGTTCAAATTTAATTTCATCTACTGAGTTCGTAAAATTCAATTCTTTTGTATCTTAAATGTATTGTAAATTTCATATCTTTTTTTACAGTGTATATATATGTATGTATATATATATATATATATATATATCCGAATATAAACAATATATATATATTTATAAAACGGTACTTGTCGGGACCGAATGTACATATTTCAACAAACGTATACTTAGATGTACAATAGCATTTATAAGTGTACAAAAGTATCCGCATTGCCATGTACATCCGAATAAGGGTAATAAAATCGGTTTTAAAGTTTATATGTAAAACGGTTAATAGTAGGACCAATTTTTATACGTACTGTTACTTGGTGGGTCCAGGAATATTGCAAGAAAATGAGTGGGTTCATGCTGAAATAGTTGGATGCACTTGGCAAATGTGAAACGTTTATTAATTAATATTATTGAATATTAGCGAAAACAATAAGATTTTCTTTTCCGATGTTAAATATTATTATTATGAATTTATTATTTCAAGTAATTAATTGTCCCTAATTATTTGAAATAAACAACAAAAATACTTAAATGCCCGGTATCGAATGAAATAATTAAAAAAAATAATTTGAAAATTTCAATTTCGTGAAAAGGAGCATTTTACGAAAAATTCATCCGGGTCACAAAGACCCACTGCACGCTTTTTCGTCTCACATCAGGGTCACAAAGATCCGCTGCAGACTTTTTTCGTCTCAGGTATTGGGATGAAAAAATCGGTCTTTCACACACAGATAATACATAGTCTCGAAATGTCACCGGTTATTTCTTATTGCAAAATATATATATACAACCTAATTATTGTTATTTCATCTCAAGGCTGTAGCCCCCGCTGGGCTTAGTCGCGTACATGATTCCGGTAAGTGGATTCATCTGAAGTAAAAAATGGAAAAATATACTTTTAATACAATGTTAAAGCTACAAACTCACAGGATATTTTTTCAAAATTTTGAAAATGGCCTAAATTGCACTGTTTTTAAAGAAAAAGTCAATTGTCGACCAAAAATAACGACTTTGAACGTTTATTAATAAATGAAGAAACATATGGAACAATCATCCGGTCAGTCGATTAAATATGTTATAAAATATGTCCAATCCAAATTGGAAGTAAATCGGACGGTTAGATTTTGAGATATGATGTACGCCAAATTGCAAAGTATACTTTCGAGATAAACGCAAGAAAAGAAAACGTACTAAATCCACGTTTTCCGTATACAGTTTTCGTATAAATGTTTAGGACTGCTCATTATTTTCGGTGCTTCCTTATGGTTTCGGATACGGGCAATACGAATAGGACTTTTATTTTGTTCTAGAATCGATTATGCGTTATAAACAATTTAATTATTACAATGACGATTGTGACCAAAAAGTACATTTTGTAGAAGAAAGTTTGAAACAAAATATGTTTCTTTTTTAATTGAGTATAAAAAAGGTCTCGTTTTTTTTTTCTAGCTCCATTAGTATAATGGAAATATGAACGGGGAACATTTTTGTGAGAACGACGGAACGATGAGTGAAAGGTAATGCGATTAATTTTCGCCACATATCTCCATTACTAACAGAGCTGAAATTAAACATATTTTTTAACATTTCTATCTATTAAGTGCATTCTTTCGTCCCAATTGTTATTTGAAAAATTTAATCGCGAGAAAGTGCCTTTAATCGTTCGCAAATCACATTTATTTTTCATACCTCCAGTCTGCGATTCCTGCACCCTGTAACAATCGAACAGCCGGATTGGACAAATTCATATCAATGCCCTTAGAAACCATACATTGTACCGGGCAGCTCTAGAACCGTATGGCAACGGGACGTTCTGACCTGCTCCACTAAAATCGTCATAACTCGGTCAATTTTTCAAAGTCAAGACTATGCAATAAGAAAATAAAATAAACCAAAAATCGATTTTTTTAAATTCCAACGTTATGCATATCCCCGGACGTACTGATGAAACAAGCTCTGTTGCGATCGTGCAACTTGTGGTCCTGATCTGCACCTCTACGGAAAAAATTGATACTGTACGATCGCGTGTAATGGTATATATCGGTACCTATCTAGTTTCGT
This sequence comes from Ophion costatus, assembly GCA_951751655.1. Taxonomy (NCBI): domain Eukaryota; kingdom Metazoa; phylum Arthropoda; class Insecta; order Hymenoptera; family Ichneumonidae; genus Ophion; species Ophion costatus. The sequence continues at coordinate 16,757,651 of OX632367.1, forward strand.
AATGGATAATACGAGGACCGAACGAGTTGTGGTCCTGAAATATACCTTTACGAAACAGAACAGTTTGACAGTGTACGTCCGCGTGTAATGGCTTATATCGGTACCGTTCTCGTTTCGTATTGAATAATATGAGGACCGACGGGGTTGTGGTCCTGAAATATACCTTTACGAAAAATAATTTGTTGATGCTGTACGTCCGCGTGTAATGGTATATGTCGGTACCGGCTTTATTCCCTAATGAAGGATACGGGGACCAGGCAGATGATTGTATGATTTGTGGTTCCAGCATGCACCTTTACGCGAAAGAATAATTTCGACGTGTACATATACGCGTAATGGTACAAAACGGTACCATTTGAAATGTCGTATAGGTCAATAGGGGGACAATGGAGTCCACTGAAATGACTGGTACGACTTCGTACGACTTCACGTCGATCCATCGAAACTTTTTTTTTCCTATAAAGGTGCATTTTGCTCACACGTGGGGGTCTTAACGAGTGCTATGGTCTTGGCTTTGCAGTTTCAAGAAACTCCCATCATACTTTTATTCAATCTTTGGAATGTTTATCGAATATTTGTGTACCCTTTCAGCGAAGAACTTATAAATTTTGAAAAAAAAAGAAGGAAATACGCGAAAATGGCAAAAAAATGAATTTTTTTCTTACAAAGTAATGAAGCTTCTGATTTTTTAAATCCACAGACTTAATTGACAATGAAACGGCAAAAACGAAGAAAAATGACGTTCGAAGAAAATAGTGATGCGTTTATTAGAGCACCAATTCTAAATGTCCAGCTTTGAAACATTAACCGGGTCAGCCCATATGACAGCTGTTGTTTTTGCTTTTTTGGGATGTTTTATGAATCATCATACACACTATATTTAAACTTTTACCACAATTTTTTGACATTTTTACAGTCCCTCAGAATTTTATCAAACAAAAATAATGACTTTAATGAATAATAAATGTATATTCGGCACTGAGTGGATAACGTTGTGGAAAAATGTATTAGTTACTCTAATACAGTCCTCGATAGGAAATCATTATTAGCCATTGAGTACAGACAGAAGATCATAGATAGTTTTAATTTGAATATTATACTAAGCCTCGGAACAAAATATTGAGTCACGGCTCACCCAGCAATCAAGTTACTTATTGTCGTGAAACGTACTTTTTGGAAACAGCACTGTTCGATTGCGTACGTTCGCGTGTTATGGGATATACTGGTATTCCGAAGTTTTGTGATGGATAATTTAGGGTCCAAACGGATATTCGTAAACAGATTGCGGTCCCAAAATGCACTCTTGTAGTGGAAATAATTGCTATGTATATATCTACGTGTAATGGTACAAAGTAGTACCAATCATTTGAAGAGAGTCCAATGTCCCCATATTGACCGATACGACATTCCAATGGTACCGTTTTGTACCATTACGCGGAGATGTACATGTCGAAACTATTCTTACTCCTAAAGGTGCATACTGGAACCATAAACATAGAATCATCCGCCTGGTCCCCCTATCATCCATTAGGACATAGAGTTGGTACCGACATATACCATTACACGCGGACGTACACTATCAAGCTATTCTTTTTCGTAAAGGTATTTTTCGGGACCACAACCCGTTCGGTCCCCGTATTATCCATTAGGAAACGAGAACGGTACCGATATAAGCCATTACACGCGGACGTACACTGTCAAACTGTTCTGTTTCGTAAAGGTATATTTCAGGACCACAACTCGTTCGGTCCCCGTATTATCCATTACGAAACTAGAGAGGTACCGATATATACCATTACACGCTGTCGTACAGTATCCAATTTTTTTTCCCCAGAGGTACAGATCAGGACCACAATTTGCACGATCGCGATCGAGAGCTTGTTTCATAAGTACATTCGGGGATGTGCTTAATCTTGGAATTAAAAAAAATCGATTGTTGGTTTATTTTATTTTCTTATTCCGTAGAGTCTTGACTTTGAATTGGTTCAAAAATGTTGTAAAAATTCCAAAAATTGCCCGAGCTATGACGTTTTTAGTGGAGCAGGTCAGAACGTCCCGTTGCGTTACGGCTCGGCTCTAACACCGCGCGATACAATGTATGGTTTCTAAGGGCATTGACTTTGCACAACCAGGCTGTTTGATTGTTACGTGGTGCAGGAATTGCAGATTGAAGGTACGAAAAATAATTGTGATTTTCGAAAGATGAAAAGAATTTTCTTGCGATTAAATTTTTCAAATAGCAATCGGCACGAAAGAGTGCATTTCATAGATAGAAATTTTAAATAAAAAATGGTTAATTTGAGCTATATTTTATATTGGTAATGGAGATATAAGTGACGAAAATAAATCGCATTACCTCTTGCTCGTCGTTTTGTCCCTTGAAAGAGATCTTTTCATTGTCATTTAAAAAAGTAACAGATTTTGTTTCACACTTTTTTTCTACAGAATGTACTTTTTTGTCACATTCGTCATTGCAATAATTAAATTGTTTATATCCAAAAAAACGATTCTAGAACAAAATAAGTGTCCTATTCGTATTGCCCGTACCCGAAACCGTAAAGAATCACCGAAGATATTGAGCAGAATTAAACATTTATACGGAAAAGTGGATTAACTACGGTTTCTTCCCTTGCGTTTATCTCGAAAGCATACTTCGCAATTTTGCGTACGTCATATCTCAAAATCTAATCGTCCGATTTACTTTGGAATTTGGATTGGACATACTTTATATCATATTCAATCGACTGACCGGATGATTTTTTCATATGTTCCTTCGTTTATTAATAATAAACGTTCAAAGTCGTTATTTTGGGTCGACAATCGACCTTTTCTTTAAAAACAGTGGAATTTGGGTAATTTTGAAAATTTCGAAAAATATCCGGTAAGTTTGTCGCTTTACCATTGTACTAAAAGTATATTTTTCAAATTTTTACTTTAGATGAATCCACTTACCGGAATCATTTACGCCACCGAACCGTGCGGAGGCTACAGCCCTGAGATGAAATACCAATGATTACGTTGTTTATATATATATATTGCAATAAAATGATACTACGTTGCAATAAATGATTACGTTGTTTATGTATATATTGCAATAAAAAAACGGTGCCATGTCGAGACTATGTCCTATCTATGTGCGAAAGATCGACCTTACCATCCCAATACCTGAGACAAAAAAAATATATAGTATCGATCTGTTGTTTAACATCAAGGTTATGCATAGCCCTTAGTAATACGTCAATTGTACTGGGCTAATAATTTGATGAAAATATCAATATTATGACAATTTGAAAAAGAATACGCGCATTGGGTTTCCGCGGTCGGTGTAACTGATCTATTATTTTAAATGGATACATTTTAAATAGGTAGATAAAAGAGGATTGAATAAATAAACTATATCTCATGTTAATCTATTATTTTCTTTCCCACGATGCTTGTTTTGGGTATTATTTTGTATTCAGAATGAACCCTACGTCGATACAGTGGGTCATTGTGACGCGGATGGATTTTTAGTGAAATGCTTACTTTCACGAAATTGAAATTTTCAAAATATTTTTCAAAATTATTTCATTTGATATTTTCCTAATTTCAGTTACACAAACATATCGATATTTTGAAAGTGGTTCCCTGATTATTTTCAATAAAAACCCACTGAAGGCTTGTTTATGCCAGGTGAATGAAGTACTATCCGAATACTTTATCTACCTTTTCAAATTCACGAAGCGAATGAAAATCGTAGCCAAATATAACTGTTTCAACGAAGGGTTAAAAACCTATCATATTAATTGTATTCATATTTTTTAAAAGTAACATTATAATTAATATTATATGAGAATGTTTCTGAACTTTTTCTGTTCAGTGAACAACAATTCAAAAATTAAATTATCAAATAACGCAATGAATTTTATGATTTCCGCGAACATTGTTAAAATTTTATCATCATTCGCGTACTACATGCTGCCTTTGCCTATTTTCATTTATGCTTTCAGCCAAAGTTCGGGCATTTGCCTCTATGTCTTTTACCGGGCCGTGGTCCCCATAAATACCTTTCATCCACACATGCAAGGTCCTACTAATAACCGTTAAACGAAATTGGGACCGGCCCCCGCATCATCCGTTTAATCTAAAAAAATACCGGGTCCGTCCCCGTATGTGACAAATGTCCCGGTATGTACCGCTGGGGGTCGATTTTGGTACCGATAAGTACCGTTTTATAAATATATATATATATATTATATATATATGACAAAACGATAGTCGAAGATGTGAAACAACCTGCGCGCAATTTCAGCACACGCGTGTATACCACCCTGATCTTTTTTGCTTGTCGGGTAATTGGTGTTTGCACGAAGAAATAAGACTGTGTATATGAAATGCGTATATGAAAAATGGAGAATAGCACACACGCGTGGTCGTCGTCTCGTCGTCGTTGTTAGTCGGGCCACTTGTACAAGTGGCATGTGCTCACATACGAATATGTGACATGGACAAGATTACGAGAGAGAGAGGGAGAGAGAGAGAGAGAGATCAGCAGTCTCTCGTGTACACACGTTCGACTACTTTACTGCCTTCATACCTGTATTCTGAGCTCATGCATGCACATAATATAATCTTACGTGGCTCTCTCTTGTTCAACCAGCAGAGAGAGAGAGAGAGAGAGAGAGAGAGAGAGAGAACAAGAAATGAACGTTATACACCGACATTCCAGTCTGCCCACATCTCTCGGCAGGTAGCCTCACTCCTTGAATGCCTCCTTGCGCTACCGCTCGAGCAAATCCTCGAGCTTTTATATTAGTAGAAGCAGCATAGTCACCAAAGAGAGAGGGAGAGAGTGAGACACGCAAAACCAAAGCTAATGGCGCGTAATCGAGAGTCTCGCGTGGGCGCGATTCACCAGCAATCTTATATACATATATATAGTGCCGTCTCCTTCCGATCGTCGCGTACGTTCGATTTACCCGCTGCATCCCGCGATTTCGCAAATTAAAAAATATATCCAATTCATCGTCCGTAGCTTGGATAAATCGACAATTTTATTTATTCACGTATTAGTTTTTCCAGTGGAAAAAAAACGGATTTTTCGTTTATATTTTTCTCGTCTGTTGTGTGAAATTGAAAATAAATCGACAAAGATGTCCGAGGAGGGGTGATTTTTTGTTTTTCTTTCACGTCTTCGCAAAATTTCTGCTTACGGTATATGAGACGAGTGAAATTCGAACTGTGGCGTTTTTGCGAACGTCAGGATATTAAAGCGAATAGTCAGCGTGGCAGGAACGGTGATTATCTTTACGTATATTCGTAGCTAGGTTCGCCGGCGATGATACACGCAAGTGATAATGTTTTCCATATAAACTTTTACACCCCATTTCATCCCCTTAGGAGTTGATTTTCGATTTTTTCTCGAAGTGCACCTCCACACCTTATGAGGAACATATTTTTAAAATGTTGTGTTTCTATGTTCAACTGTTGAGACTGTGCGTTGTTTATATGTCAGTCAGCCGTTCAGTCAGTGAGGGACTAGTTTTATATGTATATACATTATTATTTTTTATCTAGAAATGTATATATATATATTTGGTATATTTTTGATATATATATTTTTGATGAATTAACATGTCCGGCCACTTTAAGACACTATATATATATATTAGGGTGGTTAAAAAAGGTCGACTTTTTTTCTCAACGGAATATTGGAGTATGTTAAGAAAGAGAATGTTTTGCAAAATTTGAGGGTTCTAATAAATTTTTTAATTAGTGCTCAAACGCTTTTTTCATGATTATCGGAGTATTCATTTTTTTTATCTCGATGCAGAAAATGTTAGTGCGTGATCCAATGTAAGTCTTGATTTAATCTTTTCTGTAACAATACACCATTTTTATTTAAATATTTTTTTTTCCCTAACCAATTTGCATTTGCAGATGAAGAATCAATATATGTAACTCTGTTGTGAAAATTATATCAACGACTTGATGCACTAGAACACGGTATTTACATCACCGAACACACTTGTTAGACATCACCGAACAAGTATGCGTGTTTTTTTGGAGTAATATGTTGTTTTGGAGTAAGAAAACAAACGAAGAAAAAAAATTGACGAAAAATCGAAAATGATTAAAAGTCGTTTGAGCACTACCTAAAAAAATGTTGAGACCTCTCAAACTTTGTATTAATTACGTTTTCATAACGTAGTAACATTTTCCGTTGAGTACTGCGAAAAAAAAATTGATTTTTTTTCGAACCACCCTAATGTTTAAATTAGTACCTATACTAATGTATAAATTACTGTATATATATATAGTAATTTATATAGTATAGATATAGATATATATATATATATATATATATATAGTAATTTATACATTAGTATAGGCACTAATTTAAACATTACGGTGGTTCGAAAAAAAATCAATTTTTTTTTCGCGGTACTCAACGGAAAATGTTACTACGTTATGAAAACGTAATTCATACAAAGTTTGAGATGTCTATGTCTAACAAGTGTCTCAAACATAGTGTCTATGTCTAACAAGTGTGTTCGGTGATGTAAATACCGTGTTCTAGTGCATCAAGTCGTTGATATATTTAATTACTATAATATATATATATTATAGTAATTAAATAAAGAAGTAAAAAAATAAAAAAATAAAATATATATATATATATATATGGTAATATATATATTTAGTAATTTATATATATATATATATACGTAGCGCCTCAAAGTGACCTGACAGTTTAATTTATCAAAAATGTCAGGTCATTTTGAGACCTCCATTATACAATTATTAATAAAGTATAAATTTTAATTAAATTTGGCTGCGCGACCGTAAGGAGCGCTCACCTTCCTGAAAGAAAGCGGAAACTCTATATCAAATCTGCGGCTATCCGATCAAGTCCGATTGTAAGCGTTACATTCTCGCTCATCCAGACGCCACCTCAATGCCAAAGAGCCCGCGCGTTTGCCGAAAATATATGTATCCGATGATAGATTTTATCCAGCACTGCGTTCTCTCGAGGAAGCAAAGGATCGTGTTCAACCTTTCGTAGGGAAACAAAAAGGAATGCGGTTAGGTGGACGAGGGCATACGAGCGATCTTGTTTCATTTGCCTTTATTTTATAAGGTAACATTAAAATAAATGAATAAGAACACTCGAATCAGGGAAAAAGTCTGTCGTGTGGTATCTGAGATGAGATTTGGTCGGATTGGAGGAGCGTTACAGTTGTAATGGCCCATTGAGGAGACCTCTGCTTCGTGAGGATAATGTGCGGGCTCACGTGGCTACCTGCCTACTTCCTCTTTGCCCCTCCCCCTTTCTCGCTCTTTCTCTCTCTCTCTCTCTCTCTCTGTCGGCAATCTCGTGTATTTTCCCTCTCGAAGCCATTAACCTCTGTGTGCGACTGTTTGCATCAGTGGTCTTTCATTGCTCGTACTACACGAACCACGCATAACGATCGTGAACAAACGAGCCTCCATTCTCCATTCATTTCACAGTTGATTCGTCATTCCTATATACGCTAAATAAAACATACTCGTGTCTAGGGACACTCGAGGAACTATGCAAACAAAAGATAAACCGCGTGCGAGCACTGCAAGAGGGAGACGCACAAACAAGCCCAAACCAAACCCAAAAAATCCCACACCAACCCAAACAAACCCAAACAAACTGCACTTCGAACCTACACTCGGAGAAATGTATGGTGTTCTCAACCATATTTCAACTATATTTTATGGTGGCAAGACTTAAAAAAAAATGTATTTCGAAAGTGTATTTATTAAGTGCAACAACTTTTATATAAATATCTAGAATAGAAGCGTATCAAAAAAATTCATGAAAATTGCCTTTTTTTAGCGTCTAAAGTGAGAAGACCCCTTAAACTGAAGCCAGGTATACATTTTGATACGGCCTTCATATATTAAAGCTTAAAAATGCGAACTCATCTCCATCTGGTTATTTTGGCATTTGACCTCTACTGTAAAAAAGTAATTCATGGTCAAGTCCGATTCTGTTCTCCAGCTCCTCATTTTATAGTCATAGCTACTGCCAATAGTTATTGATTTTTTAGCAATTGCATGAATTATGCACATATGTTAACTCCAATCACTAATCTTACAAACATATGTTTATTCTGTAATGCTATATTATATAGTAAGTTTGCATAAAATGGATATTCCCTGATACTATCAAAAATGTACGGCCTAAGATCCTAATACAGTCGGACCTCCCAATAAGAACGCTTCCAATTTTTTCGCTCGAGCGCTTCCCCCACTTCGACTCAAGCCCCAAGCTCGAGTCATTTCGCGTGCGGGTTTCTGAATAAGAACGCCCAGCCTAGGAGAGCTTACAAGAGTAAACTGAGATAAATATTGTAATACACATTTTCGTTTTAAGGAAGCTTTCCAGTGTGACAGCCCGAAAAATCGCTGTTTTTCGCGATTTTTTTTTTTAAAGAAAAAATAATCTAATCGGTCTGGTTTTTTTTTTGTATATTAATTGGGTATTGAAGAATACAAAACAATTTTTTAAAGATCGATTTATTTATTAATTAATATCTATAAAAATGATGAAACAATTGTTGCAGAAAATGCACTTGGATGTGGTGTCCACGTTGGGGGTCACAATTTTGATCTGAAACAAAAAACACAAAAAGATTATTGATCGGTATATAATTGGCTTTCGTGCTATGGAGGCTTTTTTTTTTTTTCGCAAAAATGGCGCCGGTTTGAACAAAAAGTATCGATTTTAGCATTTTTTTTGGCAGCTTTTTTTACAAAAAAATAGGAAGATGTCAAAAAAAAAAGCTTCCATAGCACGATAAACAATGACGTTAAGAATATTGTGTAAAAAATCCAACTCGATAGCTTTAAAACTCTGCCCTCCAAGTTGGACACCGTTTTGAAAAATGCTGTTTCGAGAAAAACGCGTTCAAAGTTTCGCTGTAGCTGTAGCGCTCCGTTGCCTTCTTCCAAGAAATGCTGTACAGTAACCGAAATAATCTGAATTTCGGCATGAAAATTTCAGGGAATATTCGGAAGAGTGTATACTATTCGATAAAGCAAAAAAAAAATCGATTTTTTTTTAATTTCACACTGGAAAGCTCCCTTAACATCGTTTCAGTTTATTTGAGTTGCTGATATTGATTAGAGACAGATAGGTAACACAATGAAAGTACTAATTATTAATATAATAATAACGGTTTGTCAGAAATTTTCAAGGTTATTGCGTGATTTTTTGTTAATTCGTTAACAGTCTAATGGGACAAGATGAATACAAGCTATCGCAAACCCGGAATATATTACAACGTACCACTATTTACGTTAGAAAGGGTGAAATGAAATTAGCAAAGCATTTGGTTCCTCTTCAAGCGGTGTTTCTACCAGGGGAAGAAAGAGAACTGGCAAATTATCAAATTGATATGGAAGCAAGATTATTCGGACTAATCCTACAGAACTCAAACGATTGGCTTATCAAATTGATGGTACTGAGAACGAAACCACTTTTATATGCGAAAGATGCCAATAATTCGCGTCCCTTCATTATCCCAGGGCTGTTTCATCTTGCCCCGCATACGGGATAAAATGGGAAAAATAAAGGTTTAATAAAAAATACATATTGTATGGTACAAATTAAAAAGACTGATCTTTTTGCTTCTAAAAGTAAGAGATCAATCAATATTGATTAGTTTAGGAAATAATTAAAGCTGACTGACTCGTATATGTACTGTTTTATTTGAACATGACCTTAGCGTTATCATCTTGCCCCGACTTCCCCTAGGCCGATTTCGTTATAGCACTGATTTCACCATATCTATGTCGTCAAGCCTTTTACAATAGGCAATAATCATTCCGGGGATAATAGACAGCCAAACGCGCCACCCGAATGGCACGTTTAGATGTATTTTTCGCTTATAGTCGTGTCAATCATATTATGATTGCGGTGTCAATAAACTATAACGAATTTTAGCATCCCCGTTTTTTGTAAATACTATGGACTTTTTTCTCCGTGTACAATGCCAAGGAACCATCCTCCAAAAATTTTAACAATTATTGTACACCACAAAACATTACCCCATTCTCGCAATATAATGAGCCCAAACGAACCAACGCAAAACCAAACCGACAGCACTTCAACGCAACGATAGCAAAGAATTATTCTTCAAAAATTTAAACAACAATCAAACACCACAAGCACTTATGGGCTTTCGCATAATATAACGAAGCCGAACAAACCCAAACAAAACCGTACCAACTGGACTTTAACGCCACGATATCGAAGGATTATTCTCCAACAATTGAAACAATTATTCACCACCCCATTGCACCGTTTCCACGTAATAAAATCTCCCCCCGAAAGCACTGTCACAACAAACGTATGCCTCGCATCATTTGTTCCAGCTGTTCAAACGAGTGCGAGTCGACGAATCGATAGCTTCGGTGGCATTATACTACCACGAGACATCGCTATTGCCACTAGCAATCTAGTGTACGTGCAATCTCTGCAATGAAAATACTTACAAGAAAAATATGACACGAGAATGCGTAATCATATGGGGAAATGAACTCTCTATGCACTTTGAATCGCCTGCAACTGCAGCCAGCTTATATATATACACGCATGTATCGGTGTCGATGAGCGTGTCTCACCACCTCTGACCCAGACCGACTTTATCTGAACTAGCCATGCTCACTTTTCTCTACACCTTCGTCAGCATAGAATTGACGGTATGTATATATTAGCGTGGTTAAAAAAAATCGATTTTTCTTCTCAACGGAAAATTGAAGTACGTTAAGAAAAAGAACGTTTTGCAAAATTTAAGGGTTTTAAACAATTTTTTAGTTAGTGCTCAAACGCCTTTTTCATGTTTTTTTCATGATTATCGGGGTGTTCATTTTTTTTATCTCGATGCAGAAAATGTTAGTGGATTATCCAATGTTAGTCTTGATGTAATTGTTTCTGTAACAATACAGAATTTTTATTTAAATATTTTTTTTACCATAAACAATTTGTATGTGCAGATTAAGAATCAATATATGCAATTCGGTTGTGAAAATGATATCAACCACTTGATGAACCAGAACACCAGAGTAATATGTTGTTTGGAGTAAGAAAACAAACGAAGAAAAAAATTGACGAAAAATCGAAAGAAAAAAATTAAAAGTCGTTTGAGCAATACCTAAAAAAATGTTTAGACCTCTCAAATTTTGTATGAATTACTTCTTCATAACGTCGTAACAGTTTCCGTTGAGTACGCGAATTTTTTTTTTTTTTTTAACCACCCTAGTATAGTATAGTAGTTTATTCCATATGTCTTGCATTTGCTGTGACATGGCCCAACTTACATTTTGCATTATAAGTTTTCCATTTTTTTTGTATACATTTTGCCTTACATAAACAAATATATAACAATAATCATAAAGATAAATAATCATAAAAATAAATCATAAAAATATATAACAATAATCATAAACACTCCTACTGCGTTTCCTTAGGGATACTCTTAACTACCCTAGTATAAATATATATATGATATGATATGATATGATATGATAAAATGTAACCCACATATAATATGTATGGTACCACAGTAGTATGGCGAAATCGTCGGTGGTTGGGCCGTCTATTTCCGGCGTCAAGCTGCCTCGCGGGTCATTGCAAATCCCCATATATATATAAGAAAATACATGCACTTATATGTGGGTATGCGTACTTGTGCATATTAAACTGTATATGTACTTTTGCCGCAATTTATAGCGGGTACTTGCACTTTGCGGGGCACGGTACATATAATGCAGTTGCAAGTTCACGCGAAGCCACGAGGGTGACCACCTCTCCCTGGCCCCTTTGGGCGCGTAACGGAATCTCTCTTTCTCTCTCACCCTCGCTTTCTCTCTCTTTCTCTCTCTTGCGGCCATTCGTGTGACAGTTTCAGGTTTCAGGGTTCAAATCTCTCGTTCATGTTCTCTTGCGGATTTGTGGATGTATGTATATATGCACAGGCGTGTATGTGTATATGTATATGCATATGTATATATATATATATATATATATATATTAATACACGCGACAATTTTTTCCCCGATAGCGGCGGACGAGTTATGGCACAATCTACTTAGCGAACGTGGTTCTTGCGCGCCCATGCACATTTCCGTGACCCTTACGCGCCAATCCTGCGTCGCGGACGCGAAACCTGCCGGTGCAACTTCCTACGGCGGTCTCCCGCGACAAATGACGTCAAATTAGCGTGCAATTTGATCGAGGAACGACGATCGAGAGCAGGGAGAGAAAACGGGCAATTCGGTTGGCGATTATTTTTATGCACTTTACGGGTACCCATATAGAAGTGCGCACTGAGTATTCATTTTTTTTTAACGGATTACACCTAGTTCGCGGTCGGAAAAAGGCGTTTTGGGGATTTTTTTTTTGGGAAATGAGTGCAGCTTTTTAACTTTTTTTCTCATTGTGAAGGGTATCGTTTCAAGTATCTTTGACAATTTTTTTATTGGGACATATTTATAAACGACGGAGATACAGTAAATGGATAAAGTTCCGATAAGCCCGTACCCCCAATTAATTTGGAATTTCGTGTACCTGTGTATTTTAACTCGGTGATCACGAATATTGTATTGAAAATACCCGAAAATTTTATTTTCAAAGTCAACACTCATGAAAACTGATTTTTTAAACAGTTTTTCTGTTTTATTTTAGTAAATATTCATTTTAGAGAAAAATGTTTCCTACGAAAGTTGTAGCCTATGAAAATATTCATCTTTTATATTGTATACGATTTTTGTCTAAAACTATTCCATGTCGAGAAAAATGGGATAATGGTCCAATAAGTGAAAATTGCTTGGCTTCATTTGATTCGATATTATCTATTTATCTATAGTAACGGATCGGTAACAGCAAGAATATAGATAACGTTCATTAGCCCACACAAACCCAAAGAAAAAAACTAAATTCAAACTGAAACAAAACCAGCAAAAAATCCAAACTCAAATCTAAATAAAAAAGCCCGAACAACCCAAAGTAAAAAAAAAAATATTAAATAAAAAGCCCAAGTAAGCCCAACAAAAAAACCAAACCCAAACAAAAAATGCAAAAAAAAGTATATAATACAAAAAGAAACTAAAACAAAAGAATAAAAATCAAAAAAATAAATAGAAAAGCAAAAAACATGCATTTTAAGATTAACGGAATCATAACAAATGCAAAAATAGTATATAATACAAAAAGAAACTAATATAAAAGAAAAAAATAAAATAAAAAGCAAAAAATACATGCACTTCAAAGACTAAACTCCAACCTTCCAGCGGTAAAGTGCGTAAGTAGCCAATATCGAAACTAATGGAACTAAGCAATTTTCACTTATTGGACCATTGTCCCATTTTTCTCGAAACGGAATGGTTTTAGATAAAAATGGTATAGGACATAAAAGATCAATGTTTTCATAGGCTATACCTTTCATACAAAATATTTTTCTCTAAAATGAATATTTACTAAAGAAAAACAGAACAACTGCTTAAAAATCAGTTTTCGTTAGTGTTGACCTTGAAAATCAAGTTTGCGGGTATTTCCACTATGATATTCGTAATCAGCGAGTCAATATACATGGGTACACGAAATTCCAAATTAATCAGAGGTATGGGCTTTTCGGAATTACACCCCAGTAAATTGCACAGCCCGCTGTGCTAATAATGTCTTTCGCGGTGACCACTCCTGCTCGGGAACAAATCATCTGACATCAAAAAACCAAACGAATTTAGTTTTTTTGCCGTATTATCCAGTCTTTAAACGAAGGATTCAATAAAATAATGATTTTTGAAAAATTGGTCACCGATCGAAAGTGATCGTCGAAATTTCGGTGAAAAAAACACTCTATTTTCCTTGATATGAAAAAAGTATGCATCAAAAAGAAAAATCCTTCGATTAAGGACTGCTTTTTGATGTACAAAAAATGTTTGTGAAATTTGAAGCAGTTCGGTGTAGTTGTTCCCGAGATATTTTGGTCACCAATTCTGAAAAAGTCATTCCGAGAAGAACGCGTTCAAAGTTTTACGTCAGGTATATCCGTAGATTCGCCGGGCCTACCTGTAAACGTTCATAACTCCCCGAATGTTCAACGGACCGACTTGACATTTTCAGAGTATGCTTTGAAAGGTTATATTATAAGAATCCGTCGAAAACGAAAAATCGATTTTTTCAAAAATTCCATCTAGGTGTAACCCCTAAAATGAATTATGCGACAGCCCTTGTCAAATTATACGGTGAAGCTCTTTTATTTTATCTCGTTGGCAATTATCGTTGCGTCCATTTGATCGAACGTCAGGTGGTTCGGCATCCTCCTAGACAATTTCTAACAATCGGGATAATTCAATGTTCTTCGGGACAATCGAATTACAATTGTTGAACGATAAAAATGATTCAAGCAGATTCGGAAGACGAGTTTTGTTATTGTTGGATTCGTATGAGCATGATCACGGAAGGATGTGAAAAAAAAGGTGGCAGGGTTACATTTGACCGCATTAAGGGGGGACTCGACTTCTACGAGTGTGGCTGCACGACTATCGCGATTAGGTCTAACACTGGCCGTCCACTTTTGAACGTTCGAGCACATGAACACACACAGGTATTGCTCGTAAAGTGGCTAAAATGTGTGACAGGTAGATAGGAAGCGACAGAGAGAGCGAGAGAGAGAGAGAGAGAGAGAGAGAGGGATAGAGAAAACCAGGGCAGACAGTGCTTCCATTATGAGTCTTTTTTCTTTTTCTTCTCTTATCCTCACTTCTCTACAGCGTACAGTTCCTCTTTGCTGGGGTTTCAACGAGCACACCTGTGTCCACAATTTGCCCGTTTCATTTTATATAAAAATTCCAGCTGCGTTTCTGATGTTATATATATATATACGCACATATCTATACACACAAACGAACACACGTCAGATAAAAAAACGTATTTGCGCACCTCACTTGTTTTCTGTGTGTTTTCCGCAGATTTCGATTAGCCTGAATTATTTACATTAAAAATAAGCTATCGAGTTGAAGGATCGACAAAAATATTCTTCGTCTTTTCTGAAGAGGTGTTCCAGAAAACGAAGTGTGCCAATATGTATATTCAACCCACTCACACGCATATACATACAGAGGGTTGAAAAATATTGGCACGTCTCACATTTGTCGTATTGAATTACCGAATAAACAAAAAAGAAGTTCATTTATAAATCATTGCATTGTTCGTACTTTCAGCATTGCGATGAAAGAATCAATAATTTATGGAAAAAGAATAGGGGCAATAGATAATAATAAATTACTAAAAAAAAAATGATCGGTGGAATTTTTTTTATTATAGACGTACAAGTTTTTGAAAAATGGCCTCGAATCTGCATATCTCAATGACAACAGCTATGAGTGTGTATAATTTTCCGCAAAGCTTTTCAATTTCAAAGTCGAGCCGTTTCGAACGCAGTGCCCATCCCTGCTCTGCAAAATACTGCTCGCTTTAACTGCGGATTTGAGTGGCACACAAACACGAAAAAGGGGGACAGGAGAGGGGGGGAGGGTACGGAGCCTCGAAAGGAAATAATATTGACGAGGCTTGGCCGACTTTACGAGGGGGGCTCTAGGGAGAGTATGGAACACGCGGTTCATAATTTGTACTGAGCTTCGGAGAGGGTGTACGTATATGACTGAAAAAAGTCTAAGAGAGAGAGAGAGAGAGAGAGAAGAAATCATAATTGTGCGCACATGTTCGACCAACTACAGGGTTATATGGCGTCTTCTCTTTCATTTATGCATCACCTATAAACACATTACGTGTGCGTGTGGCCCCGCAGTTTTAAGCGTCGCAGGAGGGGGAGGGGGTTGAATTCCCAGCGTTTATGTAGGCTAAATAATGATTGCACTATAATTTTTATAATTAGCCGTAATTCTTCGTCAACATGTCCATAATTTTACTGCACTTTTACGATATATATATATATATATTTTTTTTTAATAACATGATCCCTTATACATCTCCACCAAAATGACTCCCCGACTATAATGAAACCGGAACAAAATTACGTGGCTTAAGAGCGCATCGTTGTGATGCAACGAAAATTCCTATTAATTTCTCAATTCCATGCATTATTATTCAAACCCATCTTTGGCAAATTTCTTATAGACCACTAAATAAGGATCCAAAATAATGTTTGCGTAATTTTTGTAGCTCAAATGTGCTCATGATAATTTGGAAAATTAAAAGGAAATCATTGTTGTTCATAAAACAATAAGACTCTCCCAAAACAATGGAAGACAGTCAGAAAAAATAATAAAGAACTGAGCAATGGGAAAGTAATTGTAACAAACTCGGAATCATCAAACTCAAAAAGAAAAAAACACATTTTGCACGGTTACTTTTCACGTAAATTCTCCATAAAGGGTGTCCCAAAATGACCAAACATTTTTATTCATTAATCAAACGCATAATTTATTTAAAAAGTATGAATATTTTTACTCGAATATAACGTACAAACATGGAGGTTACGTGAAATTAGTCCGCAGTTATGCCACAATGTCATTGAAAATTTCGTCAAAAGAGTGAACGTTCGCAAACAGGGACGAGGCGGCCATTTGTTGAATATTGTGTTCCCCACATAACCTCCATGTTTGCACCACATATTAAAATAAAAATATTCGTACCCTCCAAATGAATAATACGTTTTATTAATACATTAAAATGTCAGGTCATTTTGAGGTACCCTATACATGCGTTTACCGATCGCGTCACGACCCATCAACTTGTGTCTCCTGTCCGACCATAATTTCAAATATATTATCATTTTAATAGATCGAGATCGAGATAGAGATCAGCTTCGGCAGGATGGGATGAAAACAGCGAGAGAGAAGAGAGTAGAGAGAGAGAGAGAGAGAGAGAGAGAGAGAGAGAGAGAGAGAGAGAGAGAGAGAGAGAGAGAGAAGCGACAGTAATAAAGCCATATCGAATACTCTGATAAGGGAACTCCCGCCAATTGGGAATACGCAAGAAGGCACATAGGATCGCGGGTTTATTAGAGAACGAATATATTTATATGAATATACCCGGGATCCGGTATTACAGATACGGTATTCTGCTCATACAGCGTGCGTGGAACACGCGCCTCTTTTATTCTTGTATTTTCATTCTCGTCGATTCCCTTCGCGTTCACGCTTGCTCCATGCCTGTAAAGCACACATACACACACGCATATATATATATATATATATATATATATATATATATATATATATACGGACACATGCTCACACATATACATATATGCATACGCTCTCGTGTAATACAGAATGAATACGGGTACACGAGAGAATCTCCGGCGATCTCCGTAAGCTGGCAATTGAGTGTGAGCAAGCGTGCTTTCGCTCCTCACCCGCCAATATACACATGTATAAACATATATAGTGCATAAAGAGTGCACATACGCACGTGCGTATTTATGTATTCCCGTGTTACGAGCCAGCTTACGTTGACATATACAGGGTGTCCCAGAACTCAACGTCAAGCCGAAACGGGGAGACAGGATTGATTGTAACCATCATGAGAAAAATCAGAAAAAAAATCTATCCCATGCAGTTTGAAAATTATGGGCATTTAAGAAAAACCTAGAAATTTGGTCAAACTGTAACCATTTTTCGGTTATTGTGGTTAATTTTTATTGTTTTTGTTCATTTAAACTTTGGAACCGTAACCCTAAATAACATTTCTAGAATCACAGTAAAAAATAATGGCACAATTGCCCCAAGTTTCCTAGAATCAAGACTATTTGTTAAACTATGAATTTAAAATTTCCAAAATTTGTCTACTTTGAAAGGTCCTGCTTTAAAAAAAGTACTAGAGTGCCTTGGCAAGTGCCATTAAAAGTTGGCGGATTTAATCAGGATTGTAAAATGGTACAATACTTGTTAGTTTCATACTAAAAAAAACGAGTAAAAAAATTAAAACCTCAAGTAACCCGATTTTTGCTAACCCATTTTACTCAGTTAAAATGTATTTTATTCGCACAAACTCTTGGTAGATTCTTAATTTTACGGCAAAATGATGAGAGAGATGGATAGTGGACATGTTTGCCATGAGTGAGCGAGACAGATAGTGACGCCACGCAGTGAGACGGAGATGCGTCGTTTAACTCACTCATGGCAAACATGTCCACTATCCATCTCTCTCATCATTTTGCCCTAAAATTAACAACCTACCAAGAGCTTGTGCGAATAAAAAACATTTTAACTGAGTAAAATGGGTTAGCAAAAATCGGGTTACCTGAGGTTTTTATTTTTTTACTCGTTTTTTTTAGTATGAAACTAACAAGTATTGTACCATTTTACAATCCTGATTAAATGCGCCAACTTTTAATGGCACTTGCCAAGGCACTCTAGTACGTTTTTTTAAAGCAGGGCCTTTCAAAGTAGACAAATTTTGAAATTTTTTAATTCACAGTTTAACAAATAGTATTAATTCTAGGAAACTTGGGGCAATTGTGTCATTATTTTTTACTGTGATTCTAGAAATGTTATTTAGGGTTACGGTTCCAAAGTTTAAATGAACAAAAATAATAAAAAATAACCACAATAACCGAAAAATGGTTACAGTTTGACCAAATTTCTAGGTTTCTCTTAAATGCCCATAATTTTCAAACTGCACGGGATAAATTTTTTTTCTGATTTTTCTCATGATGGTTACAATCAATCCTGTCAACCCGTTTCGGCTTGACGTTGAGTTCTGGGACACCCTGTATATATATATATATATATTAGGTCAATACTTCTGAGACCTTACTGTAGGTACTGGCAAAATCAGCATGCGCACCAGAGCATCA
>OX632367.1:16776692-16786692 GCA_951751655.1 Ophion costatus
AAGCCGCGAGATAACTTCGAACAGTGGTACGCATTCATGAGGCAACGAGAGACTATCGAGAGACGCGAGAGAGCTCTAATAATTTAATCGTAACGTGGCGTTTCGTATTTTTTTCATGCCGTTTATTTTTTCACTTGTTTCCTTTTGTTTTCCGCCTCTCCTACAATAACACTGTGAACATGTTATTTCCTCGCGTATTTAATTACACTCGCGAGTTTATAGTTTCGCAAAGCTTGCACAAGATGTGCATATTTATATGATGTATATAAATATAAATTAAACGAAAGAAATATAAGTTATTATAAATTATATATATTATACTATGTATAATTATACATATTAAAAATAAATATAAATTAATTTACGGAAATAAAAAATAATAAATATATGATATTTAGAAGATGTTTATATGTGCACTGACAAGGAACATCACTTATTTCACAGTTTTGTTGAAACTCATGTATATGGTGGAGCATTAACAACCTTTGGGTAGGTATTTTTTTCATCGGCGGGCAAACTGTTTTGAGGGGTGCAACCACCCCGCAGAGTGAAGGAGTGATTTCGCATGTCAAGGGCTGACTTTGCAGTCTCACCAGCAAGCAATCCACCCATTTCAGTGGAGCAATGACGAAAATTCTTTTCATGCTAAACAAACAGAAATCCACTAGGAGTACGTAGAGAAAACAGAAGGATTAAGGGATGAACCACCCCTTTATCGTTCGTCCGCTCATCCCACATCTAAAAGGGGTGCATTATATTGGCAATACGTTGAAGGCGGACTATTATTGAAGTTCGCGTATTTTGGCATTTCTTTCGGATAGCAAGCTTGAGCAAGGGGAAACCACCCCTTACTTCAGGTTTCTTATAGCAGTTGATCTTTTTCTATATTTAACATGAGTACGCTGATTCGAAATATTTCTACAGACTTCAAATTGATGTCTGGAGTACGGAAAAATTCCGGGCCGCTGACGAGCGAATTCGAAATGCTGCCAATAATTGAAAAATAATCGCTGCTCGATGAGTCGGGTGGCAGTTTTTAGAGGAAACGATCGCAAAGAGAATGCGTCTAAAGTGCAGTTTCAAATAGAAGTGAAGAAGAAATGAGTGGCGATTGAGTGAAGACACTTTTTTTGGGCGAGACGCGACAGAAATTTGGATTTTTAAATATTCTTTCGATATGTCTCTATGGATTTATTTTTACCCCCTGAATACAACTTCGCCATTAATTTCCTCCGAAACCCTCGATTCCTATCGAATATCGTCGCGCTCGTTCGCGTTCAGCCGTCGTAATTTTCAACTTTCGACAAAAATTCAATGAGGTTCGATAGATAGACGATAGACCCTTGGAATCGTTTAAGAGCCGACACTTTTATTTTTCGATTCATTTGACCACTTTCCAAAACCGTAAAAATCCTAAAAATGGAAAGGCTTTTGGTAGACTTACAGAATGCCGCCTCATTCATCTCCATACCTCAATTCGTTTTTCCGGAAAGTCCACCTGAAAAAGGGCCAAAAAGAGGCAAAGGAGTATGAAAGGGTATGGAAAAAATCGCGCAGATCGATGTCCCTACTTCGAAATTATGCAAAAAATTGAAATATAATACAAGGAACAACCCTCAGGTGACACCCTTCGATTTTGTTGAAATTTGGATATGCTATAGAGCACCGAAAAGTACGCGATACGGATTTTTTTTTATCGGCGGAAAAACGATTTTAAGGGGTGAAACCACCCCTCGAAAAAAAGCATCTCAGGGTGGTTCACCCCTTAATTTTTTTTTGCAATGTCACTATAGTAGATTTTTCATTGCTTCGGATTAGAAGAATTTTCGCTTTTGTTTCATAAAAATCGGTGGACTTCTTGTGTGTGAAACTGCTATATTACCCCTAGAGATGCCTTTTTTCGAGGGGCGGTTTCACCCCTTAAAACCGTTTTTTCGCCGATAAAAAAAAATACGTATCGCTTTTCGGTGCTTTATAACATATCCAAATTTCAACAAAATCGAAGGGTGTCACCTGAGGGATGTTCCTTGTTAGAGAAATTGGTTACGAAAAGGATAAGCGCAGAGCAGAATTTTCAATCACAAAAAGAAAATAAATGATCGGCGATTCAGTGAAAAAACTTTTTTTACCATCACGCGGAAAAAAAATTGGGTTGTATAAATCTTTTTTCACAAGTCCATTTTCTTGTATTTTCACACCGCAAAGCCATCAATTTTCATAAAAAATCGTCGAAAGTGTCTAGAAACCCGTTTTTCGCATTTTCCCGGCGTAGTTCAAAGATTTGGACGAAAGCTCGAAAGTAAATAGCAAAAGAGTCGATTTATTTTTCTGTCACAAAGTGTTGTTCCGTATGAGAGACTCAAATGTGTAGGTGCTTCTCTGCATTCGACACCTCACGTTCGAAAATCGGCCGGTAAGGGTTCTTGGAATCTATATACGTATGTGTGTATGCGTGCGCGCGCGCGCGCGCGCGCGCGCGCGTGTGTGTGTGTGTGTGTGTGTGTGTGTGTGTGTGTGTGTGTGTGTGTGTGTGTGTGTGTTTGTGTGTGTGTGTGTGTGTGTGTGTGTGTTTGTGTGTGTGTGTGTGTGTGTGTGTCTTTCGTATGCACATGATGTATATTTTGTAAGTTGCATACTGCATACTTTGAGTATACGGCGAAATATGATCCAAGCTGACCAAGCTAGCATTCTAAACTCTCTCTCTCTCTCTCTCTCTCTCTCTCTCTCTCTCTCTCTCTCGCTCGCTCTGCCTCTCTTTCATGAAAAAGAATACGAAGAAAAAGTAAGAGAAGAAGGATCACGCGTGTCCCTTCGAATCCATAATGCACTGCATGCATTACTGTTCCATATGTATGGCCTGTTCCTCAGGCGCCTTTAACGGTCGAATATATATATATATATATATATACATAAATGTGATTTTGAAGACCTTTGTCTTCAAAGACTATCCTCATGGTAACTGGTTGTCCCATTATTCAACATTATGTAGAACCCCATGTCTTCAAAATCACTTGAGGACGAATTTAAGCATATTCATATAAAAGTCGTTCCAAGGCCCGTTCGATCCTCAAAATCAACGATTCGTTAAAAAAAATTGAGGACCGATCTGAAAACACTCACATGTGCGGATAGCCAATGTTGTATCCATACAACGGGTTCGAAATGTCCTTTTCTCACACAAATATATATATATATATATATATATATATATATATATATATATATATATATATATATGCTTAGAAACTTCGGACGAGGTTGCAACGACCTGCAATACAGTTCAGTGTGTGTGTGTGTGTATATACATATATATACACACACACTATATATATATATATATATATATATATATATATATATATATATATATATATATATATATAAACTATTAGAGTTTCCATGCAGCAAACTTCGCTATCGCACGCGATACACCACGTCGATGTACACCCCGCGTCCGAAACTAGAACGTCGAGGATAAACTGCATGAAACATTAATATATAGGACAGAGAAAAGTGGATTCGCTACAAACTCGTATCAAGTTTTTGTCGGCAAAAGAAAAACAAAGTACAAGATTAATTGATCTCGAGGCGAAATTCAGGATGCATTCGAGTACAACATTTTCGAATATTCATGTTCGATCGAAAATGTTGACAACCGATTGAATTTGATGTCGTTTATTGACACAAGATTGGCGAATGTATGTCATCGAAATCTTACTTGCAATGTTGAAGATCAAATTGAGGAAATTCGTTTTTTATTGAGAAATAGTGACAAACATTGAGGTGTTCATTATTTAAACCAAATGCTGCCGTTGCTGTATGGCCAATCGGTGTAGGTGGTTCTGCCAACTAGGGTAATTTGAAATGAAAAATAACAAAATGCACTTTCGGTACAATGGTTAAACTCTAGTATGTTTGGATACTTTTTGAAAATCTTTAAAATCACGTGAATGGCGAGCTGCGGGAAAAAAATTATACGTAACATTTTTGCTCTTTGAAACAAGCTTTTATAATGTAGTAAAAAGTAGAAAATAATTGTTTTCCCGAAATTACCTATATGTGACTACAAATGAAAGCTTACGGCGCTCAACTTTTTAAATATTTATAAATTTGATCAATTCGGTTTCATTAACCGTATTTAATTTGGCACAGTAGTAATTATAGAAATTATCACAACACGTTTATACTCAGTTTCAGGATTTTTATTCGATTTATTTTGATTGTCCGTTTTGCATTTCACCGAAAGTGAAATCATTATTTGTTTCAATTCGTTAATTCATTAATTTTTTCTTAAGTTTGATCATGCATCGTCATCTCTTAGATGCATGTTGGCAAAATTTCGTCGCTCTAAGTAGTCAGGGAGTGGGTGTAATTTCGTTTTTCCGTTTTGCATCCCGCACCAAGTCAAGTTAAACAAAAGCTTGTAATAAAAAACGTATGATTTCTACGAGATTGAAGTTTGCATTATTCGAATCCAATGAAAATTTTTATTTCCGATTTTCTTTCTTCTGGCAGAATTTCCCCACGAATGTCCCTTATCAACTTTTCAAGATGCTTATTCAGACATTTACAATATAATAGTGCAAAAAAAAAGATTCTGTATGATAATAAGAACAAAGAAATAAAAATATAAAATAAAACTCTCGTTGCATTCCAATGACGCAAACTTCGACACCATTGATTTCCGACAAAGAATAACTTAAAAAAATTTGTTATGGGGACATAGGCACCAATGTGAAAAAATCACGCGCTCGAATTTAAGTGAATCGAGCACATAGATTTTGACATCCGACTTACGCCGTTTCGTAAAACACAGCGTTCAAAAAAAAGGCAAAAGAAAAAACGTAAATCGGAGCGAGGTAGTTCGACGTAGCGCAAGACCGATCTGACTCTTCACGAAAATCTTCGTGACTCGGTCAATTTTTGGAACTTCTACAAAATCTGTGCAGATCAAAATGAAGATCCGCCGTTGTGAATGTATTCAACGAAAAGTTGGCATTTCTAAATTTCACGCTCATTCCGATCTCTCAATACGAATTCCGGGATCAAAGTAATATTGCGGCATGGGCAAAGGTATTGGAAGGTAAAATTTTATTGAAACTTCTATGCGCTTATTGCAATTGAATAAATTAGACCCGAGGGGGAAATTTGTTTCAATCGAGTAAGCTGATTTTTCATAGTTGCACGATGTCGGGTACAGTTGAACAGACATTGGTTCTTTTCTCATAGCACTGCCAGCAATGCCATATATATCTGTATAGATCTATGCGAGATGCTGTGTGTTCTCTCACCTACCGGGTTCACGCTCCTCACCTATCGCGTGACCGCGAATGTCTTCCTCACGAGATCATCTTTCTCTCTCCCTCTCGGACTCTCTCTCTCTCTCGTTCTCTCTCTCAAAACACACACGCACACACACACAGACATACCCGCGCGCGCGCGCGCTCGACACAGACACACACACATATGTGTGGGCACGTATATATGATATATAGATATATAAGCATTGAACAGTCAGATTTCTTCCCAGCCAAGTACCAAAGCTGGATGCTGCGCCACGAAACGAGACGAGAGCAACGAGCTCGGTGGGTGAGCGCGTTTTACCTATTCCGATCTCCGTGTTTAAAATTAATTACCTTGGAAAACCCTCTGGCGCGAGATATATAAGCGGTGTACCAGAGTGTCCTCCGCCTCCGCCACCTCCCCCTGCTTTCCACCCATCGGGCAAGAGACTTTCGCATATTAAGTATATATATATATATATATATATATATATATATATATATATATATATATATATAATAGTGGCAGTGCTTACTCGATAAACTGTTCGCTCTGCACGAGCAATTAGTAATTACGTGTGTAATATGTGTGTACAAAATTCGATATATATATACGGCAAAGCGATAAACATAAGGTCGAGGTGCTGCCTTACCTTGGACGTTTACTCCAACTCTTTTTATCCCATGTCTACGTACATATCCACCGCACAGGATTTAGCTGAATTAAGGATGTTGAGTCCCTATGAAACATGTTAATGTTAATTGTTCAATAAATAGCTTCTTAATCGTCATGAAATTTTTACACGACCTCCTGAATACTTCATGTAAAAACATACAAAATTTTCAGAATTCTATCATCATTACTTCAACCTCCTTAAGGGTTGAAATAAAAAATGATGAGAAAATTCTGAAAATTTGGTATGTTTTTGTATGAAGTATTTAAGAGGTCGTGTTAAAATTTCACGACGATTGGGAAGCCCGTTATTAAAAAATTAACATTTTGTTAAGAACAATTTTTAAAAGAAATAAAAAAAAATTTATCAATAAACTTCGTTTTGTTTCCGTTGCTTTCAGTATATTGTAGATATTACAAAATTGAGAAGTCAAAAAAAAAACTTATTGCAAAGTTACATCAGTTTCCATAAGACAGCATTTAATTTGTGAATGTTAATTGTTCAATAACGAGCTTCCTAGTTGTTGTGAAATTTTTACACGACCTCTGAAATACTTCATATGAACACATACCAAATTTTCAGAATTTTATCATCATTTGCGATTAGGGACTCAACATCCTTAGATTTCTTTCTTCCCTCAAGAATGCATACGTCGTGTGGGAAGAAGCATTTATTGGTAAATATATCGTTGCAGGCTTTATCTCTTTTTTTCTTCAATTTGTTTTTTACCCTTCAACTGCACAATTTCGCCAGGGACCACGGACTGCATGTGGAGTCGATTGGACCCCAGATATTTTTCAGATCGTTGTATTTCCGTGAATATGCATTTATTTTCGTGGATACGTTTTTTTGTGATAAATGATCCTTATTTTATGGCCGAAAATGTATTTTTTGAGAAGAACTAAAACGAAGTGCCCAAACATACGTTCAAAGCGAGAGATACGTTGAAAAATACGTACTTGCGAGAAAACGATCACGGGGTCGATATGACCCAGTGTGCAAGGGTTTAAACAATTTCCGAAAATAAGATAACGCCAGTTAGATAACGAAGATACGAACGAACCCGAATACACACTAAGAAAGTGAAGCTACAGAAATAGAGCGACGATCGGAATTAAATTGATAAAAAAAGATAGAAAACCCGAACTGCAAAAGAAACATAAATAAATAAATACGATGGTGCAGAAGTTTGCATCGTTGCGATGCAACGATCTTTTTTTTAAATAAAAAAACTTCTTATCTAAATTTATTTGCCTGTTTTGAGCAAAAACTGACTCAAGTTATTTAAATAACATTTAAAAAAATCTACGCTCTACAACCGAACTATCAATTCAAAGAAATTTTTAAAAATTCATTGCGTTCCACCGATTCAAATTCAAGACCATAACTGTTTTTTTGTTTAATCAACAACTTGTTATCTAAATGTATTTGCCTGCTTTGAACAAAAACTGACTCAAGTTATTAAAATAATATTTCAAAAAATCTATGCTCCACAACCGAACTATCAATTCAAAATAATTTTTAAAAATTCATTGCGTTCCAACGATTCAAAATTCACGACCATAAGCGTATACGTAATTCGCCCAACAGGCGCACGCAATCGAAATTATCACTTTTAACCGACGGTGTCACTGACCACCTCAACACACTTGTCTCGCAGTCCTCCGCCTCCCCTACGGCGGGTCATTATAGTTGATCGACCCCCTTCGGTGGAGCACAAATTTAGCTAAACTCGAGGATTAATATAGCAGCTGACACACACACAAGCGCCGCTTTATTTTTATCCGAAGAGGCGACGGAACCGTAGAATCGTGAGACAAAGAGAGAGGAGAGAAGGCGATAGGATGACGTGGCCTGCATATGAAACAGTGATGTTGCGAATTATCTTCACCGGCCAATTTTTTTCATAAATGTATAGATTGAACTTTGCAAAGTAAACGAACGTGCGGATAATACGAGACAAAAATTGAAAAGATGCTTTATGCGGGTGACGAGAGGGGAATTTCTGTTTTTTCTTGCCTTCTTTTAGAATTGTGCAATAAGGGGAAAAGGAACGTAATGGGTTGCGGCTGCACAAATATATACGTAGAGGACAGATGTAAACGCTTATAAACTACACTTATTCGTGGAGTCCACTTGACAAGAACCATTATATATATATACAGGGTGTATCTTAACTCCTAGTTTTCCGTTCGTGAGTACATAGGGTGCCTCTTTCCAAGCAAAACGCTTTTTTTTTAAATGTCGTGCGGCAAAAATGTAGTGCGATAGAAATAGATTCAGTTCAGTAAAAGTCCCACGGTCGTCCGAGATAAAAATCACCTGCTTTTGGTTTTTCGCATGCTATTTCTACAAATAATAATTTTTTTGACCGGGTTTAAAAAAAATACTCTTGGTTATTTGTTTTATCGAGAAAAGTCTTCTTTTTAACCTTAAAAGTTAAGGAAACTTGATAAAAAAAAGATCTTATGCATCGTGCCAGTTACTTTGAAAAGTTGCTTTGTTATTGTCGATTGGTATCATTTGTAGAAGGGGCATGCGAAAAACAAAAAACAGATAATTTTTTTCAAACAATAATATAAAGCCCAAAATTTCGAAAACCGTGGGACTTTGATTAAACTGAAATTCCAGCATATAGTGGGACGTGGTCCGACCTATCGACAGATGCAGAATTATCCATTCATATCAGGACACCCTGTACATGTATATATATGGATACAAGTATACATAATGAGAAAATCTAAAACATAGAAGCGATCGAGCATTCTGAACGCGCGGCGACAGGAGAGTTTCCTTTAGAGGGACTGGCGCCGTCTCGCAGGCAAAAGCAAGCAAACTCTACCGATGTGCCTAACCGGTAAGAAGCAGGTAGTCCATGTACGAGCTTCCCGGGAGGGAGCTCTCTCTCTCTCTCTTTCTTTGTCTCCCTTCCTCTCTCTCTCTCTCTCTCTCTCTCTCTCTCTCTCTCTCTCTCTCTCTCTCTCTCTCTCTCTCTCTCTCTCTCTCTCTCTCTCTCCTCTCTCTCTCTCCTTCTTTCTCTCTGTCGTGTACACATATGTACCTGTATGACGTTGTCCGGTTCTCTTCTCGCGATCGCAAACTCGTGTGCGGTTAATCCTTTTAAACCGCGGCTCGCGGAGCCCAGCTGAGCTAAGGTCTTGGAGAACAGTATGTATATAGGGGGAAATGTGATTTTTAAGACATTCGACATCGAGGTGCGTTCCCTTAATAGTCGGTTGTCCTCATACTCCACATTGGGTGAGCACCCATGTCTTCAAAATCCCCTTTAGATAAATGCGAGCACATTCGTATTAAGGCCATTTCAAGGATCGTTCTGGTCTCAAAATCAACGGTGAGTTTAACAAATTAGTTAGGACCGTCCGAGTGACAGGCAGATGTACTGATAGCCTACATTACATAGATGTAACGGATTCAAAGTATCTTGTCCCTATAGTATATATATATACTATATATACTATATATATATATATATATACTATATATACTATATATATATACTATATATATATATATATATATATATATATATATATATATATATATGTAACCAACGACCTTACGGCGAGCCGATCGTTTCGAGGAATCGATAGAAAGATACGCGTGTATCCGAGGAGATGACGAGTGATCACCACCGTACCGCAGTTTCCACCTAACTGCAATCGCCCGTCGTCGTAACTTCTAATCGAATGCTCAGCTCGTTATATTCCCTACTTTTTTTCGAACTTCTAATAAACTATCGGTCGTCAATAGTTTTTTTTTCGTCGCTGTCAATTTCTGCTGATTCCGTTCTCCCCAGGAAAGTCGCGAAGTTTGTTTGGGTAAGCAGTAAAACAATATGTGTATAGTTCTCACAGACACTGGTGGATGGGTTATCGGGGGTCGGCTCCGGTGGTCTTTCGAGGTAAGCAGCGTTGCGCATGGCCGATACTCGGAGCGGTGACCGCTCTGCCGTGCACCGGCTGGCGGATCAAGCTGCGGAAGGCCAATACTTCTGACAAGGAACATCACTTTGGTGGCCTACTC
>OX632367.1:17389192-17586564 GCA_951751655.1 Ophion costatus
GTATTTTATTCATTTTTTGTACACGTAAAATATGTTTAAAGCCAACGCCTCGAAAAGCAGGTACCGTTGCCGTGGTCGTGAAATCTTCCCGACGGATGGTCTGAAACGAAAAAATCAAATAGTTTCATGTTCAGTATGTCTTCAGGAACCGACCTAACTAGAATATTTTATATACGTGCAAAATTAACAAAATGGCGGCGAAAATACGAAAAAAAATGCGTTTTTTTGGGTCTTTTTTTGCAATAAAAAAATAGTTCTAATCAAAATTTTAAGTTGATTGTAGTTAGGTCGGTTGGTACACACATATAGAATATGTGTTCCAAATTTAATAAGGATCGGTTCAGTACTTTTTGAGTTATCACGACCACGGTACTTGAAAATGTCGTTTCGAGAAAAACGCGTTTAAAGTTTTGGTGAGTGATAAATCGTAGAAAAAATTATCTTACCCTCAATCAGCGATGCCTGGGCCATATAATATGCCTTCGACGTGTTCCAGGTGGGTGTTTTCATCCAATTTAGCCTTTTCAAAGTTTCAAAGTAGAATCCCGCCTCAAAAGCGGCCGAGGGAAGGTATCCTCTGGCAACAGGGGTGCGAGGATTCCCGAATGGAACAGGTTTTATATACCGTTCATATATTTTCGTGTGCGCGCACATAAAAGCCGCGGAGGGAAAACATGGCCGAGCGCAAAGAGCCTCTCATTGTCTTTGCTTTTTGTGGCTCGTAACCCGCACGTGAAGCTCGGCGACACGTTGCTTTGCGCTTACGAGGTTGAGAAAGCAAAAGAACGAGGACGAAGACCCGACGACAAAAACAAACGTCAGGTTTCAACGGTCACCGGAATTTATTTCTACTCGGCGATACGATCGGCCGGACTTGGCGAAACGACGCGGCTAAATTTTATACCCTCTCGCCACGGGGTAGGAGCCACTTGCGCTTGTGAAAACGCGCCACAGGCTTAGAGACACGAGAAATACGCTCGTAAACGTAGCAAAAAACAATTGCACGGTATTCGAGGGACGTTCACAATGGACTTTTCGACAGCAACGCATTTTTCAGGCTTCGTAATTGTTTATATAGATGTTTAAGGGATTGCGTGCCTCGAGCCATGTTCCAGCTGTGATACGAGAACTGTGGGGCTATTCAACGAACATGTACACGTATTTGTACATGCCGGAAGATGAAGAGAGTTCATAAGGGACACGCTTCGGGGCGGAGAGGACAGAAGGTGTCCGTTCCATCAAGACGTGACTTCCTCGTGGCCTTAAGATTCTCTCTCTCTCTCTCTCTCTCTCTCTCTCTCTCTCTCTCTCTCTCCCCCTCTCTCTCGTGTACATCGATTTATCATGTCCGGACTCTCTCGGGGGTTGGATCGAAGTTGGCGAGCTGGTACACCGCGAGACACGAGCACAATGCGGTTCGCTCACAAGCGACCGCGCGCGTGTTTGTCCACGTCCGCAGGATCAGCGTTATATTCCTTCACAAGGAAGAAGCGAAAAAAAAACGCGCCGCAAAAAGTCGCGATTCAACGCGCCAGTCATCCGTTTGGTTGTCTTCGCCGACTGTTCACGCACTTGAATCTTCATCATATGCAAGATTGCATTGGGTACATTTGAAACGTGGACTCTTGTTGTTTCATCCAAGGGTACGTTTGTGTGATGGTTTGGGCGATGATCGCCAAGAGTGCTCACGCTGCCGTAACGAGATTGCCTATTCTCAGTGCATTGAGAAATGTCCAGGCTGGTCAGGCAATCTTCCAGTATCACAATGTACACAGGGTGCCCCGTTAGTTTTATTTTTATTTTGTTTTTTTGAATTTTTTTTATGATTTCTTTTTCGATCAGGTACGCACTTTTGTACGTGACGGTTTTTCGGCTTTTTTTTCGACCATCGAGAATTGAGCGCATGACATAGGACATTTTTTTCGTCATGTATATCCATGATAAACTTGAACGAGGTAGCAGGAGCTCCATTTTCGTTTTCTGAAAAGTTTCGTACGATTTTTTTTCGCCAAGTTATTTAATTTTTGGCTAAAAAAAGACTGATTCTGGAAAATTCAATGTAACTCAAGAACTATAGGGTTTAAGAGGAAATATCAAAGATGTAAAAAGTAGCGTAAGTTTGTACTGGATTTTTTTAAGAAAATTCGTGACGCCCATCAATTCGATGGAATTGGAGTAAGACTGTATATATGAGCATTCTTTTATGAATCGCCTATAAAATAATAATAAACCGATATTGAGAAAACTTGATTGTTTTCGCATATTAATATTGCACTATTAATTTGATAAGGTGACGATATATTTTCACTAATTGTGTAGTATTTATTCATCATCTGATAATGCATATTTACCTGCAGCATTCTTTGGGCGATAATCAGGGAAAACGTATTTTTTTCGTCATCGCCGTAATTTGCAATTGAACTTTTGTTTCAAACATAAAGGGTGTTTAAAAAGGATCTGACATTTTAATATATTAATCAAACGTATTATTTATTTGTAAAGCACGAATATTTTTATTTTATTGGGGTACAAATAAGTCTCCGCCGGTTGACAGTGACGGCCCCACCAGGAGGTTATGGTTGAAATTGTCAGATGTGAAACGTCATTTCGTAAGATTGGACATCTGGCAAGACCATAACCTTGAAATATTAGTGATTTTGTGTCAGCACCGCGTCATTTTTTTCGTTCGAAAATGTCGAGTTTTGGGCCGAATAAGCGTCATTTACGGAAACTTTTGATTTACCTCTTTAATTTGAAGAAATCTGCAGCCGAGGCGCATCGATTGCTTGTAGATAGGATCAGGCTGCTTTAAGTGAGAGAAGTTGTGAGTGGTTTCAAAAGTTTAAGAACGGTGAGTTTGACGTTGAAGACAAAGAACGTAGCGGAATGACGAAAGTGTACGAAGACGCGGAATTGGAAGAGCATTATTGATCGGAGATTCGTGCCAAAAGCAAGAGGAACTTGCACTTACATTAGGAATCACTCAACAAGCAATTTCAATTGGAATAAAACATAAAGTACCGTTCTTTCCCAATAAAGGCCCAATTTTTTATTTAAACAAACGGCTGGCACTTGTTCGTACTCCAAATAATATAAGATACAAACATGGAGGTTATGTGTGGAAGACAATATCCCCTAAACGGCCGCCTCGTCCCTGTTTGCAAACGTTCACTTTCTTGACGAAATTTTCAATATAATGTTGGCAATAATTGCGGACTGGTTTCATTAAGGGAGCTTTCCAGTGTGAAATTTTCAAAAAATCGATTTTTTTTTTTTTTGCTTTATCGAATAGTATACACTCTTCCGAATATTCCCTGAAATTTTCATGCCGAAATTCAGATTATTTCGGTTACTGTACAGCATTTCTTGGAAGAAGGCAACGGAGCGGTACAGCTACAGCGAAACTTTGAACGCGTTTTTCTCGAAACAGCATTTTTCAAAACGGTGTCCAACTTGGAGGGCAGAGTTTTAAAGCTATCGAGTTGAATTTTTTACACAATATTCTTAACGTCATTGTTTATCGTGCTATGGAAGCTTTTTTTTTTTTGACATCTTCCTATTTTATGTAAAAAAAACTGCCAAAAAATGCTGAAATCGATACTTTTTGTTCAAGCCGGCGCCATTTTTGCAAAAAAAAAAAAAAAAAGCCTCCATAGCACGAAAGCCAATTATATACCGATCAATAATCTTTTTGTGTTTTTTGTTTCAGATCAAAATTGTGACCCCCAACGTGGACACCACATCCAAGTGCATTTTCTGCAACAATTGTTTCATCATTTTTATAGATATTAATTAATAAATAAATCGATCTTTAAAAAATTGTTTTGTATTCTTCAATACCCAATTAATATACAATAAAAAAAACCAGACCGATTAGATTATTTTTTCTTTAAAAAAAAAAATCGCGAAAAACAGCGATTTTTCGGGCTGTCACACTGGAAAGCTTCCTTAATGGTTTGTGGATCATTGGCATAGACTTTCCCTTTCGGAAAAGCCCAATGAAAGAAGTCCAATGGCGTCAAATCGCACGATCTTGGTGGCCAATTCGCATCCATGAAACTTCGTCTTCAATAATTATGCAGTAACAATTCCGCAAGTAACAATTTCTATACGTTGCTCGATCGTCTTACTCTCCACGACTAAACCTCGATACTTCCTGATGTCAAAGGAAGTCAGCCAGTTCTCAAAGGAATATGCGCGCGTGTGTGTTTGTTTGTTTGGGTTTGTTTGGGTTTGTGTGTGTGTTTGTTTGGGTTTCTTTGTACATAGAGTAATAATAATTACTCTATGTTGACCTAAAAAAAAAATAGCGCCAAATGTCATGTGAGACACCTTTTGCTTTACCGTCATCAACAAAAGATACTCGACTGGGTGGCTTTGAATGAGACACCTTGTATGCCAAGTGGTCCGAAGTGTTGATCCCGACGTGTCGTTTGAACGCGGAATGTTCGACGTCGTCTCATCCAATTCACTCGGGCTTTATTCATCTTTGCGGTTCGAGCGCAGCGAAAATGACAGGAGAGAAAGGCAGCCCGTGTACGTTAATAATTTCTCTCTCTCTCTCTCTCTCTCTCTCTCTCTCTCTCTGATAGCACTGTGAGATGCGGGTGACAGGAGATGCGGTCACCCGCATAATTATCGCTGTGATGAGA
This sequence comes from Ophion costatus, assembly GCA_951751655.1. Lineage (NCBI taxonomy): Eukaryota > Metazoa > Arthropoda > Insecta > Hymenoptera > Ichneumonidae > Ophion > Ophion costatus. The sequence goes on from OX632367.1 coordinate 17,393,845, forward strand.
CCCGTGTAGGAAATGCCGTGCATCTCGACGGGATTCCACGCTTTCGGCCTCCACATACGCCCTTCCTCTTTCTTCGTCTCCCTCTCGCTCTGAATCTATCCATCCGTCGGTGGGAATCGGTTCCTGGTCCAGCCAACGAGCACCCGACGAGCTTGGAGAAGTCCTGCTATTCCCACGCGATTTCCGTTACTTTTGACCCGGCTGTATCCTCAGCGAACCGCACGATGAGGATTCGCGAACTTTGCCGCCTCTTCGGCGGTTCGCCCTGCGGCAAATGTATCGCAAATGGAGAGAAAACATAGCGAGACGAACGTTCGTCGTCGAAACTTTCCACCCTTCGGGGGAAAAAAAAAAAGGAACGAGGCCCGAAGCTCGAGCGACGCAACTCTTGCCTCGCTCAAGTGTTGGACGAGCGAAGATACACGCTACGTAAGCTCTCGCACGAGCTGCGCGCGTGTGCTCTCCGAGGCCAGAGTGCGCACACCTTAAAAAGCGTTTCGCGACTTTCGCCCGCGGTTCGCCTCGGTCCGTCTCACCGGTTCGTGACGCAACGTACCAGACGCAACTTTCGGACGTATATAGATGTACACAGCTACATAAATAAATAAATAAATATATATATATATATATAAATTTATATATATATATATATATATATATATATATATATATATATATATAATACGAACATCGAAGTCTCCTCGTAGGACGACGTCGAGTCTCCTCGGATACGCATATACGGTAAGACAGGAGAATACGAGTTGCACCACACGCTGCTCGTATGTGCTCTCGCGATTGGACTTCTCTTCGTCTCTCTTTAGCCTGTGGCAAAGAGGCCAATAGAGACCGACACTCGAAAAGGCCTCGGTTTCTTGAACCCTGAAGAACACAGGCCCGCGAGATATATTCGTTGGAGAGAGAGAGAGAGAGAGGGAGAGAAAGGAAGAAAGGGAGATGCGTCTTGTCGTCTCCGTAACTCACGATTGTACACTTTCAATGTCTGGGACAGCCCACGCTTTCGTTTCGTCGAGTATATCTCACGTGCGATCACTTTCACCGCGGGAACCTCGTTCCCTCTTCTTCTTCTCACTCGATCTTTGTTATATCCGCGAGAGCCCATACTGCTTTAATCTCCTATCGAATTAACGAAGCGGCTATTTTTTTGCAGGTAATTATCACGCTGAGCTGCCACTAAGATATTTATTTTGATATATATATATATATATATATATATATATATATATATACATAATTTCTACCGTTAGTTTAATCAACAACTCGCGCCATCTTTTCAATATTCATATCTCAATTACGGCTCAAGCTTATCGGCAAAATTAGCGGGCTCTGATTTTCGAGCGAAGAAATCTGCGGGCATTCGCAAAATGGACAAAAGTATCATGAAAGTGTCGTATGTGCATTACGGCTTTGGTAGGCACATTTAAACATGTAATGATAAATAATAAAAATGAGTATTCACTTCTCTAATTCTGGAGTCGAAAAAGTGACTGAAAGACTGCGTTCGAAATAGCCACGGTCGATACGAGGCTTTTGAAAGTTTCCAATGTGCGACAGCCTCTCGGAGGCAAGGCTCCACACAGACACCCGCTTTCTCTCATTTTAGTCAAGCTGAATTTTTTATTCCCAGTTATCATACCGATAATCCGTGCTTTTCGAACGAATGCTAACTTTACAGGCTTTTACAATTGTTTCAACGGGTTTCCTTCGCCTGTACACGAGGCTTGCCGTTCGCGTTTATTTTTCCCTCATACTTCGCTTGAAAGGGACACGCCGCGTAAACGCGTAGACTTCTCTTTTGTTCTAATGGGCCCTGAGGGTATGCTCGTAACGGCACGTACGGTCCGATAACACCGTACGTGCGTGCATAATTTGCCTTGTGATGTTCATTCGCATGGACAATTCCACGGCGCACGTTCCTCGACGCGTTTCTAGGTAAAAATCGCGTGTTCGGCCATTATTATTGTGCAAAGCGTCGGGGAAGGCAAGTAAAGGGTGTCATTGGAAAAGCAACATAAATGATTTACTTCGTTAGCTCTGCTTGTGAAAAGTGGACGCAGTGAATTGTTCACATTAAAAGAGTGCAAAAAATGAGATATTTTTCAAAGAACACGATCACTGATTAAAGTTGATTTAGATCGCATTGTAAGGACGTTGGCCATTTCGTTCGAAGCCCATCGATCAATCGGATCATCTGTACCTCTGCCGATTGAGGCTCGCCGGAAGATTGATGTACACTTCGGTTTCACTTTCGAGCTGGCTCGTTAAATTCAATAAAAGCCTGAGGTTAGCCTTGTATCGTTTGATAGGCCGATTCGAGTGGCGGACCTCCATCGTGTACAGCAACGGACCGGAATAGAGTAGTAATGAAAAAAGCGTAACTGAACAATTTCCTACGTAAAGAAGCGACGCAATTATTTATATTACGAGAGGGGAGGCAGATGCGCCACGTGAACGTCCGGTATAGACTATTAAAAATGATTTTACGACGGAATAATGCGGAATCATTATATACTCGAAGAGATAAAGAGTTTGTTGCGCGCGGGCCTTAAGAGCCCACGCAAACTTCTTATTGCCGTGCATCCTCCCACCTCTCATAGCTCTTCGTGTACTTTTTGCCGGTAATAAATAACAAATGTTATTCCAACAATTATGAGCCGAACAATGCGCGGAGGACAAAAGAGGAAGGAGAGCGAAGCACCTTTATTTATGCGTTTACGAGGCTGCACGGACCATGTCGCGGAGGATTGCCAGGGCGGCCCCAATCAAGTTCAAAACGGAGGGTATTATCGACTGATGGTTAGGTGGGGATCTACTTTGCCGGCGAGGGGTCCTTCGCACCATCCATCTGACCCGACGACTGGTGTAAAAAGGAAAGTCCACGCAGACTTCTTATTGCTCTGCCTCCCCCCACCTCTCCTAGCTTTTCATGTAGTTTTTGCCGGTAATAAATAACAAATGTTATTCCAACAATTATGAGCCGAACAATGCGCGGAGGACAAAAGAGGAAGGAGAGCGAAGCACCTTTATTTATGCGTTTACGAGGCTGCACGGACCATGTCGCGGAGAATTGTCAGGGCGGCCCCAATCAAGTTCAAAACGGAGGGTATTATCGACTGATGGTTAGGTGGGGATCTACTTTACCGGCGAGGGGTCCTTCGCGACTTCCATCTGACCTGCTGACCAGTGTAGAGGGAAAAGTCTCCTAGTTTTAACATTCAGTACGTTCTACTATTCCCGAGTGATTTCTCATTCGATGCCAATCTCACCGCACGGGGAAGCGGCTGCTCGTAGTCAAACAAACGATAATGCGATCGTTTCGCTCTTCCCGCTAAAAGCTCCGCAAGAGGAACGAGCAGCGTGCGCTTTTATGCGGCTTCAACAACGAGGCAGCCAAGTGGGCAAGCACTCGTCTATCCTTCAGGCTAGGCGGCCTTGCTTTATCGGGAGACGAAAGTGAATTACATTAAATTACAGCAAGATTATCGTAGGAGCGGCTCGTGGCATCGGGAAATACGCGAAGCGCGAAGATCCTTGTCTCTATCGAGCCTCCACCAGGAGGTTGAAAAAGCTCGACTATCTTACACCTAAGAGGTATTCCGACCAAACTCGTACTTTTTCCTCACCTCTTTTTCTCAAAAGTCCTAATTCCTTATACCCATCGATCTTTCGTGATTTTGGAAATTGACTTGTCGATATAATTTGATTTTTTTTTCCTATCCTACAAAAATCCTAAAAGTAATCAATTTCATCATCGAAAGTATTAGGGCCACGGTCAATACGGGACTGCATCAGCCAGTCTTGTCGAGCATTGTTGGCTTGGGCCAATACTTGGATGGGTGGCCGCTCCCTCGTCATCGAATAATAATCGGACAAGTTGGCATGGAAAATCTTGTACATTGTAATAGCAAAGCCAAGAGGCGAAGGAAATAAAAAGAGGGTCGGGTGAGACGCGAGTCTGATCTCTCGATAAACGAACCACTCCAGTGAGTGCGGTGACTTACCGATCGGACGAGCGCGCGGGCTTTGTATTCCTTGGCTTCAGAGCCCTCGACTCGTAGCTGGTCTAATATCCATGAGGATTGAACACGAAGTGCCTCGTGTTTGAACAGGTGCACGTCGGAATTGTTACGTTGATAGCACACTACGGAATCCCAACGTGGACGCTTTGTCGAGAGGCCGGAATAATAGAGGAGCTCGAGTGGAGGCAGAGAGGATACGCGATAAAAATAAATAAAAAGAAAAAACGTTACATTTTTTTCTAGCATAGCATTTTTTCCAATGCACGTGATAAAAATAACAATATCTCCCATTGAGTCAAGATCAAATGATTTCGGCTAATGACAGTGAGGAAAGGCATTTTCAAAGATCAATAAAATAATTGGAATCGCGTGGGACGTAACCAGAGTAGCAAAATGGTAGAGCTTTCAGCATCGTGATAGTTCGCACCAATTTTGCTGCACTATCGGCAATTTCGTGACCTGGGCTGGACGTTTTAAAAATTACGTATTTTCTTTTGCCCGGTGAGGCTGCACTCTGCACCGTGGGTAATTGTTTCACGGGCGATATAGGGGAGGCGCGCAGAGCTCGTGCTTGGTAGAAAAGTACAACGTAGCAATAACAACGGTGTTGCCTGCATACAGGGTGTTTGGTCGGTCCACTCGAACATCTGCGAAACTGTTGATCATACCCGAATAAGTCTAAGGCAAAATTTCAATGGTTTCGGAAGGCACCGCGCATATCTGACGTGAATCATTTTCTTCCATACGTACGTACCCACGAAACGATTGAACTTTTGTCCGAAATATTTTGCGGTAACGAGACCCAACCCCTATTTCTATATAAAACCTAATCATTTTCTATACCATGATAGTCTAGAGACCCTAGGGGCAAGAAACTTAAACATGAACATTTAACTAAAATAAGATTAATAAAAAAATATATATATATTTTTCGGTGTTGCCGACAGTTTCGATATTCGAGGCGGACGATACGAGGGGGACACCCTGTATATCCCGAGGATGGCTTTTACGTATACGCGAACTAGTCGTTTTATCGTTCGGATCCTGCACGAGGTTGGAAAGCTCTCCGCACACGCTCAACAACCGTGAAGAGAGAGAAAGAGAGGGAGGGAGGGAGAGAGAGAGAGAGAGAGAGAGAGAGGGAGAGAGGAAGAGAAAACCAGGAACAGCAAAGAGGAGTAACAAACCCCTCGAACCATATAGACGCAACGAAGGAGCTACGATTGTCAGAAACAGCAGCAGCAGAAGTGCAATCCGTATTGAGACTCATACCGCAATAAGCGCGCGTCAATTTGCAGGAATTAACGAAGCCGAAAGTTCTCGCTGCACGTCTAAAGTATCTCGCGGGATTCCAATCTGATTGAAAGCCCCTAGGGATGTGAAATCTTTCGGGGTCACTGTCACTTGTTATAGGTATCTCAAATTTGGTCTAATGCAATTTATACTCTCTGATGACTTTGTATCTTTTGTTTACAAATATTCGGAACATTCTATTAATTGTAGGATTATTAAGGATGTTGAGTCCCTATGAAACATGTTAATGTTAATTGTTCAATAAATAGCTTCTTAATCGTCATGAAATTTTTACACGACCTCCTGAATACTTCATGTAAAAACATACCAAATTTACAGAATTCTATCATTACTTCAACCTCCTTGAGGGTTGAAATAAAAAATGATAAGAAAATTCTGAAAATTTGGTATGTTTTTGTATGAAGTATTTAAGAGGTCGTGTTAAAATTTCATGACGATTAGGAAGCTCGTTATTAAAAAATTAACATTTTGTTAAGAACAATTTTTAAAAGAAATAAAAAAAAAATTTATCAATAAACTTCGTTTTGTTTGCGTTGCTTTCAGTATATTGTAGATATTATAAAATTGAGAGGTAAAAAAAAAACTTATTGCAAAGTTACATCAGTTTCCATAAAACAACATTTAATTTGTGAATGTTAATTATTCAATAACGAGCTTCCTAATTGTCGTGAAATTTTTACACGACCTCTGAAATACTTCATACAGAAACATACAAAATTTTCAGCATTTTATCATCATTTGCGATTTGGGACTCAACATCCTTAACCCTTCGACTGCACACTGAGTCGTTTTGACCCCATTTTTTTTTCAACTGACTCCATAGCCTTTTATTTTACGCTACTATCGTAAATGATGTGCTTGGAATGCGGATCATAAAACTAAAAGCATAAACGAGCATCGAATGTACTTATGCCTCGATGGCGGTAATTGTCAATAATTATAAGTCACTGAAGTAAAAAAATGTGGATATTATACGTTTTTAACAATTAATCTGCCAAAGAAGCCGATTTTTTTTTTCATATTTCACTATTCCGTAAATGCTCAAACTCAAACCTTCGAATAAATATACTTTTTGGAAAGACGGTCGACACTTTTTTTTCTCCGTATCTGCAAACCTTCTTCTTCAAAAACTTCAAAGGATTTTTTTCTATATTATGAAAAAAAGTTATGATTTTCCTGCGGGCACGGATTTTTCAACGCATCTTCCACTTTGAACGAATGTTTGGACATTTGATGTTTGTTTTTCTGAACAAATCAATTTTGGGCCATAAAGTAAGGGTCAATGACTAAAAAAATTTCTCTGAAAAAATGCACCTCTACCGCAATACAATGATCTGAAAAACGTCTGGGATCGGATCGCCCCCATATGCAGTCAGAGGTTCGTGACGGAAGTGTGCAGTCAAAGGGTCAACAGTCATGCCCGTTCACGTTATGAAATATTTCATCATTAATAAAATAGATAAATAAAAATTAATTAATAAAACAAAGAAATTAATACGATGAAAAATAAACCATTTTAATTGTTGATAAAGTAATTGAATAGAACATTAATAAATAAATAAAATAAAACTATTAGCAACTATTGATAATTAAATTCTTCAAAACTGCACATTCGATCGGACAAATGCGGTATAAAAAAAGCTGCGAGCGCGGCCAAATAGGAATCACGCTCGAAAATCTAGTAACATTGGTTCTTTTTCCATTCTTTATTTTCTACCAAACCACTCTCATAGCTCGACTAACGAAATGAGGTGAAAAAGCTCTTTTGCTGTGACCAGGGTTGCGAAATTTGTATCGAAAAAGTAATGCATTATTTATTACCTTTTTAATAGGTAATGAAAAAATATTTCATTACCCATTACCCATTGTCGAAAAAGTAATGCATTATTTATTACTTTTTTAATAGGTAATGAAAAAATATTTCATTACCCATTACATTACATTCAGTAATGTAAAAAAAATTCCATTACTCAGTACATTATATTTTGTAATGTAAACAATTTCCGTTACTCATTACATTGGAATTTGTAATGTAAAAAACTTCCGTTACTCATCACGTTACATTTTGTAATGTGAAACATTTTCATTACAAAATTGCAATGTAATGACAACAAATTTCATTACACATTACATTGTAACGGGCAAAGGACATTTTTTACACTACAAAGTCCAACATAATGGGCAATGGAATTTTTTTACATTACAAAGTGTAATGTAATGAACAATTGAAATTTTTTACATTGCACAATGTAATGTAATGAGTAATGGATTTTTTTACATTACAAAATATACGGTAATGAGTAATGGAATTTGTTTACGTTACTAATGTAATGTAAAAAATCTCCATTATTCATTACAAGGTAATATGGATTATTATTAGTTTCCCATAGGGTCAGATATCGACCCAGTGCAAAAACCGTTGCCCCTAATGGGAAACGAAGAATAATCCTTATTGCATTGTAATGAGTAACGCAGATTGTTTACATTGCATTGCATTAGTGATGTGAAAAAATTCCATTACTCATTGCCTTATATTTTGTAATGTAAAAAAATTCCACTGCTCATTACATTAAATTTTGTAATGTAAAGAAAATCCATTACTCATTACATTACATTTTGTAATGTAAAATATTTCCATGACTCATTAGATTGGACTTTGTAATGTAAAAAAAATCCATTACGCATTACATTGGACTCTGTAATGTAAAAAGTTCCATTATCCATTACATTGTAATGGGTAATGAAAATATTTCACATTACAAAATGTAATAATACGAAGAATAGACAATTTTTACATTACAATTTCCAATGTAATGAGTAATAAAAAATTTTCATTACAAAATTCAATGTAATGAGTAATGAAATTTTTTTTATTAAAAAATTCAATCTAACGAGTTATGGCAATTGTTTGCATTACAAAATGTAATGTAATGAGTAATGGAAGTTTTTTACATTACTGAATGTAATGTAATGGGTAATAAAACTTTTTTCATTATAATATGTATAGTAATGAGTAATGAAAAGGCTATAATGCATTACAAAAAGTATTGCATTATTTGCAACCCTGGCTGTGACACACTTGCGATTGAGGCGAGGGGAAATAGCGATCGGGGGCGCGCGGTGTATACGTATATACGTTCGGCGTTGTACCTTTAACGAGGCGTACGGCGCGGCCACGAAACGTCGACGTCGTCCTCCGTGGTCGTTCCTCTCGCGGGAAGCGTTGTCCCGGCCAGCCGAGGGATAAAAGACCGTGGAAAAAATTTACCGATACGAGACGCGGAGGAAGATCGGGCAAAAGAGAGGCGGACGAACGAGCCTCAACGGGAGAACACGAGGAGGAGCAAAGTGATGAAGAAACCGAAGGATGAAGGAACGAAGATGAGGAAAAAGGAAAAAGAAGAAGAACAAAAGAGGTCCGAGAGTTGAGAACAAAAATCCTCTCAGAAAACCAGAGGACCAGAGGAGGAAAAAAAACGCCCGCAGGAAAAAGGCGGAAGCGACGGATGAAAGTCAGAGACCCCGAAACGGTCCAAACTTACGCGTCTTACCGCACATTTTTTTGTCGCCCCCTCAAGCAAATGTAGAAAAAAAGACAATAGCTGGGGCACGCTGGACTTATATGAAACGTGAGAAACGTTGCATTGACGAGAAAGCTAATGGGATCGTGTAGTTCCGTGTAGATCGTGTAGTGTATACAGTGTGTTGGTTTTTTTCTGACAAATTTTTACTCCGATCAAGGTGTATCATATAGTGTGTTAAGCGAGCTTTCCAGTGTGAAATTTTCAAAAAATCGATTTTTTTTTTTTGCTTTATCGAATAGTATACACTCTTCCGAATATTCCCTGAAATTTTCATGCCGAAATTCAGATTATTTCGCTTACTGTACAGCATTTCTTGGAAGAAGGCAACGGAGCGCTACAGCTACAGCGAAACTTTGAACGCGTTTTTCTCGAAACAGCATTTTTCAAAACGGTGTCCAACTTGGAGGGCAGAGTTTTAAAGCTATCGAGTTGAATTTTTTACACAATATTCTTAACGTCATTGTTTATCGTGCTATGGAAGCTTTTTTTTTTTGACATCTTCCTATTTTTTTGTAAAAAAAACTGCCAAAAAAAATGCTAAAATCGATACTTTTTGTTCAAACCGGCGCCATTTTTGCAAAAAAAAAAAAAAAAGCCTCCATAGCACGAAAGCCGATATACCGATCAATAATCTTTTTGTGTTTTTTGTTTCAGATCAAAATTGTGACCCCCAACGTGGACACCACATCCAAGTGCATTTTCTGCAACAATTGTTTCATCATTTTTATAGATATTAATTAATAAATAAATCGATCTTTAAAAAATTGTTTTGTATTCTTCAATACCCAATTAATATACAAAAAAAAACCAGACCGATTAGATTATTTTTTCTTTAAAAAAAAAAATCGCGAAAAACAGCGATTTTTCGGGCTGTCACACTGGAAAGCTTCCTTAAAGGCAAAATTTCGGGTAATTAAAAAAAAACAAAATATCTTCATTACCATGACCCTTATGACATAGAGTCTAAGGGTGAAAAAACTAGCAAATGAACCCCCCAACCCTCCAAAAAATTGTGTCGGTCCATGCGCCAAACACCTTCTTTATATGACGCAAAAATATTTCTCGTCTGGTCATTAAATCCATTGGCTGTTTTACCCCTCACAATAATATTATCTCTTCCCGACCATACGTAAAATACAGTACACAACTCACATACACCCTCGTTCCCCCTAGACCGCATTTGCCCCTTTTATTCTTCGCCGTCTCTCGCAACAGCGTCGTGTTCTCTTGCGTTTTTGCAATTTCGTTTTTTCTTCTTTATCATTTTTTTTTCTTCTTCTCAATGCTTCTTCTCGTTCCTTTTTCCGTCTCTGAACTCTCACAGTCAATGTGCCGCGGAGAGAGATCTCTCGTCCGCGGAATTCCCGCGAGAGGGACGGAGAGAGATGGAGAGGGAGGTTCGGACAGTACGGGAGGCCCCCGTGTGTGTACATCGGGGATCTGCTTTTACGACGACGTAAGGTCGAGTCTGGATGTGGTCCCGGATCGTCTGTAGGGGATATAGGATCGAGAATCCTTTATTCCCCACACATATATATATGTATATGAGGGTCTACGCGTGTGTTAAGGTATATTGATGTACTGCACTATAAGTTTGCTGCTGTTGCAGTTGCCGGTGCAATTTGGTACCGAGGTCGCACGTGTCTATATAGATATGTGCGAGAGCAGTATGTGATCCCTCGGACGTAAATCACCTACCGCCCACTCGTACTTTCTCCCCCCCTCTCTCTCTCTCTCTCTCTCTTTTTATTTTAGTCTTTTTTATCCACCCTCACCCTCGCTGTCAATTGCTTCTCTCCCTTTGAGATCTTTTCTCTCGTATCTTACGACTGATTTGTCGACTTGGCAATAGGGTACATAAACCCTACATTTCAAATGTCCGGCGACGCAATGCGTATCTGCTATCATCGTAATGCGTAAAATCAACGTTGTTGGACCGACGAACGGAGGGATCGTATTTTAAAGTAGCATGGAACCACCGATCCGGCGCATAGAGAATAGAGAGCAAATGGATACACGGTGGAATTTCCGTATCGTAAAGGTTCGCTAGATAAAGAGAAAGAGAGAGAAAGAGAGAGGGAGAGGGGGGGTAGAGACAGAGCGAAACGGAGAAGGGAACAAAAAGATAGTTCGCGTTGCTGAATAAAGTAAAGCGAGAACTCGCGGACAGAGGGATGCGTGATTTTCCCCTGCGTCATAGGACCGACGTGTATACTACGCAGGTGACTATTTGTATTGTCAGCTCGTGCCAACTTCCGGTTGGACAGATGCGCGCATCGGAGGACGAATAATCGAAACACCGATGGTTTTTGTTGTTGTATTAATTATCCGTATAGAATACGCGCTTTCGACCGAGCGATTGAGGAAAATTGTAATTACGAAGTGGCGGAGGGAGGGCAGAGAGGTGGGCAGGGAGACCGAACGCGAATAATGGTTTTTTAATCGGAATTTTCATCTTTATCTTCTTTTCGTGAACGGTGCTGTGGAAAGTCAAGAAAATTAAATTGCAATTGACACCGATGTGGCTTAGGTCGCGTGTGTAACTGTTAATTCCACGGTGGGGAAGGAAACACAATTTAGTCGATAGAGAGAGAAAGAGAAGAGAGAGACAGACCGACAGAGCGAGCGTACGACGGAAGAGATATATTTCATCATCAAAATAACTTAACCGTGTGGTCCACCTTAAGGGCTCTATAAGCGTGGGAGTAAGACCTCAGATGTGGCAGACACGAAGCCTTGCGCAGAAAGGTATTTAAATATTTCATACAGGCGACTTCCGTCGGATTCTTCCAATTAGTATTATGTATTAGTATGTGTATATGTATATGTATATATATATATATATATATATATATATACATATATATATATATATATAGGCAATAGTTGAGCGTTTTTTTTTCTTCCCATAGTCTACGATTATCCCGTCAGTGTCTCGTTTCATCGTGACTACACGGGAATTCCTGAAGTGATTCTGAACGCGCGCACGCTGTGCGTAGTTTGCGCGCGAGAAACCGATTTGCGGTTAAAAGCGCTGTAACGATAGCGTATGTAAAAGGATTGCACGATTGGCACGGCCATAGGCTAGCATATATATATATATATATATGTGTGTGTGTGTATATATATATATATATATATATATATATATAGAAACGCCTTCAGAATGATATAATCGTAACGATGGAAATAAGCATCATTGGGACGCGTCATTTTATTTGCATGTTACTTTATGACGATGTTCACATACACGTATATATATAACGTATGGATATGGCTATATGTGCAGTTGGAGTACATATTATATATATATATATAAAAGGGAATATTTCGCGCCGGAAGGATGCACGCGATAAATGAAATTGCTCGATAATCCCTCCCGTCCTAACATTTCGCGGATTGATAGAGGTTCATCTGGATTATCTGTGTCGCGTGATGGAAGTGCTGTGTGTGTGTGTGTGTGTGTGTGTGTGTGTGTGTTCGCGTATAGACGGGGTATCCTCTTTAAAGGGTTGCAATTTTTATTACGTTGCTCACTTTCTGAAATAGCTGCCAGTAACACCTTAAATGAAACAACCGAGATATACAGGGTGTCGTGTAATTAATTAATAATCCGGCGGCTGACGATAGGTCAGATCGTTTTCTACTGTATGCTGGAATTTCAGTTTACTAGAAGTCCCAACGATTTTCGAAACTTTTTACTTCGTGTTATCTTCCGAAAAAGATCATCTGCTTTTGGTTTTTCGCATGTCATTTTTACCATTTTACCCGAATGATACGAATCGACAATAACAAAGCAACTTTTTGAAGTAATTGACACGATACGCATAGTGCACGTTATTTACACCACAGCCTATCAAAGTCAGATGTTCGAATTGGTTCGTACGAAAATTCTGCGAAATATATTTTTTTCATAAAGTTTCTTTGACATTTATGGATAAAAAAGGACTTTTCTAGATGAAACAAATGACCAAGAGTATTTTTTTTCAAACCGGGGCCTAAAAAAGGTATTATTTGTAGAAATGGCATGCGAAAAACGAAAAGCAAGATGATTTTTAAAGAAGTAACTTAAAGCCCGAAATCTCAAAACCGTGGACCTTTTACTAAACTGAAATTCCAGCATATAGTAGGATATGATCTGACGTATCGATATTTGCAGCATTATCCATTAATTACAGGGCACCCTGTATGTATGTGTGTGCGTGTGCATATATATATATATATATATATATATATATATATATATTTATTGATGAAAAGTCCGGATATTTAAGGGGCGATTTAAGTTAGATGCAGACGAAAGAACGAGCCAACAATTTCGCATTTTTCGTCTCGTCTGTCAATAAACTATTCTCTGCCGCGAGACATCCGGCTTGGATACAACTTCGCGATGTAAATTTGGTTCCTGAAGAACCGAAGTTATATCGCAAAATTATACGTATTTTCCGTGCCGGGACTTTGCAATGTGCGAACATATCGACAGAATGGACGAAAGAGAGAGAGAGAAAGAGAACGAGAGGGAGGCAAACGAGAAAATGTCCGCTGATAAATTTCATAGTACCCACACGTGACGATATATACGTGGGTAGATAAAGAGCGTAGGTGCCCAAAGTTCCTTGTGATCGTAATCCCCTCGCTTATATCCCCTGAGGTTATGCGCTCGCACAATCTTTAGCTCGAACTGGACGTAGTAACATTTTAGTTTTTCTGTAGAAATTGAAACTCGCTGGTCCATTACGTCTGGGTACGGAGTTTCGTCGAAGGCTCAATATTACGACAAACGCAAGAAACGTGTTTTCATACACGTTCGACGATTTTTGATAGATTTTAAGCGTTTTGAAGAAAATAAATGAAAGAAAATAAAACAAGAAGAATAGACAAGAAAATGAAACAAGAAGAATAAAAAAAAGAAAATAAAAGAAATAAATATTTGGAATTCGAATTTTTTCCGCATCTCGGACGAAGAAATTGACCATCGAATCAGTCGTAATTTTTGTTCTCTTTCGATTTGGAACTCCACTTTTTGCTCATTTTCTTCGTAATAGTTACCTCTTTGAAACGGCCATTTTAATAGATAAAACAAATCTAAAAATTCGTTTTATCTAGAAAAGTCGTATTTTTAACCTTAAACGTCAAGGAAAATTTATGAAAAAAGATCTTATGCAGAATTTTCATACAAACCAATTCCAAGTGCCAATTACTTTAAAGAGTTGCTTATTGTTAGTTATTGTCGATTCATATCATTCGTAGAAATGGCATGCGAAAAACGAAAAGCAGATGACTTTTTCCAAATAATAACATAAAGCCTAAAATCTCGAAAATCCTGGGACCTTTATTAAACTGAAATTCCAGCACATAGTAGACACATCTGACCTATCGACTGTTGCCGATTTATCCATTCGTAACAGAACACCCTGCATGTATATATACATACAGTAGAACCTCGATTATCCGAACCTCGATCATCCGAACCCTCAATTATCCGAACGTTGACTTAGTTTATCCGAACGCTCAATTATCCGAACGTTGGCGCGAATCCTGACGATTTTTTAAATGACGAAGCCGTTATCAATTAAAATCTGACGATTTTATAAAAAAATTATTTAAAAAAGCATTCGACTTTTTTCAGGTGTTTAAAATACATATACATTATATATATATATATATATATATGTATATGTCAGCGTTAATATGTGTGTCAAATTTTAATATAAATGTATGTACTGTTCTTATGTAAAAAGGTGTTGTTTATGATCTCGTCCCAAAAACCCCACGTTTCGATTATCCGAACTAGTTTCGGTCCCAATTGGTTCGGATAATCGAGGTTCTGCTGTATCCTCATAACGTATGCATACGTACAGAATGAGTTATCGCGACGGATATAGGGGAATAATCGGCGTCAGTGGAAAAACGAGCGAACAAAGGCCTCCCGCTTTCCATTCATAGGGCGGACGTTTCCGTCCTCCTTCGTTATTCAGGTAAGAGCTATACGTAACGAGACCATTTTCCCGATCCATAGTTTTCACACGACGCCGAAGTTTGCATCGTTGGAATGCAACGAAAATTCTTTTCAATCTGTTATTTCCATTATTGTCCGAAATCGTATTTTGCAAATTTTTTATAGATCGCTAAACAAGAATCCTCGAAAAAATTTTGCGTGATTTTTGTCGCTCAAATTTGCTCAAGGAAATTTGGAAAATTGAAAGAAAATCTTTTTCGTTGCATTCCAACGATGAAAACTTCAGCACCATAGTTTTCACTATACACGCACCGCTACACCGAAATACACGATGATCCGAGACTTTTCCCTGGCATGTTATCTTTCTCTTTCTCTAGTACCGATGTCTGCGGGGCAAGCCGTACAGAGGATACGTCAAATGGTGAGAGTAAAGGGCCTTAAGAGGGAATGAAACTTTATCGCGGTCGGTATGGTAGAACGATTATAGATTTCCACGAATCTCTGAAACGGCTCTTCAGATCCCGTCGAAACTTTGCCAAACGACGTCAAATAGATAGATGAATGGCTCTCTTCTTCTCAAATTTTCTGATGTTGAGAAAAAGAATGTAGATTGGCTTATGATAACCCAATCTACATTTCTTTTCTCAAATTCGGAAAATTTGAGGAGAAGACAACCGTTCGTCTATCTATTTGACGTCGTTTGGCAAAGTTTCGACGGGATCTGAAGAGCCGTTGCAGAGATTCGTGGGAATCTATAATCGTTCTACCATACCGACCGCGATAAGGTATCATTCCCTCTTAAGGAGTGACACAATTGGACTCTGGTTGAGTTACCGCGAGCGTACACGGATACGCCGTTGATTCTTCGTTTATTCTTGCAATAAAAAAGATATTTCCATTTGCAGCAAGCGAGCTATGCGAACATTTTTATTACGTTATTATTAGCAGGGGACAATTTTACTGGCTGATGGTAAAGATGATTTTCGTGTACTGTTTTATCGATCATTATTATCGTATAACATATTATTATTATTATTATTATCATCATTATTATTGTTGTTGTTGTTGTTGTTGTTGTTGTTGTTGTTGTTGTTGATGTTATTATTGTTGTTGTTTTGTGTTTACTCAGATTATGTCAATCTGCTCATAAAGGGTGCAATTGTTAGGTTTCCTTTAATAGATGTGAATATTACGAAATTATATTTAAAAAAGCACGTGGGGGCCAGTTGTCGATTTTATTTATGACACAATTACAAGTTTTGTTCGTAATAGAACGTGAAATGTGCCTACGCAAATTATTAACATCGCGATCGCAAACCGGCATGCAACCGCACACACACACGCGCACGTAGGAGAGGGTGAGAGAGAGAGAGAGCGAGACCCGCGACATGGCTATTTAATCTTTGAGCAATCGAGAGAACCTGAAATGGAAATGATCTTCGTCAGGGAGCAAGTGAGCCGAGAACGTCGACGTAGCAGAAAAAATACAAACGGGCTTGAGATCGTTATTTTTCGACACACGTATATCTGCATTATGTTTGAAGGAACGAAATATCTTCTCTCGATCGTTCGTGCGAGAAGAGAAAAAAAAACTTAGCGTGTCAGTATTAATTTTGGTGAGGACGGAACTTGGCACTTAAATTCCGCGAGGCTGCTCGAGCGCTACTTTTTCGTCGGTCCCTTTTATTATCGAGTTAATAAAATCGACGGGCACGGGATGATTTTTATGTAATTTTCGAACACGTTTTGCGGGCTCGCAAAATAATTCGTTGTTCGTCACTTCCGAAACTTCGGATCGTAGACAACAGGTGCAACAACGAAAATCAATGTTTCGTTGAAGTTTGCATCGTTGGACGGCAACGATTTTTTCTTTATTTTCATCGTTATATAAAATCGTTCTCAATGGATTTAGCTCGTAGAACTCTACTAAAAATCTCAAAAAAAGGTTTTCGTGTTTTCGTTTCACCAAAGAATATTGGGGAATAAAAAAAAATGATTTTTCTTCCATTTCAACGATGCAAACTTCGATGTCATAAAAATTAACGATCGCGATAAAATACTTGGTAATTTTTGTCGCAATTTTTGAGAAGCCCTCGAGGTACCTGCAGCCCCTCAAATGGACGATGCTTAAGTTTGCATCGTTGGACTGCAACGAATTTAATTTATTTTGGCAAATTTCGCCTACAAAAATCCATCAACCATTTTTTAAGATATTTATTTTGCGATCTACGTAAAATTTTATCAAAATAGATCGCTTATAATAATAAAAATGTGGAAAATAAAATGAAAAACGGAACTTTCGTTCCGTTCCAACGATGCAAACTTCAGCACCATCTCAAATGGCTACCCTTGAACTTCTTTATCGTTCTTTTCCAAAAGGCCACTACGTTTGTGTCTACCGCCGCGATATTTTTTTCGCCTTTGGCTTTCAAGGAGAGGGGGTGCCCGAAGGGCCGAAGGCGTTCGCGGCGAATAAATTCTTCGCTCCTCCGTTGGCTCCTTTTCGTTTTACGAGGATCGTATAAAGAGCGCCGGTTGAACAAAAATTCTGCGTCGTACGTCGCGTGTGTATAAAGCGATTTGGGAACGCGAAAAGTTTCGGCGCGCGACGTCAAGTAGCCGATGAGGACAAAAATAAGAGGCCGTTTTTATGATTTTACACCGTATACGGTTGCGCCCGCTCGCCCCTGCCACCCCTCTCGGTACCGCCTCTTTACCGTACGAAAGGAATGACGAGGACGAGAAGAACGAAAAAAAATGTGCTCAGGTACGTATTCACTTCCGCGTAGAATTTGCTACGAGACGTGTCAGCGAGAGAGAGAGAGAGAGAGAGAGAGAGAGAGAGAGAGAGAGAGAGAGAGAGAGAGAGAGAGATCGAGGCGAACGCCCCGAATCGCTTTCAATGAAATTTCGTCAAAAACCCCAATCTTATATGTGCAACGAGATGTTCAAGAGTTCTGGAGGAATTCAAGCGCGTCATCATGAATATATTATATTCACCGGCACCGATTATGGCCATCATCCAGCCTGATTCAACCTTTGAGTCACGATACTTCGCAAAGAAGAATATTACGTCAACAATACTTTTTCTGTACGTTTGCACATGTTTATTTCATGTTGATCATCATCATAATAATACTGACAATAACAATAATAATACCTGTATAAGATTTTCGTACCTTTGTTACCTTGATTTTGCAACAATGACAACTGTGACAATAGTAATGTTTTATCGCTTAATACAAGCTTTATTATTATTATTGACATTGTGATTATGGTAATTATTAATCATGAATGCTTTCAAGTATTATCATATATTTACCTTTCTTAACCTTGTTATTCAATTCTTGAATTGAATAACAAGGATGAGAATTCTTTTGTTAGAACATTTATGGCATGTATAGAATAACATGGATAAAAATGCTTAAATTATTATCCTTGTTACTCAATGTTATTTTACTTATCTTCATTTTTGTAATTATTTCGTATTATGAATATTATCAGTATTTTATGTGCAGTGTTATCGAAAATTCGATTGATAATGTTGATTACATTTTAATATAGATCATAAATAATTGAAGATTGAGACTATAAAGTCATTGTTTTGCGAATACTTGGTCACCTATACACTGTGAGAAATGTGTGGTGTTCGCAACCATATTGTAACGATATTTTATATTTCCCCGAGGGGACAATAATACAGCCATAGTTACTGCCAAAACTATAGTACTGCTTATTGATATTTTAGCAGTTGCATGAAATACGCACATATGTTAACCGCAACCATCAATCTTACAAACATACGTTTATTTTTCAATGCTGTATAATATAGTATAATATATAATGTATAATATAATGCTGTATAATATAGTATAATATATAATGTATAATATAATGTTGTATAGTATAGTATAATATATAATGTATAATATAATGCTGTATAATATAGTATCATATATAATGTATAATATAATGCTGTATAATATAGTATAATATATAATGTATAATATAATGCTGTATAATATAGGTTCTCATAAAATGGACATTTCCTGGTACTACAAAAAATGTATTTCTCTAAGATTCTAATAGTGAACCGAAATATAGATACATTGATTAAAAAGGTTGCCTGTGACGATGTTTATAGTGATTTGTGCCATATTATAAGATACGACCTGCTAAATACGTATTTGGTGTGTTATGCAAGTGTTGGTACGAGGCATCAATGCCCGTCTACTAAATGCATAGAATATTTCATAAATCCAAAATATAATAAAACAGGCAAGTAAAGGTTCTACCTCGATGATTTCTAATTATAATTCGCCACTCCCGGTCCACCTGTCATGATTTGTTTCGAAGAAAATATTTCGTCTAATCGGATTCGAAACTAGAACCTAACTGCCTATCCTATGCACGCTGCCACTACGCTACCGAGTACTTTTGGCATCTTTAGCACAGATGCGATATAAGAGACAAAAGTGATTTCGGCTGTACTTCCAAATAACTTCGCAGATCTTTTTTTTATAATATAAGTCACCGTTTAAGGGCCTATACCAGTGTGAATGCTGAAAAGTTCGGTGATTTTCGGGAATTTTTTGGAAGAAAAGTACTCAATTAAATGTTTGGGAAAATTAAGAATATATCAGGCTATATTTGGCCTATATTACATAATTATTTCATAGAAAAATATTGAGATCCAAGCGACTTATGCGCTGCCTTCGGAGGCGCAAAAAAACGTTCCTCCACTGCTGACATGATTCCGGCCGATTGAGTAGCCGAAACCGAAGAAGGAAGAAATGTCGTTAAACTGGACGGTATTTCCTCTACAATAACGTAGGATTTTCGAAAAATATCAAAATCTAACAAAATGGCGTAGTTATGAAAAAAATTCGGTTTTCTTGCCTATAAAATGGTCGTTTTATTCAATGCCAAATAGTCAATTTTCATCCAATCAAACATATCCTACGTCATTGTAGAGTAAATATATTCAAGAGGACTCAGTTCAAATTTCAAGTCAATCGGATAATTGCTCTTTGAGTAACAATGTCAGCAAATTTGAAAAATCTCATTTCGAGAAAAACGCGTTTAAAGATTTAACTATCGATTGTATACCTACGCGCGGTTGCTCTTTAGAAGGCTACCATTCGGGGACTATGAGAGATACGGCCTTGACATTTTTACAAGATATTCTTGAAACTATAAACTGTCGAAAAAGGCAAAAAAAATCGATTTTTTGAAAGTTTTACACTGGTATAGCTCCTTAAATGGATGTTTGAGGCTTCGCAATAGTTTTGTATCATAGAATAGTGATTTATACCATATTATACGATACGACCTGCTAAATGCATAGTTACGTCCGCAGAAATTTTGCACAGATCTTTTTTTTATAATATAAATCACTGTTTAAATGGATTTTTGTACCATAGAAGTGATTTATACCTACCATATTATATGCTACGACCTGCTAAATGCATAGTGCATGTCCACAGATCTTTTTTTTATAATATAAGTCACTGTTTAAATGAATTTTTGGGGCTTCGCAATAGTTTTGTACAATCGAGTAATGATTTATACCATATTATATGATACGACCTGCTAAATGCATAGTTATGTACATCCTACAAAAGGTGAACTACAAGAAAAAGTGTATAACTGATATCCTATTTTTGCAATGCAGTAAACATACTATGTAACAGTTTGTCAGACACGCGCAGTTCTTAAAACTATTAGGCTGCGGTTTTTCGAACTGCAAATGGTTTACGTCTTAGCTAAAAGTAAACTTTACTATAATTTTTTTAACTAGTCACTTTTCATAAGGTCTTCTAACAAATTATACTCGAAAACGTTGATGTTAATTAACCATACGAATTGTACAAATTTGAAAAGAATAGTAGAAGTTTGACTGAACGAAACTTAACGTGCAGTATACAGCATTAGTATTCACATGGCCATACACATTTATATTGCCAAGCCTTTAACAATAGTGAATAATCATTTCGGGGAAAATAGATGGTCAAACACAAAACCCAAATCACATGTTAGGGGTACTCTTCGCTCATAGTCGTGTTAACCATTTTATGATTGCCTTGTCAATAAACAATAACGAATTTTACTAATCCCATTTGACCCTGGCCGTTTGCTGGACCATGGACTTTTCTCTCAGTGTACAAGTGGAATAATGTTCAAGATATTTGACGTATAGATCCAGGCTATACACGTGTATAAAATTTACTAGCATAAAACCATCAAGATGTCATACAGGGAAATCGTCCGAGCGTTAAAGTAGCCGTTGCTGAATAATGTAATACATGTTTTCTCATTTCCGTTTCTGAGTGACGAACAACGGATCTACGGTACTACGTCAAGCGACCCGTACGCGCGAAAAATTACTTTTTTACTTTCTGCATTATTATTATTATTTGCAAGGTTTGCACGGTCTTGCGGATTCGTGAAAATCGTGTCTTTGAGATGGGTTTTCATCGTGGTGGAGGATAGAAAAAGAGCTTAACAAATATGATTATTTTCTAATGAAATGAAAATCCCTAAGGTACTCACCCCTCTTGCAGTGAGGAAAACGAGGAGCCAACAGATTTTCGTAGCAACGGAACCGACACTAAAAGCTGTCCTTTTCACTGCCATCTCGAGGTCTGTGGGCGTGCACGATTTAAAACAGAAATATATTTATATATTTTTTTATATGAATATATCTGTATATGCGTGTATATATGTGTATGTATAACAATATACACGAAGTCTCGAGGGTCCACGAATTTTTCAAATTGCACAAAATACTCGTCGTCACTTTTCGAAAAAGAGCAGAGCCCAAAAAAAGCGACGAAATATACAGTCGTTTCGTTTCGAATGGGTACCGAGCGAGCGCTCTTATATTTCGTCTGCTATATCCTCGTTTTCACCGGTCGCTCGTCACGCACTTTGTGTTCATCACGTCACATTACCATCGTAAGGGGAGAAGATGTTCCTCATTTCCGCAAAGGGCGCACACTTACGCGTTTTGAGAAAGTGAAAGAGGCCGTTTCGACGAACAAATCGTTAATAACATTTGGATCGGCACGAGTTGTTCGTTTATTATAATCGTTCTGCTTGCTGGCTTTTTATTTCGCTCTTCACGCGTCGTCACTGCTAGTGCGTGCGCGAGTCCGTCGTAGGATGATGATCGGTAAGGGAAAAATCTGCGCTCGAGTGTTGCCGACTGTGTCTTATCGGTGGGCCCGAATCGTATAGGGCAAACGAAAGCCAAACAAAAATTTGCGAAAAAAAACCGTCGCGCTTAGACCCAAAGAGGACGACGACGAGGACGAGCGGACGCGACGACGAAATTAACGGAGCTCGAGAGACAGGAGAGTTCGCTCGAGAAGTGTGTGGCGGACACGAGCTACGAGCGCGCAGGTACGATAATGACTGTCGGGCCCCGCGACGGGCCCCTCTCTCGATTATACTCCGGGTATACACACACGCGCTTCAGGGACGCGCTCTCCTCAACGTACAACTACCATAGCCGCCTCGTCCCGGATGGTGGACCCTTGCAAAGGTGGGGAAACGTGCTGAGCTTTGCGATACTCGCTGAAGAGCGATACGAGCGCTACGAGCGTGCTGCCCCGATTCCGCTCGAACCTCAGCGACGTACTCGATCTCGCTTATCGGGCGTTCAGATCTCTTGGAAGAGCTGAGAATTTGTTACCGTTGGTAAAACGAAAACGGATTTGAACTGTCGCGATGCGATTTATCGACTGTTGGTAAGGCTGGAAACCAATTATCGACTGCGATACGACTTATCGACTGTCGGTAAGGCTGATAAGCAGTCCCGACTGCTGTACGGCTCGTTGATCGTCGGTAAGGCTGGCAACCTGCTCACCGATTGGGATACGCCTTATCGATAAGGAAACCGCGAACACGACTCTTTTCGCGCCGCTAGAGATACTGCAGAAATCAATAACACTTTATCCCGCGTCAAGATTTCTACCAAGTTTCAACTCAATCGGCGTAATAGTTTTTCAGTAATCCTGCACGCTAATTTCGAAAATGCAGTTATGAGAAAAAAGGGTTCCAACGTTTTGAAGTTTTTTGAATTTCGCTTCGAAACTTCGGGAAAATATTCGATATATATATATAGATCTATGGTTTGAAGGGGAAAATAAATAGATTTTTTTATCGTTGTAAATGTATATCTCGCCTGAAAATTTGACGTGTTATGTTGTTACCGATCGCCCGGCTGGCTATTAGAAGCTGTAGTTCAATCGATTTTAGTAATATTTGAATGAATTTTTCAGGGAATATAGCTAAAAGGTGGTAGTATGAAATAAAAATATTTTTGACAAATGCAATTTTTTAATCTAGAAGTTTTAGTTTAGAAGTTTTGCGTCTATACGCTCGTACTTGTGCCCCAGTGTTGAAAGCGCACAGTCGCAAAAGTATACTCACATTAGGATAAATCACCATGATGTATTCCCTCGCGAAGACAAGGGACGTCGCGTTCCGTTTCCCTTGCGCGGTTGTGGCTGTCTGCGAATGTATCTTGATGTTGGATTTCGCAGAATACTTTGTGGATGTTTTCGAATTTATCGATCGATCGGTACGTCGTGGCTGGGACTCTCGGGTGAGGCAGTTCCGTTGCTCGCTGCTCGGGGCTCCCGAGCCACTCGAAAGTCTCGTCATTTCGAGTCGTTGTAACCCGGTGCTTTGAAAGTCTGAAAACATTAACAACAATCAGAGTACTCGCTAAAACGATGCATTTTGAAAAAAAAAATGAAAAGTCTTCAGGATATATTATTTTATAATTCAATAACTTTTGATTTTCAACAATTATGATCGTAAATTTGGTCGTGGACAAATTTATTTGAAAAAATCGGGTCGCGAAAGTTGCGATGAGAAAAACGAAGGAAATGTATTTTTCGTTCGCTGTCAGACACGGACAAACACACAAAGTTTTATCACCTCGCGTGCACCCTCGATAATTTATACCCAACGGGGGATTCCCATGGGGTTCACGCATCTTATTAGTTCCAATGAAGAATAGAGCTAGAAAGAGTTACCTCACAATATTTTATATTCGTTAAAAAGAAGAAAAAAAGTACGCGCTTTCCAACAATTGTACGCACACCTACGCGCGCTCGGCCACTCCGCAGTCCTAGTCGATCATCAAGAAGGCTCCCAGCTGCTTTTTATTTGCGCAATGCATGTTGAGTCCACGATCCTGCGATTCACTTGAGCAAAGCATTTATTGCAGGCAAGTAAACAGCGAGTGGGCATATATGAGCTTAGCACAATTCTCGTACAAACTTTGCCCGCGAGAGGGCGAGCGTGTGCATTCTAACCTACGACCGAGTAGTCTGCTCCGAAAAACAAGCATTCGATTTTTTCAAGTATGTCGAGGTATATAAAAAAGAAAAAGAAAAACTTTGAACTGAAGATTGACGATTGCTTCGAGTATTATGCCACCTCCGACGGATTTTGCTTAACGCGTTACCCCCACTTGTAGCGCAAAAAAAGGCCTTTTTCATGAATTTTTTTGAAGAAAACTACGAAACTTTCATCTTGAAGAACTTTCAGTAATTTTTTTATTGAAAAATATTACATTGTTCAGTGGCAAATGGCCGTCAATGAAATAATGTTTTTATATACACGGTTTGCGGTGACCAACATTGCGGCGAAGTGGATCATCTGAAAAAAAAATGCGGATGGATTTAGTCAAACATAAGTATAAACTAGTCTTTAATCGAAGGATTTTAAAAAATATTCATTTTTCACGAAATGGCGGACAGTCAAAGTTAATGGTTCGATTTTAACGAAAAAAAGGCCGTTTTTTGGCTATAAAACGGCCATTTTTTTCGAAAAAAAAACCGAACGATTAAAGACTACATTTTTATGTATCAAATAAGCCTGCAAAATTTCAAGAAGATCGGTTCATTAGTGTTCGAGTAATCTTGGTCACCGACTTCAGAAATGCCATTTTGAGAAAAACGCGTTTAAAGTTTCAATTTCAGTTCTTCAATTCACGGATTCTTCTCTTTCAACGCTCATATCTCAGTCAATTTTGTTCGGATCGACTTGAAATTTTCAGGACATATTCTCAGATACTTATACTTGAAAAAAATGCAATAAAAAAATCGATTTTTTCAAAATCGCAAGTGGGGGTAACCCCTTAACATGCGGAAAGTATTTTTGAGTATTTTCAAATTGCATTGGTCCGTAGGACGAAAAAAAAATCGTTTCGAGAGAGACAAATGGCTTGGAAGAACAAGACAAGATCCAGCGGGATCGAACAAATTAGCATTGCGTTTTCGCCTAGGAATAGCGGGCATCCAAGCCAGATGCACTATTTGCACTGGAGAGAATCAAACAGAGGATCGCAGTTCGTCGCTGCCTCGCGATCCTTCGTCCGGTGCTTTTTACTCTCACTTTTCTTGTTTGCCGAAACTATTAGACACGCACGATGGTTTTTCGCGGTTATTATTGGCAATGCAAATTTCGTTTTAGCTAAGTTTGCAGTCGAATTTCTCGGCTTGTCCGTCGTTACAGATGATTTATTTGCCACCGGATAACACTTCCGCCTCGTAATACGTTACTCGCATGATCACGACACATTTTTGAACCGCGATCCAAAGTCGTGCTGTGAAATAATCCTTTCACGGAGAAAGTTTCTTGCGAGATTTTGATTTCGGTCTCTTTGCTTGCTCGTAGAGGGCACTCGGAGAAGAAGAATTTTTCTTTTCTCGAAATAGCCATTCGCATCTTTTGCACATCAGTGTTTATCGGAAACTTCCCCCAAGGAGTACCATACTCAAGGCTTCTTTATCCCTTTCACCTCTTCCTTTTTTATTTTTAGGTCTTCCGCTTTTGATTGTGTTCTTCAGCTGCTGTTCCTTACTCCCATAACTTTTTTTTCTTCTCTTATTTATCTATTTTCATAGTTTTTTAAATTTTTCGTTCTTCGTTGGCTTCTCTCTTCCATTTTTTTACGATGCTTTATTCTCCATCTTCTTTTGCCTTCTTCATCAACGTTATCAGCTCAGCCCTTCAGTTTGTCTCTAAAATGTTCTGCTTCTCTCTCAAAGCTTCTCAGCTTCATCCTAAAACCTTTTTCTCCCATGGTAACGTTCCTCTTGGCGTTATGTTTTCGCCATCTTCTGCAATTTATTTTCACGGCGATCGTGTGGTCCTGCTAATTCCCATAGTAGCAAAACCCTCCGCGATCGTCGTTGTTTTTTTTTTGCCTCATCTCGTGTGGCAGCGTTCCCCAATCTCGTTGTTGGATGATGCATGCCACGAACCGCGACGGTTGCCTCATTGTCAACGGCAATCGCGTGGCTTCGTGTAACTTTGACATAAAACCGCGCGCGCGCCATTGCATTCATATCGAAATTATCGATGTTGCAACGTGACGAGGCAATGTATATAAATATACATGTATATCGTATACATAGAACACTCGACGTACTTGACTCGCGTTGGGTATCTGTAGCTTGAAGCATACTTATCGAGAGTAATCTCGCTGATGAAGAAAGTTTCGGAGACACGTCCGTGTAAAAGTGGCCTGATCCACGCAACTCCGGAGAAACGATATTTTCCATCCTACCAAATATCAGACTTTTTTTCATTCGAACATTAATTACTGCAAAATATTCGTATATTAATTAGGAGTTGAGTTCCATAAATCAACCTCTTAATTCGATGCAAATTTGACGCGCTGATCGGCGCGATTCTCATTTACTTTTTCAAATTTGCCGGATTCAGGGATTTATCGGATATAAATTCGTTTTATCTTCCATTGTTTGAAGAAAACAAAAACGTTTGCCTCATTGTTGCGTGAAAATTGCAAAAGTTTGATACCCGAGGTCTCGGCCAGCGCACGCGTGGCAAAAAAAAAAGAATTTACGACTTCCCTTGGATGTTCGAATAGGACGCAATTTTGCGAATGCGCGAAGGAAGCGCCACCGATTCGCCTTTTTATCCCCTTATTCGAATAATTCTGCGCCGAAAATGAGACTTCGTGTGTTTTATGCATCCGTTGAGACATCTTTGTGATATCTTCATGTTGTCGTGTGCAGGTATACATGCAAATGAGTTGGGACGAAAAATGTATAATATATAGAAATCATCGATTATAGAACGGATTATACGGTCTCCAAAATATTTTCATATATTGCATATGTAAATTTTATTGAGCAATTATATTATGAAAACAACCTCTTCAAAAAAGATTACGATGTATGTTGAAGAATTTGAATGGAAAATAAAAAATAAAAAAGAAGAAGGTGGGAGAGAGAGAGAGAGAGAGAGAGAGAGAGAGAGAGAGAGAGAGAGAGAGAGAGAGAGAGAGAAATAATCAGTGTAAAATTTTTAAAAAAACCTATTTTTCTTACAATATCCGATAGTATAAAGGTTATAAACATGGACCTGGCATCGCCGATTGACCGTCAGTAGACAATTTATTTGAAAATTCTGCATTCGAAACTTTAAACGCGTTTTCCTCGGAATGTCGTTTTTCCAAACAGTGTACACTCTCAAAAGAAGAGTTTTGGAGCTCGTCTCAAGTTCTGACACAACATTCTCCACCCCATTCTTCATCTTGCTATGGAAGCTTTCTTTGAAGTCTTCATATTTTTTTCAACGAAAAACTGTCGAAAAAATATTTTAAATTCGATACTTTTTGTCAAACAGACGCCAATATGTCAATTTTGATTTTTAAAAAACCTCCATAGCAAGACAGTGGCTTTCATACTGATAAACAATCTTTTTACAAATTTTCTTTCAAATTATACTTCCGGCCACAATCGTGTACACCATGAAGACTTCTTTTTTTCGAAGACATTTTTAACCGCAAAACGATGTAAAAAAATAAACGTTTAAAAATGTATTTTCTCTTATTCACGAGTGCTTTGATTTGACACAAAAAATCAGACTGATTAGCGTTAACCATCGAAAAGAAAAATCGCGAAAATCAGCTATTTTTCAACTCGTTACACTGTGCTGATTCCTTAAGGATGTTGAGTCCCAAATCGCAAATGATGATAAAATTCTGAAAATTTGGTATGTTTTTGTATGAAGTATTTCAGAGGTCGTGTAAAAATTTCACGACAATTAGGAAGCTCGTTATTGAACAATTAACATTCACAAATTAAATGTTGTTTTATGGAAACTGATGTAACTTTGCAATAAGTTTTTTTTTTGACCTCTCAATTTTATAATATCTACAATATACTGAAAGCAACGGAAACAAAACGAAGTTTATTGATAAATTTTTTTTTATTTCTTTTAAAAATTGTTCTTAACAAAATGTTAATTTTTTAATAACGAGCTTCCTAATCGTCGTGAAATTTTAACACGACCTCTTAAATACTTCATACAAAAACATACCAAATTTTCCGAATTTTCTTATCATTTTTTATTTCAACCCTTAAGGAGGTTGAAGTAATGATGATAGAATTCTGAAAATTTGGTATGTTTTTACATGAAGTATTCAGGAGGTCGTGTAAAAATTTCATGACGATTAAGAAGCTATTTATTGAACAATTAACATTAACATGTTTCATAGGGACTCAACATCCTTAAGAGGACAATTTAAAGAAAATGACGAATGAAGATGTAAAAGCTGAGGAGGACGGATCCGCAAGGGCCGAGGCGGAGAAAAGAGAAGTAAAAGGTAGCTAAAGTGGACAAATTGATGAAAAAACGAAGAAGCTCAAGCAAGGCGATGCACCATCGTCAACGCGAAGCCATTGTGGCCAGTGAAAGCGCCTAAGCGTTCCCCCGTACAAACGCAACGCACACGTCCAGGCGATTTTCAACGACACCAAAACCCGAGCCGCCCATTATTGGTAGCGCATCATCTTCCCGGGTATCTCTCGATACCGGAGGAGCTCCAGCTCCGATCCACGCATTAATATTTGACAATGGACCTTGGGCGATTGGAGAAATTATTCGAGCGTCGAAAGAGTGCTCCTCGCTCGAGGGCCTCGCGGAGACCCCTTCCGCTCCTTTTTTTCCTTTCCTCGTTCTCTCTTCTTCGCGGACCGAACGGACTCCCTTCAAATCGGACGCGAGATGTCCGGGTCAGGGGGCCCGCGTTTAAGCCTCGCGCATCACGTAATCGAGAGTGAAATTTCAAAGAGGAAATGGAAGAAGAAAAAAACACTGAAGAAATCGACGCGTATATGGCGATGCCCAAAGCGCCGATAGGCCCGGGTCCACTTGTCGTTAGACGCATTAATTTTATGTAACGATTATACTTGACACAGACCACTCGCATGAAATTGATACGGTAAGCAGTCGATTCGACAAATTTCTCCTCGCGTTTTTTTGTTCCTCGTCTCTCCGTCCCTCCCTCTCTGAATATATTCGAAAACACTGCAAGATCGATCAAAGTGACGAATCTCTAATGTACTCAAATATGCGCTCATTTTATTTTCATCCAAAGTATATATGGGTCATTTCACGTGGAACTTCCATTCCAAGTCTCCGACCGTTTTTTATAAGTAAAATTTTTTTATTCACTATTTCATCCCAAAAACAATCCATTTTTAAATTTTTTATTCATTATTATTTTATTTTGTTTTTTATTTATATATATAAATAAATTTATATATATACATTTTATTTATATATATAAAAATTATTTTATTTTCACTTATTATTGCATTGCTTATATTTTTTTTAATTATTATTTTGTTTATTATTATTTATTTTGTGTTTCGTTTATTATTGATCCTTGAGAGGATCAGTACGGCTTCGAACCGTGATAATTCGGAAACGACCGATGCCGCAAAATCGGCATGTAAAAAGAAAATTCGTTGCCTACTTCGATCAAACTCCGATACGTATATACGTCTGTGTTTTTTTTTCCCTTCGACATAACTATTACGATGATCGCCCCGAGTGGAAGTGTTACCCGCCACTTTCTTCACGAGCATACACTGTTAATGAGCGGTTTAACGCAGAGAGCCCGAGTTTATTATGATCGCGTTGGGGAAGTGGTATTCATCGTTACCACACTTCACGCAGTCATCTTCTCCCGGGTATATACGTGTGCCCAAGTACAATAGGACTTGAGCACTTTTGTATGTTTACTCGCGCACGTCTAGGCGTGCGCGTGTCGATAAATGGAGAAAAAAATATATACACATATAGGATGTCTCAAATTGACCTGACATTTAAATTTATCAATAAAACGTATTATTTATTTGAAGAGTACGAATATTTTCATTTTAATGTAAGGTACAAATATGGAGGTTATGTGTGGAACACAGTATCCGATAAATGGCCACTTAGTCCCTATTTGCAAACGTTCACTCTTTTGACGAAATTTTCAATAACAATTTGGCAAAATTGCGAACTAAGTTCATTAATGGAGCGTCCAATTGCTTCCTTGAACTGCGGAATGGTCTGTGGATCATTGGCATACACTTTTCCTTTCAGAAAAGGCCAAAGAAAGAAGTCCAATGGCATCAGATCGCACGATGTTAGTAGCCAACTGCATTGTTTCGCCCGCAGTGTGGCAGGTGGCGCCATCTCGTTGAAAGAATATGTCTTTCAAATCCATGCCGTTTATGCAATTTATTCGACATTGTGTTCCACATATAACCTCCATGATTGTACCGTATATTAAAATAAAAATATTCGTACTTTTCAAATAAATAATACGTTTTATTATTAAATTAAAATGTCAGGACATTCAAATAAATAATACGTTTTATTAATAAATAAAAATGTCAGGACATTTTGAGACACCCTTTATATCATTATTATTACGAATGCTTCGATGTCTATACACGCGGGCGACTCCGACACTCCTCCTTCCCTTTGTCTTTCATAATCCCATGGAACAACGAGATTTATCACGCCGATTTGCCGTTCGGCACTCGACCGAATTTTAACCGATTTTTTTCTTTCGTCTTCGGCTTCCATTGTCACTTGCTAATGTCTTCGTATTGAGGAATCTCGGTATGTTCTATCGTCCAGTTCGACGTAATCATTTTTTAGAAAGGAAATATCCCGAGCAAGGACGATAACTAGACAAAAATCAGTTTTCTTCGTCTCTCTCCCCTTTCTTTCCCTGTAAAATATATACTTGTAATTATCTATATAGTATAATCTTAAAATAATATTATACTTGTAATAATATTAATAATAATTATAATTAATATATATATATATATATATATATATATATATATATATATATATATATATATATATATATATATATATATATATATATATATATATATATATATATATATAATTAATCTATATAATATAATATTATACTTGTTAAAATATTACTTGATACTCTATACATGAAAGATATAATAAACAACAATTATGTACAAGTTGTAAGTTTTTCCATTTTTTTGCCATGCATGTGATGTAAAATGGAAAGAAAGTAGTAAGAGGAAAGAATTTCATTATATCGTTTGTATAATTATTGTGAAATTACGTGAAAACATATATAATATTAAGAAAAAAAGGAAGAATAAAGATGTTAAAAAATTAATATAAAAAAATCTGTCATAATGGAAGAAAGAAAATAATAACAAGAATATAGGGGCAACAGCTATTATTATTATTATTGTTGTTGTTGTTGTTATTGTTATTGTTATTGTTGTTGTTGTTGTTATTGTTATTGTTGTTGTTATTGTTATTGTTATTGTTGTTGTTATTGTTATTATTATTATTATTATTATTATTATTATTATTATTAATAATAATACTCATTATTATTATTATATATAAAAATAATAAATTATTATTATTTTATTATTATTTATTTTATATTATTATATTATTATTATTTTATTAATAATAATAATAATAAAAATAATGAATTATTATTATTATTATTATTATTATTATTAATAATAATAATAATAATAATAATAATAATAATAATAATAATAATAATATCGTTACTATATCAAATATAAAAATATATATATATATATATATATACGCGAAATCTGGAATAAAAAATTCTTTACATCGAGATTTTCATATTGTGCTTTTTCGAGCATTCAGACGTACATAAAATAAAACCCAAAGAAACGGAAAATGATTATCTAATATTAATTGCACAATGAGTGACGATTCCAACATTATTTATAGATGGATAGGCATATTAAAAAACGTAAGCGTGAGAATATTTATTAATGAGAAACAAATTTCGGTGCTGAGGCCCGGAGAAGAGAGGCCAGAGACGCCGCGTTGAAAATATAACGCGATACGAAGCAATCGTTCTGTCCTAGGAAAGTTGTGAATGGTTTCGAATAAAAATCTATCGTGAGAAAAAGGAAGACCTTGGGACGACTCGTAGATCAGGGGTACTGATAACCATATTTCACCCGTTTCGTCAGCTCTGTACATTTCAATTCTCACATATTTACACTCACGCATGCGTACCAGGGAATGACGTTTCCGCTCGGTGAAATTGGGTGGCCAATGCCAAACAAAAATTCAGTATCACGCGGCCGAATTTTATACAATTGGGTCACCCATGTTGAAATTTCGCTGGCTGAGAATTGTTTTTTTTT
Source organism: Ophion costatus (assembly GCA_951751655.1). NCBI lineage: Eukaryota > Metazoa > Arthropoda > Insecta > Hymenoptera > Ichneumonidae > Ophion > Ophion costatus. Next base: position 17,426,279 of record OX632367.1, read on the forward strand.
CGCGAAACGAACAAATACGTTTCGCGAAAAAAGTAAAAACTCCACAGTGCGGTTGTTCGAATTAGATGTACTTTTTCACTCGAATAAATTAGCTGAATATGAAGATTCGTTCTTGCAGCTGTTTCTGGTCGAGAAAATCGTGAAAAGAAATTACCAAATTTTTCGCCGCTAGTTTATCCACATAATACTCAAGGTAACAAAAGGCCCATGAACAATTATTCGAATGTAAAACAATTGTGATATCGGCGAATACGAAAGCTGGCGTTATAAAATATCTATACATATTTATTTTTTTCGACAACCGGACCGTCTAAGTCGGTCATTGTTCGTGGCTACATAACCGTAGAATATTCGAATTATTTTTCATTCGAATTAAGAGCTCGTATATCTGTGCCGAAGATCGGCATGTTTTCGTTTGTTCTTTCACAATGGGCGAGCGCGCGTGCTTTTGAGTCGCAGTCTCGCGTATCGTGATTCTCGGATCGTAAGATCGAGTCTTAGAGAAAAACTTTAGAAAAAAACGAAACCTTCGCTTAATCCTTCGTTACGACAAGTGGCTGTTGGAAAAATGGCAATGGGAAAACTTTTAAATTCTCAATTCCCAAAAAAAAAACATACGAAGCCTTTGACAATTTTTTTGCTTCCACGATTTATCGAGAGAAAAGAGAGTCGTTTTTCTCTCTCCATTTTATTGTTATTGACAGTCAATTATTTTTCGGAACATGCCAATTATCGTTACTTCGATATTTAATTTATCATTAAAGGGTGTCTCAAAATGACCTGACATTTTAAATTGCACGCCATTTTTTTTGCGGCGAACATAAAGTACTAATCTTTCACAGCTGTCACCAGTAAGTATTGAGGTTCAGTCATGGAGAATTACACGATCGAGTAACGTATAGAAATTGTTTTTCTGAAAGGAAAAGTGTTGCCAATGATCCACAGACCATTCCGGAGCTCAAGGAAGCAACTGGATGTGCCATTAATGAAATTCATCCGCAATTATGCCAAAATGTTATTAAAAATATTTTCAAAAGTGTGAACGTTTGCCAACCGGAACTAGGTGGCCATTTATCGGATATGTCACACATAACCTCTATGTTTGTACCTTGCATGAAAATAAAAACATCCGTACTTTTCGAACAAATAATACGTTTTATTAATAAATTTAGACGTCAGGTCATTTTGAGACACCCTACATTAGTTGTATTTTTACAATTAGATTATTGCAAATTATTAAAAATTATTATGATTGCATTCCAGTGCCTGAAGTTTCAACCAAGGTATAATAAAACTAATAAAATCTCCTTTCGCACGTTTTCCACGTGTATATGGAAATCGGCATGGATACACAACACCGGCGCGTATTGTGCCTATCTTGGGGTCGCGAATTCTCGCATTATCGTCATTACGAGAATACGTGATACGCGGTCCACGCTCTCCCGTTTCTGGCGAACGTCAAAAATGTCCCCGATCGATAGCTCTCTCTCTCTCTCTCTCTCTCTCTCTCTCTCTCTCTCTCTCTCGCTCTCTCTCTCCCCATAGCCCTCTTCACCATTGATTTTGTCGCCACAGTATGTTAAAAAAAAATTATCAACTGATCGTAGAACCATTTTAATTTGAATCTTTGTTCTCGTCAAGACCCACTTTCGAAATTCTTTGAAATTCGTTAACCGTGTTTGTCGAGTCACAAACGTCAAAAATAAAAATGAAATGAGAAATGATCACGAGGTTGTGCCAAATTTTAGCCTTAGGTCGTGGAATACTCTCACTCTCTTTCTCTCTGCACACATAGGGAATACTCTTTTCTTGTTTCGCGATTATTAATAGTATTACTTAACGTAAAATAATAACAATAATAACACCATTATAATAAAAATAATGCAACGCGTCGTTTGTTATTGAGATGAATTGAGCAATCGAAGACTAAAATCTTACGTGTGTTTACAGATACGCTGCATGATAAATTAAGTATGGACAAGCACGCAGGCACGGCGATTTTGAGCCGCATTGCAATTCCGCGCACTGTTGATTATCGGCACATCTGGCGGATTCTAATTTTCCAGGACGATCCTCAAGTTTTTTTTTCAACGTATTATCAAATTTGGTGGAGGGTGGTTAAAATGATTTTTATATAAAAATGTTTGTCCTCATTCGAAGACGATTTCGAAGACATTGGAACCAACGTAAGGTTGGGTATGGGGACGATCGGCCACTGCGAGAATTGTCCTCGAAATCACCTTGCCCCGTCTGCGTGTGCGTACGTATATGTGGGAGAAGTTTACAAGAGACGACGAGGGCCTGAAAAGTGGCGGCCGAGAGGAAGGAGGGAAGGAAGCTGCTGGCAAAATTGCGGTATAGCCATGAAGATGGTGGTGGCAAAAGTTTGTCGGATATGCCTCTTTCTACAGAGATCGACGAGGGGGAAGACTCTACGGGGGATACAATACGTATATATAAAGCTTGAATGAAGATCCTCTCAGGTATTCACTCTCACCTTTCTCGTAAGCGCGTATCCACGGAGAGTGATCCCCGCGAGTTTCCGGTTATTATTAATCCTCGATCTCTCCGATTGTACACTCAATTTCCGAACGGAAACGGGGTGAAAAGAAAATAAAGAAAAAGTCAACATTTCCGACTTTTTTTGTTTTCACCCCCCTGCAGATTTTGATTTTTCGTGAGATCTCCCCGTTCTTTGCACTCAAGGATACAATCACGTGGGTAAGTCCGATCTTCTCGTTTTTAACTCAACAAAATGTCTGCAAATAACATCAATAACATTTATGGCGAATAGTTATAAAGAGTATGAATAATATTTGTAGTCTTTATTTTTACTACTCGTATGACAATGTCAATCATAATAATTCAGTAGAATATAAAAGTAATTATAGTAAGTAAACCCAAAGAAAAGTTGGGGAATTGTTATTATTCCACGTGTCGCTGAATTTGTTAATATTATTGTTGTTTCCGTTAAATGGCTATTATCGTTATCGTTGTTACTGACGTTTCATTTTCATTGCTATTATTATCGATAAATGACGTTTCCTCCGAAAAATAATTTTGTGCAGCTGTGACGAATGGAAAAAATGCCTCTTTAATACGAAATCAAATTCTCAAACGATTTGTTGACAATGATTTGCTTTAATCTTTTTACCGAGCATCCATTGACTCACTTTGTTCTTTCAAACGTTCGTAAACATTTTTTATTTCAGAACTATATATTCGGATAATTATCTTTGGATTATGAAAATTTATTACCAAAGTGCCAAGGGTGCCAAAAAATGGCTCCTTCACTTTTTCGTTCTGATAATTGATCTGTCGAAAAAGAACTCGTCCTCACTTCCGTGACGTAAAAATATTTGAAAGAAAAGAAAAAAAACGAGAACGCGTATTATTGTTGGCATCAACAAATTGCGCAACGTCGCGTCGCGTGAATGTTTCGTCTGCAGGCGCGCGCGCGCGAGAGGTCGTACCTGCACTATTAAGTTCTCACGATTATTCATAAACCTGACAAGCGCACCTCGTTGTTTTTCTCGCCGGGTACCCGTGATGCTTGAATTACTTTTGAGACGAGCTCAAATTTTCGGTCGGGACGAAAATGTACACGTCTTAAGGCAAAAAAACACGGGGGCATATGCAAAGGGCAATGAGAGAAATGTATGGTGCTCTCAACCACATTTGAACTATATTTTATACTTCCCTGAGGGGACAATAATATTTTTTAGCCATAATTACGTTTCTTCGTCAATGCTATACAATATGCTAATACAATATGTACATATACAATATGCTAATAATAATGCTACCAATTGTACGTTTATTCTTTAATGATATACAATATAGTAGGCTTTCATAAAATGGATATTCCTTGATAGTATAAAAAAAAGTTATTCCTCGAGATTCTAATAGTGAACTGAAATATATATACGTTGATTAAAAATGTTGGCTGTGATTTGCGACGATGTTTATAGTGGTTTGTACCATTTTTTAAGATACAACCTGCTAAATGCATAGTAATGGGTGTCCTACAAGAAGACGTGTTGAACTGACATCGTATTTTTGCAATGCAACAAGCATACTACGTATGCTCGGTTACTCGAGCTGGAAATAATTTACGTATTCGCTATAAGTGAAGTTTACTCTAATTTTTTTCGAATAGCTACTCTAAGTTCTTCTAACAAATTATACTGGAAAAACCTTAATGTTGACCATGTGAATTCTACAAACTTGAAAAGTATTGTAGGAGTTTGACTGAATGAAACTTACAGTATTCAACATTAGTATTTATACGCCGATTTTATCACAGCACTCAATTAACCATATCTATATTGTTAAGCCTTTTACAATAGTGAATAATCATTTCGGGGATAATAGATCGTCAAACGCCAGAATGACGATTTTTTTTCTAGTGACATTGGTTGGAATAAATTAATTTTTTCCCAGCATGTTGTACACCTCTTCGAAGTTACAATGTAATTTTTTCGGAAGAAAACCTTTCAAAGTGTTCGTGGTGCTGCAGTTGGCGTTGCAGTCCTATATGTAAACTATAACGAATTTCACTATCCCCCCTTTTACCATGAGCGTTTGTTGTAAATACCATGAAAGTTTCTCTCAGTGCAACATTTGGAAAAAAAAGCTTTGTCAGGGTGAAAACAATCGCATTATCGGGGAATGGAAAAAGAAGACGAGCACGAAAAAAAATCTCAACCATATGCAATTATATATTTTTAAAACGAACTTGCTGTATGTTCGGAATGATTTATTTCGAATGCAAGTACCCAAGGAAAGTGGTCTTCGGAACTGAGCGTGTATATCTATATGTATATATATATATATATATATATATAGTGTGTGTGTGAACATCAATAACTTTCGCTCGTCTTGCGCATCCACAGCCTCGTTAAGTGTCACGTGGGCAACGAAAGATCATGCTTGACTCCTCGAAAGTCGATCTTCGATGAATATGTAAAGGAATCGTCACAAAGCCCAAACGATCGTTTTTATCTCGAGGCGCGTGCCACTATATGTGTACACACGATCGTGATTTGTCAAAAGCAGCCCGAGTACATGTGTTTCACAACTGATGGAAAAACAAAACGAAAGAAAAGAAGAAGAAAAAACAAGTTACAGCTTCAACGTTCTTGCGAGAGATGAAAAATCGAGAAAGTTCGACGAGCATTATGTCAAATGTATAATCCACCGAATGTGTCTTCCCCTACGCCCCTCCGTTGACGCTCGAGCCAATGCATATTCATATGTAAATTTCACAAGAAAGTGGGGGAAAAAGTTATGCAATTTCTATTGTGCTTTGAAATTGAACATTTTACGAATTTCATTTAGAACGAAAAAAAACAGGCGGCTGTGAATTTTACCGCGGAAATATTGGGCCTGGTCGAAAGCTCGGAAATGGATCCTGGGAAATTTGAGCTCGAAATATTTTAAATCTTGCACATTTCAAAGTCGACGAAATCGTTCCTTACGGATAGGTTACCGCCGAAAGGTATGAAGAATACGTGAACGTGGGGAATTTTTTTTTATATCAACTATATACTTTTGGAAACGGGTCTCAATTTATTTTATTCTTTTATCAATGAAGAGTGAAATCAAAATGTTATTTTCCACCGTCTTGCCAGGTCATGTGAAACAACAATGGTTTAAACATTATTTAACTAGACTCGATTAGCCTTATTGTTTTTTGTTTTCTGAAAAACCCCTGGAGAAGTGGAAGCCGTTTGAAAAAAAAAACATTTTTTTTGCTTAACGGACGAAAAAATATTTCGCAGTCAATTTTCGACCAATATACAGGGTGTAAATTGTGAAATACTTTAAATATAAACATTTTTTTTCCCATGTGTATTTAGCACTTTGAGGATGCAAATTATGTGAAAAAATCGAATTTGGTGTCCCTAATTATCTTGGGCTGTAGCTTGGGCTTTTTACCTTTCCAATTTTTATGCTGAAAAAATCGAGTCTTAGTCAATTAGGAGATAGAAAGGAAACGTGGTCTCGCATATGTCTTGCGACTGGTCTTCAGTGGTTCGTGCGTTTGTTTGGATCTTTCGTTCGGCAAACACGTGCTGCCGTTGTGTAATTTAATTTATCATTTAATCATCGTTACCATCATTATAATTAATATTATTACTATAACTGCTTCTTCAAATATTAATTTTCATCCGGTTCGATCTTCTCTTAGGTACATATATTTTGCACTTCTAAAGAGCATAGAAAATATTATTTTATATTTTAAGAAGCCCTTCGAAAAATTATTTTCCCACACAATATATCAAATTTACTTGTCGATGAATCTTTAACGGTTCGACTTACCTGAGCTTCATTTTTTTTAATTCGTATTTAGAATAATTCGCTCAGATTGACAAGGGTACATTGATTGACAAAGGGAACCGGGAAGAAAGTGTCGCCCTGCCCGCGAGGACTAAAATACTTCAACAAGGTTTTGCTCGATTTTTTTGCCATAACTGAGCAACGTGAAAGAACAATCAAAATCTCAAATTTATCTACCGATTGTGAAAACTCGTTTAATTTAAAAAATAGATGAAACCTACGCAAATACTGTTTATCATCGAGTGGTTCAACACTCTTTATCACGTGGTAGGTACATCTCTCGATTGTGCAAACAGACCCCCCCCCCCCCCTCGGCCCCCTAAGCACATACTGAAAGAAGAAAGGCACATATTATACGCGTCTCCTTCACGTGTGTACCGTTCCTCAAACTCGACTTACGATGTTGATAATGATGATGGTTCGCAATAATGATTATTATTAAGATCACGAAGAGAGGTGTTTGCGATTGACGGTAGCGCAAACAGAATTTATTTACGCTCGCCCAGGGAGGGGGGGGGGTGCACACTTTCAACGAGAGAAACACTCTCGTTGAGAGTTCGTGAGGAGTACACATAGAATTGCAAATACCAATCATCCATGACGTATACAGAAGGAAAGTTTTTTCTTTGCCATTTTCCCCCGACACAAATGGCCATACGATACACGCGGCCGATATCTGGGATATTTATAATGAACGCGTTTCAACATGCCACATAATTATTGCATCTATTATTATCGATTATTTTTAGTCCCTAAAATAATCATAATGATGGTGATAAATTGAAATAGTACACTGCAGCCTCGCTGTCCACATAGACCGATGTATAATATTGATAATGATATAATGATTGATATACTATTAATAATAATGATGGTTATTATATAATGTCAGACGCTGGCTGAACTTGCAGAATCATTAGGAAATGATCACGTAACAGTTTCGAAACGTTTAAAAGCATTAGGAATGATTTTTTCAAATAAATAATTAAATCCGGTGGACGTTTTCCCTGACCGCCGCCAATTCGATTTATTTATTTTTCATCTGATTTTATTGACTCTAAAAGACACACTGATTTTTTTATACATTTTTCGAAACAACCCTTGGTCAAAAAAAAATATTTGGAAAAAACGCCGCGATTTAAAAATCTGAAAAAATTCCCAAAAATGTGTGTTTATATGTAAACATTTTCAAGCTATCACCCGCAGTCGAAGTATTATTTTTTCGTTAGCGGTCAAAAAGTTCTGGTATTAATTTCAATTGAAGTCGTATTCGGCACAGAAAAAATCATACTTCCACTGCAGTGACACCTTGAAATTTTTTACATATAATCACGCGTTTTTAGGAATTGCTTCAGATTCTCAAATCGGTGCGTTCTTTTCGGGAAAAAAAATTTGACTAAGGGTCTGTTTCGAAAAATGTAAAAAAAAATCAGATTGTCTTTTAGAGTCAATGAAATCAGATAAAAAAAATAAAATCGAATTGGCGGGGGTCAGGGAAAAAGTCCACCGGATTCACGTGGAATACCTCATATATATATATATATGTATATGAGGAGAGAGAGAGAGAGAGAGAGAGAGAGAGAGAGAGAGAGAGAGAGAGAGAGAGAGAGAGAGAGAGAGAGAGAGAGAGAGAGAGAGAGAGAGAGAGAGAGAGAGAGAGAGAGAGAAAATAATAGTCATTAATAATATTTTAGAATTCCTTTTTCTTTCAAATTTGTTAAAAATATTACAAATTAAAAAAAATACATAAATTACTTTTATTGTAATAATGGTTGTTTTTTTAAGTATATGACATGAGTTTCCTTTGCGAGGGGCAAAACAAAAATGCAGATATTGTCCCGCCTTGCACTCGAGGATCGCGACGGACGCGCGCAGCCCGGAGACTTTGCGCTCTTGCGAAACAGCTTAAACATTTTCTCAACCCTGGCATTATCCGCGAATTACTCGGTCGCCGGTACGTGCGACGGTATATTAAGAAGAAGAAAAAAACCTAAATAAATAAAGACACCAGTGACCTTTTCCAAAGTGCGAATGCGCGGATTGCGTGAATCCCTCGATCGATTAAAATTGGAGAAAAAAAACGCATTGAAACATCGCATTGCTACGCGTCATTGCTACAGGGCTGCGTTATTTTTTTTTGCCTGTTAATCGTAAAATGCAAAATATGTTGCAATCGAGAGGCGTTTCGTCATCGATTGTTGGGGGAGAGGTGAAAAAATACAAAATTGAGGTGAATGTACCAATCATAAATTACGTTCCAAGTGCATCTCTTCCTCTCGACGAGACTCGAGGATCTTCACAAGGTGGATGTGTTTCTCTTTGATTTATCCGCGCTTTTTACGTATATGTGTATAGCTACGAGGAGCGTCGAGCGCACTCGAGCTCCGCTGAGATTCGCTTATACGGACAAGATTCAACGGCCTCGTGACCCTGACCTATCGCGCGCCCGCAAGAGTTTTCACTTATGGATAAGATCCGTCTTTTCCGACATCCCTCTTTTTTTACCCCTTCAGCTTTCAAGCGGGTTCTCTCCTTATCGATTCTCATCGATAGTGCTGCTCGTGTGCGTTTTTTCTTTTCTTTTTCCTTCAATCGTGCAAATATTTAATAAAGCAATGGACTCACAGCTTGAAATTTATTGATTCACGAAACCGATAAACATTGCGGGGGGAAGGAGATGAATATTCGAAAATGAGTGTTTTACGGTAAAATTAAGCAGCCCAAACGAACTCAAATTTTAGGCAAAAAAAATTATCCACGCTTGCAAAGGCATTTATAATGAAACAAATTCATTAAGATGTATAGATATATTTTATTTTGTAACTATAAATAATGAGATGGTTAACATTTTTGTTCAATTATGAAGAATAAAAATAAAAATGAGATAATACATTTCTCCTTAAAGTGTAAGCGTTTAAGCTCTGAAGAAGTAGTGGCTAATGAATTTCTCCGATCCAAAGGAATCTTCCTCTTTGTCATTCTGCCCAAATAGCGCGGATGGGCAATTAATATCCGGGCTGGCCCAATAATTCAGCGATCTCGTTATCCTCGTGAACAAGATATATATATCTTTTTCATCTTCCTTTCGTCAATGCCACTCGAGATAACTTTCGTTTCGAGTACAATCTCGAAAGCGCGTGGGCGTAAAGAAAAAATAGCTGTATAAAAAAAAACGAGGGCAGAGGACAAAAGTAAATTGGGCTTCGGGGTGAAAAAAATGAGCGTGCACGAGCGCAAAAGAATCAATAACGAGTTACTTTTTTTTCTTCATTTTTCGATCTCTCAGAAACTCTTTTTTCTCTTTCTGCACTTCCTTTCTTCGATGTGAGAAATCGATTTAAATTTTTTTTCAAAGCAGTGAAAGACAGAGAGAGAGAGAGAGAGAGAGAGAGAGAGAGAGAGAGAGAGAGAGAGAGAGAGAGAGGGAGAGAGAGAGAGAAGGATTACGAGGCTTTGTTGCGCTCGGTGTACAAAGTGTAAATGGTTGCAGAAACGAGCCCGGAGGAAACGAGAACTCTTACAGCGATTTTGCTTTTTTATCTCTTCTTTTAAGCACGCTAATAAATAATTGATCACACTTCGGGACAAAGATGGTCCGAGGTCGTTGTTCGTCCATCGGAGATATATTATATTATTGAGTGTACGTACACGATATAGTATATTGTGAATATATATTATATCGTATATATAATGAATATACATGGGGTCCTATTATGAATGGATAAACAATAACTAAGCAACTTTTTAATGTAAGTGGCACGATATACCTAGAATTTTTTTTTTTACACCGCAGGCTATCAAAGGCGGTTGGTCGAAGTGATTCGCATGAAAACTCTGCTTAAGATCTTTTTTCATAAAGTTTCCTTAACATTTAAGGTTAAAAAGTAGACTTGTTTGGATAAAACAAATAGGCAGAAGTATTTTTTTTTAACCGGGTTATAAAAGGTTATCATTTTAGGATTATCCATTCATAACAGGACACCGTATGTGTGTGTGTGTGTATATATATATATAATGAATATTATATATTATGAGGTATAATTATGATATATTGTGTACGTATTATAATGTGATCTACAATTCCGTTTCGAGCAATGCGGACAATTTTGTAAAACATTTCTGTTCGTACAGAATCTTTTCACGAGTCAGCTCCATCAATTATTCGTAACGATTAACAATATCGTCGGCGACGAACAAAGAGGGAGCATTGAAGAAAAATAAATGTTAAATGAATTGAAAAAAGGAATTAACACGATAAATATGTACGAGTGAAATTCCTTTCTCGCATACCGTTTCAAAATTGAAACTTGCACTGACGACATGGAAGAAACATTTACGAAATGAATCTCGCTCCAAACTATTCGTACATTTTTGAACGATTGATAAAGTCGTTTTTCAAATCGGGATTTTCCTCTGTAAAGATTTTAGACTAAGATTAATATTTTCTTCGTATCTTTGATGTTACGTTTAAAATTTGAGAAATTCGATTTCCAAACATTTAGCAAAACGTCGCTTGTTCCTGGGTAGGCACTAAACGGACTTTGGTCAGGCTTCGAGAGCACAGTATTAGCAAATGTAACCTCTGAGATTGCCCAACGTCTCAGGTACTTGACACATATCCTGCGAGCGCCTTCTCTAGCTTCTGGAGCCAAGTGAAGAATCTCAACGCGAGTGTATTTGCATCCGAAATGTAATCCGGAATCGAATTAGCAATGGGAGGCCACTCGTGCGATTGCCGAATCGGGTTGAACAAAAGAAGAAGAAAAAAACAACGGTCAAGTAGCATAACGCGGTAATATCGATTGGCTCCCAATAATTTCCCCCGACTCCAGTAATGTTCCAAAAGTCACTCATGCCTAGCTACCAGACGTCCATTATTTTAAAGCACGTCCCCATTAAAAAAAAAATTAATCTTGTCCCCTATTTTGAAATCGAGAGTAGAGAACAATACTTCGTTCTTTATTTTGGGGAAAATAAATAACGTTGGCAATTTTTAAAGAAGCTATGCGTCAACTTCAAGGCACATACGTGGTAATGTGCGACGTATACAGAATTATGGACAGTTTGAAACAAAAGATAAACCAAGGAATTGAAGGTGCCTTTTTTGGAATGGCAGTCCAGCAAACTTTTCGAAAAGTATCCACTTTTGAGGCTGAAAAATACACTATTATATTTTTGGAGTAGTATCGAAATGTGCTGGTATATCTAGAATCGAGATTCGATTTTTTTGACAATAGTAATTTCCATTGGTTTACAGTCACTGACACTGACGAAAGAAGTATCAGAATTTGTGCATTGCATAAAAACTACAAATACCTAATATCAGCTTAGGTGCGTTGTATAAAGAGGTCTGAGCCTCTCATGCAACTTATTACTTTAACATTATTTGCGTCAAGCTTCTCTTGACGAAAATAATGGAAGAAAAGAAGCGTGAATATGTTCTGGAAAAATGGATTAAAATTCTAAAATCAACGAATGAAAATAAGTATCTCCTAAAAATAATACAATACGTGTTTTCCATCCCAGTGTCTAACGCTCAGGCCAAAAGGATTTTTCCCTTGTGAACGGGTACGTGGACCAAATGCTACATACAAAATCGAAATTCAACAAGCAATGTAGAGAATTTTATAATTCCATTACGGAAAATGAAGAAGCTCTTAAAGCAGCGAAAAGTAATACCAAGTATACTGTCCAAAAAAAGTAATTTTGTATTTGTTTTTATGATAGGTATTTTTTTACTTTTTTTCATTATTAAGAAGCTAAGTGCTTACTTATTGGCGTCAATTAACGACTACGAGACGTTGCGTATTAAAATTGCTCGTTTTATTGATAAATGTCGCTACTGATACCATAACAAAGTATTTTATTGAAAACGACACGATGTCCCTTATTTTCATCCTTGGGGCGTTTATGATCTTATCAAATCCTCCAAAACAGCGGTACCCAACGCCTGGGCCCAGTGACCTGTACCGGGCCATGGGCCATTTGGTACCGGGCCGCAGAAAAAGAATAAATAACTTACAGAATTTCCTTTTTATTCATTATCTGAAGCTGAAGGATGTTTTATTTTTAAAAATGCAGTGAGAAAAAAAATCATTGATGCAATATCATTGGTTTTGTTGAATGAAATTTCGTTGATTCAATTGTAAAATTGTTGGTGTAAATAATCGGATGTATTAGTCCAAACAAAATGCTATTGACTTTAAGAACATGATAAAATTGACGGTTTTTTTTCATTCAAAAAATATATTGTCAGACGAGAGCAATACATTATTGATCTATCTAAAAAATTGTCGCAAACAAATTATATAGTTTTGAATGCATTTTCTGCGACGAACAAAAAAAAGGGTTTCAATTCATAACATGAATATCGTTGATTCGAGTATACAAGACAAATTGAATTTCGCTCGTTTGATTTAGATACAATTTCCATTGAGTAAATATATTATTTTATTGTCTCCACTATATCCGATATTGATTTTCTAGTCCACGATTCGTTGAAATATTAATATTTCATTTTAATTCGAAAATATTAAGCAAATGTTTGAAATGGTCGTAAAATTATGCGAAAATAAAATGTGATGCTTGCGCATACACGAAGCGATTAAATCGTAGTCATTTTTATTTGATTCACTTTGCTCACGAGTACACGGTGGATTCACCTTTATTATTATATTGAAAAAATACCACAGCTTTTGTCACGGCCGTACCATTTTATTTTGTGTATTTATTCGCAGCTTTTTGAAGGCCGATCAGTGATAATATTTTCTGACGTTAACCGCTTCGTGGCCCAAAAAAAGTTAGGGGCCGCTGCTCGAAAGCATAAAACGGGAGCTGGCAATCGTACTCGATAGGCAACCCTACGGAGGTCCCCACCAGGGCAGCCGCCCTCGAGTCCTCAGAGTCAAGTTATGGGCAAGTGGAAGAAGCTGCAATGGCAGAGGGTTCGCGTCAAGTCCACGCTCTGGGTACTTGCGCCACGTCGTTTACGAAAAAAGGCCGCTGCGCCAGCCCGTGCGGCTGGGCAAAGTATCACGAGTTCGCGACGGATATAATTACGTTAGGAAGCCACTGGCGTGCACTAATCTCCGGAGTGCAATAATAACGTTCTCTCTTGAAAAATCATACATTTATATTAAGTTCTTGTAATAACAACAATGCCGCGAAGAGTGGCAGAAATGTTGAGACAGACCATTCGGTCCCGTCGTTGTCGTCGTAACAATGTAATAATAAGTAAATACATTTACATATATACATATATATATATATATATATATATATATATATAAATGTACAGAAATAGGCAGAGAGGGAAGCGTGGAAAGACACTTGCACTTTTCGAATGAGGGGAATTTCTCTCTACGGAGACGTTGAGCTCAGATATTGCGGTTGCACTATATGTGTTAATTGGCGGGTAATTAGTGGTCTCGCATTAATTGAATTTGCGGTACGTCACAACGCCCGATCGACGATGCAACGAACCACCGAATGCTCAGGTTGCGAGACTGTCCCATTTGAATATAGAGCCACCCGAAAATGTCCGCGTGACTATTGACGAAGATAAAAATCCTCGTGGGACATCGTGACGTGAAAGGTCTTCGCTATTATCCTTCCGGTTTCCGGATTACTGTGCGCGAGTATCTTCATGGAGGAACACACGCTCTCTCTCTCTCTATCTATCTCTTTCTCGCTCTGTCTCTATCTCGTGAATACTTTGTAGATACTTTGTAGATAGCCCGTCTCGAAAAGGCGATTTCTATGATCACGTTCTTCTTTAATTAATTCTGCTCTTTTGCAAAGAGTCATACTGTGGGAGTTTGCATTTGCTGGGGGGACCTCGTCCGGCTGTCTGGCCTAACTACTTGTACACGTATTGTGTACGACCTATAAGATCGACTTTCTGTATACATATACATATATACAGGGTGGCCTGTTATGAATGGATAATCGTGCAACTGTCGATAGGTCGAATCATGTCCTACTATATGCTGGAATTTCAGTTTAGTAAAAGTCTTACAGTTTTCGAGATAAAAATCATCCGCTTTTGGTTTTTCGCGTGCCATTCCTAAAAACGATAACTTTTTTCACCCGGTTTTCTTTTCGTGGCTCTTGGTTATTTGTTTTATCTAGAAAAGTCTTATTTTGAAACTTAAATTTTAAGGCGTTAGGCCACACTAACGGGTATAACATCATGTGCGATTTTAACCAGTTTTTTCGTATGTAAAAGTGATTCGCTCGTAAAATTAATTACACATCTATTTAGTACGAATATCAAGCTGTTAGGAAATATATATCTTTTTTTATGTACAAAATGACCGTCTACTAATATTTTCTTGTTTATTTAGGCGTGACATTAAGCATCCACAATTTTTCACCTAGATCAAAAAACAAAAAGTCTCGTCAATCTACATTAGAATACCTAGGGAAGTACGCACGGAATGTGAAAAATATTGTTTTATTCAAAAGTTGTAGGTACTTGAACTTAAATGAATTGCCAGTGAAAAATTTCGTATAAAACGGCTCATAAAATGAAAAGTTTTCGATTAATCAGAAATTCCGTACGTGCTTCTTTGCGAAATGCAATTAGGAACGTAACTTTGAATTTGATGTAAATCGAGCGAAAATTGTTGAAGTTGTTTGTCACGCCAATTGGAAAAAAAGATAAAAGAAAATATTAGTAGTCGGCCATTTTGTACATCGAAGAAAAATATATATTTTTTTAACAGCTTGATGTTCATACTAAATAGATGTGTAGTTAATTTTATGAACGAATCACTTTTCCATACGAAAAGAAAATGGTTAAATTCGCACATGATTTTATACCCCTTAATGTGGCCTAACGCCTTAAGGAAACTTGACGAAAAAAGATCTTACGCAGAATGTTCATACAGTTGAATTCGAACATCTGACTTTGACAGACAGTTGCAGGATTATCTATTCATGACAGGACACCCTGTATATATATGTATGTGCATATATATATATATGTGTGAAAACGAAGAAAAAGAGTATTTCTCGCATAGAGCCGCGCGCTCGGGATGCGACTTTCACCTTTCACCTCATGGCGAAAATGCCCTCACGATTGTGCATTTTATGTACAGCATGTCTACGACGATCGTCGTGAGCACAAGATTCTGCATCTCCCAACTCCCGTGACGAAAGGGAAGGGAGAGAGACTGTGAAAAACGGTACCTTCTCGCACCACGAGCCTTTGTATTGAACCGGCAGGCCCTTACGTAAGAGGCAACAAGAAAAAGTTCTCACGATCGGATTTCGTTCGCTACTCGCAGGCATCTCGAAAAAATACCTTCGAGGCATCGGTACCAGGGACTTAAGGCGCTACCCCCACTTGTAGCGCAAAAAAGGCCTTTTTCATGAATTTTTTTAAAGAAAACTACAAAACTTTTTTAATCGATCAATATACCATCTTAAAGAACACATCTTGAAGAGATTTCAGTAATTTTTTTATTGAAAAATATTACATTGTTCAGTGGCAAATGGCCGTCAATGAAATAATGTTTTTATATACACGGTTTGCGGTGACCAACATTGCGGCGAAGTGGATCATCCGAAAAAAAATGCGGATGGATTTAGTCAAATATAAGTATAAACTAGTCTTTAATCGAAGGATTTTAAAAAATATTCATTTTTCACAAAATGGCGGACAGTCAAAGTTAATGGTTCGATTTTGACGAAAAAAAACGGCCGTTTTTTGGCTATAAAACGGCCATTTTTTTCGAAAAAAAAATCGAACGATTAAAGACTACATTTTTATGTATTAAATAAGCCTGCAAAATTTCAAGAAGATCGGTTCATTAGTGTTCGAGTAATCTTGGTCACCGACTTCAGAAATGCCATTTTGAGAAAAACGCGTTTAAAGTTTCAATTTCAGTTCTTCAATTCACGGATTCTTCTCTTTCAACGCTCATATCTCAGTCAATTTTGTTCGGATCGACTTGACATTTTCAGGACATATTCTCAGATACTTATACTTCAAAAAAATGCAATAAAAAAAAACGATTTTTTCAAAATCGCAAGTGGGGGTAACCCTCAAGGATGTTGAGTCCCAAATCGCAAATGATGATAAAATTCTGAAAATTTGGTATGTTTTTGTACGAAGTAACTCGTACGAAGTAAGTAACTTACGTTACTTACTTACGTACAAAAGTAAGTAAGTAACGTAAGTTAAGTAAGTAACTTACGTAAGTTAAGTAAGTAAGTAAGTAACTTACGTAAGTTAAGTACTTAGTTAAGTAAGTAAGTAACTTACGTAAGTTAAGTAAGTAACTTACGTTACGTACTTCGTACAAAAAGTAAGTTTTTGTACGAAGTAAGTAACGAAGTAAAAATTTCACGTCAATTGGGAAGCTCGTTATTGAACAATTAACATTCACAAATAAAATGTTGTTTTATGGAAACTGATGTAACTTTGCAATAAGTTTTTTTTTTCGACCTCTCAATTTTATAATATCTACAATATACCGAAAGCAACGGAAACAAAACGAAGTTTATCGATAATTTTTTTTTAATTTCCTTCAAAAATTGTTCTTAACAAAATGTTAATTTTTTAATAACGAGCTTTCTAATCGTCGTGAAATTTTAACACGACCTCTAAATACTTCATACAAAAACATACAAAATTTTTCGAATTTTCTTATCATTTTTTATTTCAACCCTTAAGGACGTTGAAGCAATGATGATAGAATACTGAAAATTTGGTATGTTTTTACATGAAGTATTCAGGAGGTCGTGTAAAAATTTCATGACGATTAAGAAGCTATTTATTGAACAATTAACATCAACATGTTTCATAAGGACTCAACATCCTTAATTTGGGGAAAATGAACGCGAGCGCGATCAAAGTCCCAACTGACTGAGCACGATGGAGACGAAGTATCCAAACGGAATGGAAAGCTCTTAGTTTCTTCTCGATGGAGAAGCGCAAGGTCGAGGCCAAAGTCGATCTCGTAGCCGGAGACTCCGCAGCGATAATAGTTCGCGATGCAGTCGACGATTTCCGATCAGCGAAGAAAAATGCCACCGACGAAAGTTTTATTCTGTCCAGTGAAAGTTTATGTCGGATGTATAGCGTCGCGTTTGTAAGGCTGGATTATTTATTCGTATATACGTATATAGTAGTTCGCCGGAGGTTGCCGGAGCAGCCTCACGATCAGAGACGCGACGAAGAAATCACCGACGACGAATAGATTTTCCTCGATAAAGCGTATTCAATGGCGCTCGACATTGGCTCTGATCGAGGAGATAAATTTAATCGTTTATCGATCCCGCGCATCTAATGAAACCGTGACGAGACGCGTGTTTTTTTTTTTCACGGACTCGTGTGACTCGCGTGTGTATTACTTTAGAAGCATTTTTTTTTCTTTCGATTTTTCCTGGGGCCATGAGCCGGGCTCGCACACGTTTTTTTTACCCCGTGAAATCGAAACATTTTTATAATTTATAGGCGTTTGAATCTTAATAATGCGACGAATGTGACGGGCTCGTGGAATTGGGAGGGGGGGGGGGGGGGGGAAAGTCGTTTAGACCCGGGATGTTACGAAAGTCCGGAGTTGCCTCAATGATTACGCGACCCGAGTATTTCTTCACACCGGGCGTGTGGACTTTAAATTCTTGACGTTCCACCTACTGCTCCAATGGCCAACTTCCGCTTTTAGAAACGTCACGGGTTATTCATTCGTCCTGCCATTGAAGGTGTGCTGAATTCAATTTATACTCCCCACTGAATTGTACTCGTTGCATATTAATTGTTGAGTATATCAGTGCGAGAAGTATCCTGTAGAGAAATTTTGAAAAGGGCGATACGCGACGTCTCGGAATTCTAATTATTCAACAAAAATATTAGGAAAAAATCTGTCTTATCTTGAGCGGTGAGACGCAGTCAGAGGCGTGAAAAAACGAGTATTTGCAATCATTTTTTTTTATGGTAATTAAGTTTATTTTACAAAAGTGGTTACCCAAACTTTTTATGCTATATTTCAACTTGACTTGTACACATTTTTAAAGAAAAATATTGATTATTCATTAAAATATCGCCATCTTTGTCGGACCCCCTTCGGCATGTAGTGCTTTGCGGTGACCATCATAAAATTTTACTGGATCAGCGGAAATTAAAAAAAAAAAAATCATTAGCTTAATAATAAATCTAGTCCTTAAGCGAAGCGTTTTTTTTTTCAAAAATTAACAAAATGGCGGCTTCCGAAAGATAACTTTCCATTTTCGACCAAAAAATCGCTCGTTTATTGTTAAAAAAAATATAAATTTTCAACAAAAATGAAAATCCTCCGATTAAGGACTAGTTTTTAATGCTATCAACAAGTATACCGAATTTCATCGAAATCCATCGAGTGGTTTTTGAATTATAGTGGTCACCTACTTGAAAAACATAGTTTCGAGAAAAACTCGTTCAAAGTTTTTCGATGTCGATACGGTATTATATGTTCGTAAAATGTTGAGCTCGATGGATGAGGCCAAACTTTTTAAATGTATTTTGATTCGCTGAATCCGAATATCACAATGTTTTGCCGAAAAGTCGAGCATTCAATTGTTGATCGTCAATTGTTAAAACAATTTTTCAAAAAATTAATGTTTTTTGGGATGAATTACTTCCTTTTAAAACATTTTGGGCAATTTTAAAACGAACGTATTCTTCATAAAATTTTGCTAAAGTTCACAGTTTTTGGGTAATAAATTTTTGAAAATTTCTGAAAGCGTTTTCCAATTTTACACTTGATTAATGTATAGAAATACTAATTAAAAAATAACTTACATCGAATCATCAATTCCTGGCCCATAAAATAGGGCTTTTGCCGATGTGGGAGCTTCCAAAATATCAATTTGTTGTTGCCTTCGAAGCATTCTGCCTTCCCGGGTCGAAACCGGTTGCTTGCAGCAGCCGTCCGCTACCTGCCATAGGGACTCGACGCCCCTTCACTAATTGTGGGATATCCCGGGAACTATCCATCGGATTGACTTGAAATTTTCAGGGAATATTTTCGAAACATCATACTTCAAGAAAATGTAAAAAAAATCGATTTTTTTTAAAATTCCGACTGCACCTCACCCCTTAAAAAAAATAACAGAGTAATTATTAAAAACGATGGGAGTTTGTTTCGGTCATCGTGAGAAAAAAGACATTTGGGTTCTTGGATGACACCCTTGACAATTTTTGGTTTATCGATTAATCCAGGCTGGAAAAATGTAGATTGGGTTCGTTTGGGCTCATCGGCTCCAGCATGGACTAAAATAGTTTCTTTGTTTCGGCTTATCAATCAGTCCAGCTCGAAAACAAATATAGCGTCTCAAAATGACCTGACATGCAAATTTATTAATAAAACGTACTATTTATCTGAAAAGTACGAATATTTTAATTTTAATATACGGTACAAACGTGGAGGTTATGTGTGGAACACAATATCCGATAAATGGCCGCCTCGCCCCTGTTTGCAAACGTTAACTCTTTTGACGAAATTTTCAATAACATTTTCACATAATTGCGGGCTAATTTCACTAATAACGCGCCCAATTGCTTCCTTGAGCTCCGGAATGGTCCATGGATCATTGGCATACACTTTTTTTTCAGAAAAGCCCAATAGCGTCAAATCTATGCTATCAATAACTATGCAGTAACAATGCAGCAAATAATTCCTACGCGTTGCTCGATCGTGTAATATTCCACGACTTAACCTCAATACTTCCTGATGCCAGTTGTCAAAGTTTAGTACACTACGTTCGCCACCGAAGTGGCGCTCAATTTGAAATATCAGGTCATTTCGAGACACCCTTTAGTTCGGGTTCATCGACGCCGCCATCTTGACATGGGAGATATCCGTTACGATTGCTGCCGTGTGAAAGTAAAATGGCGCCGTCCCTTTCTCTCCCTCTCTCGCTCGATGGAAAATCAATCAGTGTCGTTTTTTTCGGTTGCAGGACTTGCGCCACTCTCGGCTCGCAGGATGAAGTACCTCGCGCTGATACTGACCGGCGTTGCGCTGGTCGTCGCATCGAAAGATGACACAGGTCGGATAATTTTCACGGCGTTCGGCCCACTTGCAATTTTTGAGAAATTTGAGGCATCGGTGTGGTTATCTCGGGCGACGAGACGTGTGCATTTTGAATTATTGCAGGAGGATCCGCGACGCGACGTTCGAGAGCAATCGGCGATGATACACCGGCGGACGTAATGGCGAGAAATATTCTCGAGTGGATACAGGGCATTTATCGTCAGGGTGTACGAAAAAGTAGGTCGAGACGGTCGTGAAAACGAGCGCTACTTGAAAATTCACCAATTGCGTAATGGACCGATTTCTTTTGTTTCCGGTCTCTCTCTCTCTCTCTCTCTCTCTCTCTCGCTCTGCGTAATCTACGTTTTCACGCAATGTCCATACAAAACCCTTGGCCAATGGCTTGCGTATAACGTCACGCGTTAATTTGCATAGAGCATGCGCGAGCAAAAATGCACGGGCCAGTCGAGAAATTATCATTTGAATGTTTCGCGGTTTTTTCTTTCGGGTTGAAAGGGAAACGTGCAGCTGCTGATTTTAACGTCGCGTTGCTTCGTAGAAAGTGTCGCATTATGAGAAATAGCGAACGAACTCTTTCCTCATAAATAATATTTCAAAAATATATTGAAATGGCTACACTTACCTACGGGCGCGAAAAAAGCCACATTCCAAAGTTTTGTTTCTGGTAAACGTTTGGCAAAAAAACGCATTTTTTACAACACAAAAGTATATATATTGAGAGCCCTTAACCCTTGACACACTGGGTCATTTTGATCCAGATTAATTTTAAATAAAATGCGAACTTTCCTAAAATTGAAAGTTTAAATAATTTTTTACAACAATTTAATGTTATACTTTCCGGATTTCAATTATGCAGACATATTAAGAAATGTTTAAAGGGTATTCCGGATTTTTTAAAATAAAAACCAACCGAAGGGTTGTTAAGGGCACATGGATGAAGAAATATCCGGAAATTTTGGGAGGTTTCTCACTATAACATTATTGGAAGGATGTATCTATAGAAATATTAAAAAGTATAGAATTAATCATTAAGTAGGCTTTGTAATAAAATTTTTGTTTTTTTGACCATTTTCTCAACAATTTTTACCCTAAAAAGGTAATTTATTTACGCGATAACCTTAAAACTTTAGGTACGTCCTTTCAATAATGTTATAGGGAGAAACTTCCTAAAATTTCAGCCAGATCGATCAATAACTTTTTGAGCTATAACGCCGGTAGTTTTTCAAATGACGCCTGAAGGAATACCTTATAACGGAGCCATTTTTTTTGTTTGAAAAAGATTTTTTTCAACATTTGAAAGTTGTGATAAGACAATGTCCAAATTTTAAAATGATGCGATTATTTTATCACCGTTAAAAAAAATTCATGAAAAATGACTTATTTTCGAGCGTTTAAAGGGATTTCTCCCCTTAAAGTTTGAAGTATAGTCCTGCTGCTTAGAAGCTGTCGCTCATTCAATTTTAGATATATTGCACTGACATATTCAGTTCAGAAGAATACAGCTAAAAGGTGATACTATCGAATAAAAATATTTTTGGACAATGCAATTTTTTGACCCGCCGTTGAAAATTTTAACGAACAAAAAAACGCCTCGGCCCGAGTCCAACCCTTTTCTTCCCGCGCAATTTTCCAACAGTAATCCAAAGTGGCTTTGAGAATTTTCACCTAATTTCCTTGCAAAGAGCGATGCCAATGAAGATTAACCCGAATTGCGTCTTCAGCTCGTCAACAGGAGGGCAACGGTTATCTGCCGCCTTACAGTACGCAACGACCTCTGGAGAAGCCGAGGCCTTTCCAGACGGCCTCACCAGGCGCGAACGAAGTAACCAAATACCCAGGCTATCAGCCGTCTTACACGCCCCAGGACGGTTATCCACCGAGTCAGCCATCGTCGCCGAATTACAGTTCGACCCCAAGGGCGACTTACGTCCCAGCGAGCCAGCCAGGCACGAACTTTGTGTCGTCATCGAGTTACGACAGTTCCTCAACGTCTTACAATCCTCGGCCGAACGACGTTAATTCCCCGCGACCTTTCACTGGCTCGTCCGGATCTTCGGGCTCATCGGCCTATCCCGGCACGTCCACGACGTACATACCACCCCAGAGTTCCCCGTACCCAGCGAGCTTCTTCCCGTCCTCCAACCCGGCACCCAATTATTCCACGGCGGGTGGTAGTCCAAGCCCGAGCTTCGGTTATCCGTCGCCGACACCGTCGCCAAGCTTCCCAACAGGTGGAAGTAGGCCGACAGGTGGCAACACCAACATCGGCTATCCCTCGCCGAGCCCGTCGCCCAGTTTCCCGACTCCTGGAAGTTCGCCAACCGGCAAAAACGAGTACAGCTATCCGTCGCCGAATCCGAGTTTCCCGACCCCGGGTGGCGGACCAGGAACGTCGGTTGGACCTTCCACGGGAGGCGGAACCGGAAGGCCTTCGACCGGAGGTGGAAGTGGAAGGCCTTCTACCGGAGGACCTTCTACGGGAGGTGGAACCGGAAGACCTTCTACGGAAGGTGGAACTGGAAGACCTTCCACCGGAGGACCTTCTACGGGAGGTGGAACTGGAAGACCTTCCACCGGAGGACCTTCTACGGGAGGTGGAACTGGAAGGCCATCTACCGGAGGTGGCACTTCAACAGCTGGTAAACCCACTGGCAGTACTGGACAAGGTTCCTCTGCGCAAACTCCGACTTCCAAGCCAACTGGACCGTCCGGTGGAGGTATGAAGCTTCCACGATCTCAACGCTACTTCCCTCCACCTCGTTCATGAACGTAGAATCAGTCGAAGATATATTCTCCAAAATTATCTGAAAAACTGACAGTCCATTTGTTGATGGTTAATACACTGATTGCAATGATTGCGATAACAAGTATCCCGTAACGATCTCTCATTACGAAAGGTTTGTCAATGTAGGCCAAAGTGATTCGACTTCCTTTTGCCAATGTGCATCGCTGCAACGCAGTTGATACGTTGGGTCCTTTCCGACGTAGCTATGAACATGGATAAATAATGAATAATAATAGTGATGCTCGGTAATGTTTCACCTCGATGGTGCATAAAATGCGGCAAATTTCACAGAAACGCCGAGCGGTACGTCGAACGACGGGTCGGTTCCCGTCGCGCCGGATGACGACGATCTCAAGCATCCTCCGCACATTCACAACATCGAGGTCCAATGCAGCAAGACCATGATGACTATAGATATAGAATTCAACCGAGTCTTCGACGGAGTTATTTATTCCAAGGTTTGCAAAATGTTCCAACGCTTTGGCCATTTATGGCAGTTCTTCCGCGATCAATGGATTAGGACGTTGAATAAGTTCTCGCTGTTTTTTAACAGATGGCGTTACCGGAACTGCGTGCGTGTAGTTCAAGGTGGTAACGCATCTGTAAAGAAGTGCTATTAAGTAAGTTAATAGTACAATTTAGTACTCAATAGTACAATTAAGTACTACTAAGCTTGAAATTCAGTGTATGTCATTTTGCCGAAATGTAAACAACATATTTTTCAGTGTTAAACATGTCAAATTCCTCGTCAAAAAGAATATGTGCGAAGAATTTCACTGCACTACTTTATTTTTATAAAATCGGCAGCTAAAGCACACAAAATTCTCGTTGAGACTTACGCCGACCATGCTCGGTCGGCATTGCTTCATCAAGACTCATGTCTGATGCTAGCTGAACTTCTAGAATTATTAGGAGTTGATCACGCAACAGTTTCGGAACGTTTGAAAGCATCAGTAATGATTTTTTCAAAACAAAGCATTAATTTTCACGAAAAAAGAGCGAGAACTTCTTCAACATTTCAGGAACAAGACATTAAATTTCTCTTTCAACATGTGCAAGCTCGTGAAATGTAGTCATTGAACAAACGCACGTTGAATTTTTCAGGGCTTCTTTACCGACCAAAACTGCCGATACGTAACGGAAAATTCGGGCCAGAAGGAATATTCATTCACGGTCAGCCTCGATTCATGCGGTACCGAATTCATCAACGATTTCGAGGGTGACGCTGGTCAAGCCTATTTGGAGAACGTTCTAGTACTGCAGGTAAGAGACAGCCGAAGGACGAAAATGATATATCGAGTATCTTTGAGTCGGTTGGATTGAGCATTGAACGAGGTGTTTTCGGATGGTCCACAGAACGAGCCGGGTATTCAAGAAGTCTGGGATACCGTTCGTCGTGTACGTTGCCTCTGGGAGGGCAACATCAACAAGGCCTTGACGGTCAGTCTCTCGGTTGACATGTTGAATCAAGAGATCGTGACGTTCAGCGGGGACACGGCGACGGCCAAGCTTGACATACAAGTTGGCAAGGGTCCGTTCGCACCAGCGGCCAATGGCCTCGTCAAGATCGGAGAAACTATGAGCCTGGTGGTCTCGGTCGAGGGTGACCCCGGCTTCGATCTCCAGGTACGTTCGCATCTCAACTACGTCTTTGACATCGCGACTCAATTTGCTCAACGCAAACGTTGAGAGTTGCACCAATGGCTGCAAAATCGGCGTTTGGCAATGGTCAATTCGTCATTGGCTAATTGCCGGTAAATTCGTAGGTCCGCGATTGCGTGGCACGTGACGAATCGTCGACGAACGTGGTACAGTTGACGGACGAGCGCGGCTGCATTCTCAAGCCAAAGCTCTTCGGAGCTTTCCAGAAGACGAAGGAGACCGGAAACACCGGTGCATCGATAATCGCTTACGCCTTCTTCCAAGCGTTCAAATTCCCGGATGTTATGGATCTCTTTATGGAGTGCAACATCGAGTTGTGCAAGACCGACTGCGAGGCTTGTCCGGACGGTGATCAGCAGATCGAGCCTGGCCGGAGGAGACGTTCGATCTCGTACGCACCAACGACGAACACGACGAGCTCGAGCTCGCTGTCGGATCCGGTGAGGATGGGACGTGGCTTCCGTGTCATATTGCCGGACGATTTGAGCCTCGCGTCGAGTATCTCGCTGGAAAAAATGGAGGAAACAGCGCTGGAGGAATTGCAGGAGGCGAGAAACGTATGCATGAGCTACGGCGGTTTCTACATCTCGTTTTCCCTCGTCCTCGTCACCCTCGTCACGACGACTCTCAGCTCCGCCGTGTTTTACACGAAGCTTCGGAGAATCGCGAGATCGAAGAATTCCGATTTGCCAAAGAGCTGGTAACTCGCCTCGCCAACGCTCCCCGTTCCATCCATTTGTCAATCTCGAGTGTCAAAGTGTAGATTGTGCGTGTGTGTGTGTTTTTTTTTTAAT
Organism: Ophion costatus; assembly: GCA_951751655.1. NCBI lineage: Eukaryota > Metazoa > Arthropoda > Insecta > Hymenoptera > Ichneumonidae > Ophion > Ophion costatus. The sequence continues at coordinate 17,451,904 of OX632367.1, forward strand.
TTTCCCCTCCGAAGCCCCGATTGTTTCATCCAAACTTATATTTATTCATTCTTCTATGACGAGCAATGAAGAGAGTGAGGGAGTTTGGGGGCCCAACGGCTATATTTCGGCTCTCGTCTTGAGGGCATCGTTGTTGAACTTAGAAAATATTTTTGAATGACTACACCCTCGAACTCCCTATCTACCGGGGCTTCAATAATAATAACTCTGAAATATTGTTGGAGCTTGCTAATATTATGTATCGGGAAGGGCGTTACCTTTTTCATTCGCAAGTCAATTTCAATTTAATTGATTTTTTTACTTTTAGGGTGGGTTTTGAAAATATTCATGATACGAGTGAGTCACGAACGATCGAGCAACGCCGGTTGCAGGCCTCTTCGAGTCGTGGATGTATGTGTGTGATAACCCGAAGATTTTTTTATTTACGCCAGTGTTGAGACAAAAAAAATCGTTTCTTGTCTCCGTGGCATTTTACCGAATTCTTCATTTTTCTCTAAAAATAATACCAGCATTAGTAAAGTCGTCGAACGCGTCTGTATTGTATCAATAATTACTACGGGTTCGGTGGACGTTCTTATTTTTAATATACTTTTTTTTTTAATAAAAGAGAAATGAGAAATATTGCGCAGCCATATTTTCCGAAAGCAGCTTTGATACGTGTATCGCGAAACCGTTCGAATAAACGATCGTATTTTTAAGAAATTCTGGCGTTCTGTGTGCCTACTGATTTATATTCCTCGACAATTCGGCGATAATTTCCCAACAACTTTCACGATTCTTTTCTCTTTTTAGTCGGGTCATTTTACACGTCAAAAGGGACATTTTTTTTCTGACGTGACACACTTTTGGCACGAATACTTATTTTCCGACTGACAATGGGGACTATGATTAGGACTTGGTAAGAGCGGAAAGCTTCGAGAAAAAGTTTCCCAGAAAAACTTACGCGAATGACCAACAAAAAAAGCATTTATTATGCGTCAGTATACGATTTACTGGGCTATTCATTTACGTATTATACTTACATCTAGATATATATAGGATGTCCTGTTACGAATGGATCCTTCAACTGTCGATAGGTCGGATCATGCCCTGGATCAGTTGGAATTTCAGTTTAGTAAAAGTCCCACGGTTTTCGGGATAAAAATCATCTGCTTTTGGTTTTTCGCATGCCGTTTCTACAAGAAATAAATTTTTTTTATCCATATTAAAAAAATACTCTTGGTTATTTGTTTTACCTAGAAAAGTCTTCTTTTCAACCCTAAATGTTAAGGAAGCGTGATGAAAAAAGATCTTATGCAGAATTTTCATACAAACCAATTCGAACATCTGACTGTGATAGCCTGCGGGGTAAAAAAATGTGCTACGAATATCGTGCCAATTACTTCAAAAAGTTGCTTAGTTATAGTCGATTGATATCATTTGTAGAAGTGGCATGCAAAAAACCAAAAGCAAATAATCTCTTAAAAAAAACAAAATATAAACACGAAAATATCCAAGAGCGTGGGTTTTTTACTAAACCGAAATTATAGCATATAGTAGTAGGAAATGATCTGACCTATCGACAGTTGCAGGATTATCCATTCGCAACAGGACACCCTACATTTTAATAATGTAAATGACTCAGGTACGCGAAGACTGTGATCGTCACGTGTTCGCCTCGTCTCGCGTTCCCTTGGCAAAGCGCATTACGTACAAGTGTTCACCTCGGATTTTTCTCTCAGCGACGATCTCGCTCGTCATATTGCGAGTCTCGAAGATCTTGGCGATTTCACTGGGATCGTTTTCCCGCAGGACGACCAAATAAAATAATCCATTTTCGGAAAGTAGGTCGGGAATGTTGTCGAAGAGACGATCCATAACTTCGCGGCCTCTCCGACCGCCGGCCCAGGCTCTCGTGATCATTCGGGGATCATTGACGTCCCGGCTATCGGTCACAACGTACGGTGGATTGAAGAGGACGAGGTCGAAGGTGGAACGCGAGCAGAGGGCTCCGGTCAGGTCCATACGGACGACCTCGAGCTCGACGCCGTTGCGGCGGCCGGTACGTTTCGTTATTTTGCAGGCTTCGGGGTTAATGTCGATCGCGAGGAAGCGCGAGGACCAGGATGCCCTGGCAGCGGCGATCGCGAGTGCCGTCAATACGACGCCCGAACCACTGCCGATCTCCAGACAGACGCGGGGCTTTCTGGACTCGAGTTCGGCGAGATCGAGCTCGAGCGCGTCTATCAGCAGGAACGAATCTTCGGAGGGCTCGTATATCGTTTCCGCCTCGGCGTCAGATAGGCTCACCACTGGAGTTTCCATCGCCGCTTCTCTATCTCTACGGCCTCTATCCTTGCTGGGCTGTAGCTTTGCAGGGAAACAAAACGGTTATGGATCGCGTACGTGCACGGCGGAATGACGTTGAAGTTTGCATCTTTGGAATGCAAGGAAAATTCTTTTTTTTTTTAATGGATCATCACAGGGTAACATTTTTTTGAAATCGATTTTTTTTGTATTATCCGATAGTATAGACGTTTATAAACATGCTGTTCAATTTTTGGGGCGAAATTCAAATTATTCCGGTTGCTGCAGCCTTTCTCAGAAAAAGGGATTCGTATGACATAGGCTTTCGTACTGATTAATAATCCTTTTACAAATTTTGCTTCAGATAATATTCACGGCCACAACCGTGTACACTGTGAGGACTTCTTTTTTTAAGACATTGTCAACCGTTAAGAAGAAGGTACAAAAGAAAATAAACGTTTCAAAATTGATCTTCTGTTTTTTATTAGTGCTTTCATTTGACATAGAAAAATCAGACTGATTAACGTATTTTAACCATCGAAAAAAAATCGCGGAAATCGACTACTTTTCGACCCGTTACATTGTGATGATCCTTTCCCAAATTTTTTATAGTAGATCTAAGTTATAAAAATTACGTAAATATTTTTCAGGGGCCAATTTTTATTGACCAATTTACAACCTCAATCTGCAAAAGATCATTTTGGATAGTAATGAAAATAGGAAATAAAGAAGACATGCCGTTGCATTCCAACGGTGCAAACTTCAACCCCATCCAGCGAAAAGATTGCCTCGGTCAGTGTTTCTTTTGGTTTGCTTGAGCTCCGCGCCAAAAGTTTGGCGCTCGAACTGAATTTCGGTTATTTGCGCAAATGATACTACCAACTTGCTTCAATAATTGTTCGACGAACAAACGTTGAACTGAAAATCCCTCCGTATGGAATAACTTCCTTTTATCTCAATACTAATTTTTTTCAGAATCTTTTAAAATCCTCAAACGTTCGCAATTTTTAAAAGTATTTTCATGTCAAAAGATCGCCCACTACTCTCGAGAAGTTTGCACATTGTTGAACGAACGATTCGAAAATGCAACTTTTAAGACATATTGTCAAAATGAATTTATGGGTGAAGAAAATCTTGAATTCGTAATCCAGAGTGAAAAATTCGTAATTTGGTAAAAAATTGTGAAGTCGGAGTGAAAGCTTCTAATTTGTAAAGGGAGAAAATCATTTGATGCGTAGTTTGAAAAAAATTGGAAGTATAAAGAACTTTCGGGAAAAATGACGAAATGTGACCATTTGTTTCAAATTTATACAGTGAATTCTTTGTCATGTGCTAAATGCACTCTCCAAATTATACATCAATGGTATATACCCTTTTTATAAAATTTACTGAATACGTATGATGACCTATGATCAGATAACATAAGTAGTGCATTATGAGACTGATGACAAAATTGTCACAGTGTCTTGACAGTTTAAACATTTTAAACATATTTTTCACACTTTCTCATGTGTAAAACTGCCATTCAGCGATAAGCGTAACATCTCCGTACATTGAAAAGTGTTTTTTCAGTTGTAAATTTTTCAGAAACGGCATAGACAAGCGATTCGAAATTTGGAGGGTACATCCAGTAAATGAGAAACAGAATGTTGTATAAATTAAAATCGAATGGTAATATTTAGTCAATTACCCCAAAACTCCTTAAGAAAAACTTACTACGCAAATTGACACGTGGATAAATTTTTCTCACTTATATTGCGTCGATAAATTCGTCGCTTGAACGATTCCTTCATAACTTTTGTGCAGTATTATTATTCAAAATCGACGTTCGCGAGCTGTCAAAGAAATGTGAAATCTTTCAGATTTCTTCACCGAATCTCCTGCTGCCGAAGCTCCGATGCAGTCAGACTTTTGGCTGGTGCCATAAGTGCGATAGATTGTCTAGCCCCACTCACGTGTCTCTACGCGGCAATTTTATTCCTTGTTCTCGGTGTCTTTGGTCTCGTCCCGGGTATCGTCGCTCTCCGACGTTTCGTCCCTTTTGGTTTCCTCAGGTGCACGAGGCGCAGCGGCGTACATGGAAGAATTGTCCAGGAGGGCTTTTCTTTTGGATGTGTCGCGCTCCACCGCCTCGTGCACCTTGTTCAAGCGTTCCTGCGTAGTCTGCAGTATGTTGCTGACGATGGTAACGCGGTGCTTGGCGTTGACGAGCTTCTTGACGTAGCTGTCAACCTCCAAGGGACACTGAAGATACTCGGATATCTTGACTAGTTCTTCGCTGAGCGATTCGATCTGTTGCTTCAGTTCTATCTGACTTATTCTGGAAAATTGAGAAGGGCCGTGTCGAAAATTCGATAGGGAAGTATCGAAAATGAGGACGCGTTAGAAGCCGGTCGTGAGGTTTTTTTTTCTTTCCTCTCGGAAGATTGACAATCGTCGATGTAAATTGACAGGGGCGGCAAGGTGACGCTGACGTTTACCTGGTCGCGCGAATTCTTTCGTCAAGCTGATCGACCGTGGGTTTGAGAAGACTCATAAGACCCTCGGTCAAGGCATCTCTTGTTGGATTCTCGCAAAAATCCTCGGTCTTGTCGTCTATCGAAGTATTGTCACTTGCCGTGTCGACGTCCATGTTTATTTTACGTTAGGACGCGTTGGAGAGAGAGTGAGAGAGAGCGCTGAGAAAAATGGCACTCGTGGTTCTCGACATTGTCGTGTGGAGGTGTTGCCCAATGCGATTCGGACCGCGGGTAAGTTGCCGATCATCGGCAAGCCTAGATTTACCGACGGAGGGTAAGGTGGAACTTGGCGCGAACGGTTGCGAGAAAATTCATTTGCGATATAAAAATGTCCTATTCATGGTGCAATTTGATCGCTGAGTTATCTTTTGCCGAAGAACTGACGATTTTTCATACCGAAGAGTTGTTACCGATCGTAGATAAGTTACCGATGCTCGTTAAGCCGATTAGCGTGTCGCGCCTCAAACAATTGTGACGACATTCACTCACGATAAATATCAATAAACTCACACCGCGTGATGATGAATCGCGGAGCTCTATTTCCGCACGAAAGTGTCGATTTTTCGTACCGGAAGCGATCTCATTTGCTATCTCCTTTGAGCTAGCGTTCGGTCGAGGGGTGAAACTTTCACAAAGCAGGAGCCACCCTTCCGAACAACTTGAGGATGTCTGGCCTCTCGGGGCAAAACATCCGCCCGGCAAAAACTTCGTAATGAGAGGAGGAACGAGAAAGAGCAAAAAGAGTGAGAGACGGAGAGCTAGAGGGAGGAAATCTCGCAGGGGCGATGTTTGCAAATCATTAGTCCCTCGATGGGGAGTAACTGTAGTAACTGGCTCGGAAGAGAGAATCAAGGGCTGGATGATATGTTTTCGCAATGGCGTCCTTATTTGTAACGAGGAAATAAAAATTTACACTCGTCCGCTTTTCCTCTCGAGTACGTGAAAACTTATTCATCAATCCGGGAATTATAAATTACGATTTATAAATATCATAGTTCCTGGCAGAATGTGCTGTGTACAGGGGGCCCGAGGGCATGACGTTTCTTATATATTATTTTTGCTTCAAACGGAACCCGGTTGATTGAAACTCAGAAATTGATGTTGGAAAATTCGATATCTAAATATTTAAAACTAGAGCTTGAACTATCGTGGCTTTTTCTATTACCGGTATTATTTCGATATCAACAAGTTGGAATATCGGAGTACCGGTATTTCGGTATTTTCCTATATTTATGGCAAACTTTGATTAAAAACGTTAGAAGCATAAAAGAGAAGATGGAAGTTATAGAAGTAATAGTGTATAGCTAAGTGAAATCACAGTATTTATAAAAATCACAATTTTTTAAATTGAGATCTTCATTTTTTTATACATTTCTAAATATACTGTGCTATGCGCTTGAATACATCCAACCCAAAATGATATAAATAAAGAAGCAAAAAACAAAAATAGGCAAGATAAATAAAGAAGCAAAAAACAAGAATAGGAAAATTAAAATTAGGAAGTTTTAAAAAAACTAGTAAGAGTAACTTAAATGGAAATAATAGCAATTATAATGTTTTTTTAACTCTGATATCGGAATATCAATATTATTTGAGTCCGAATATCGGATTTTTGGTCCGATGTTCCGGTTTTTCGATATCATCAAAAAAACCAGTATCCATGTTCTATTTAAAACCTCAGTTGATTAAAATCCAATAAATTGCTCCCTTCGATAACCCCAAACAATTAATTCCCGAACGAGTTGGACTCTAGTCAATTTTTTTTTCAATTTCGGCCGGCTCAATTGTTGCCTTCGAATGTACGGAATTTTCTTTGAACTTTCCTGATCTCCCGATTGAAAAATAATCAAATGAAAACATCCGTCATTAAATATAAATGTACTATCACGTTTACTTATTCATTATCATTATTCACGCATTATTATTATTTATTTACTACGATTATTTATTCATTACGATTACTTATATATTCGTTTCTATCCCAAAACTGTCGAGGCGTAAACAAAGCGTGCGCAAGGTAGGAAAACAATTTTATCAGAAAAATATACATAGAGTTACAGGACGAAAGACACACATTCATACGCAGCTTTTTGGCCCTAATTTATTTCTCGCGTAGCCGCGAAAATCCCACGTCCCTGAGGATCCCACGAGAAACCGGCGCGCCCAGTCACCAATAACCGCAAGAACCCTTCAATCGCTTGCCACATATCGCCTGCCACCGATGGCTTGATCCCGTTAACAGGATCAAGTCCCGGGCCACCTAAATAATCTTCCGCGTCCTACTGGTACAGAATTCATACAGCATTCGACACGTTCCGCGTCCCCTTCTGTACTCTCTCTCTCCTTTTTCACCCTCTTTATTTTCTTTTTATGCTAGCAACCATCATCTTCATTAACCGTCGGGAATTGAGCCGGAAGACGATCTGAATATTAAGGAGTTCGACCGGGGCGGATAATAAAGTTTCGTTCGGTAACGAAAAGTTGTGGCTTTGAATATTAAAGCTCCAACATTGCTAACTGCCCAGTAACGTAAATCATTCTCTCGTATTCTATTATTTCGATAAACGGACCATTCGTTAGCAAATAAATTTTAACGACAATAAAACAAAGATCAAATATGAGTAAAGTAAAAAAAATAAAATGGTCACACCTACAAATATGAGCTTTCCATATTTTTTAATGGTCCTAAGAACTTGAGGATGTAAATATTCTTTACATAAAAGATTCCCATAAAGCCTTTCGGGTCAAATCATTTGCACTTCGAAGGCTTCAAAGATAAGGGTTAGAAAAATAAAACCATAATAGCCAGATAGGGCATTTGTTCAGCTAATAATTGAATCGAGAAACATTACAGAAAACGTTCACATGAAAAAATCAAAAAAATATTAAGCCGGAAAATCCAGAATGCGCGCACTTGACTCGTATTGCCGGTAACCGTGCGCACCCCTGTGGGCTAAGTAGACGAACGCTGGGAATGTGAGCGTCTTCTTTTTAATTATGAATATAAATGCCCTGACAAATAAAATTTGAATGAAGTGCGAAAATTATCCGAACAAAACTTATAAATCTTCCTAATGGGTAATTATTCTTTGGAAAAACTCTCAATAACTTTATTCTTATTTAATTTTGCAGCATAATGAAAGAGTGCTAAAGCTAAATAAGCGTCATGAATAAACCATCATCGATTGAGTTTTCATAGGACGAATGTTTCCCCACTTCTAGTCTATAGGTGGGCACTCGGCCCCCATCCTACGTCCTGCCCGTGTACTGAGAACCGCTGTCGAACGAACTGGGCTCGAATCGACCCCGTTTATGCAGTAGTGCGATGAAAGTGAAAACATTTTTTTTGCCAAATTTGATGTTTTATTACTGCATGTAAGTGAGTTGCGATAGAAAATGCTCATAGATATTTTTTATGTAGCGCTACTATAGTAAATGATATATTTAGAATGCCGATCATAAAACTGAAATCAAATGTCTGTTATGCAGGAGGGCTCTGTGCAACGAGCTCCGAATGTACTTATGCGTCGATTGCGGTAAATGTGAATAAATCGTAAGTCATGAGTCACAAGGCACAAGTCATAAATCACAAGTCACAAGTCATAAATCACAAGTCACAAGTCATAAGTCATAAATCACAAGTCATAAGTCACAAGTCATAAGTCATAAGCGGACAAGTCATAAGTCATAAGTCATTAGCGCATAAGTCATAACTGCAGAAGTCATAAATGCATAAGTCATAAGGGCATAAGTCATAAATGCACAAGTCATACGTGCATAAGTCATAAGTGCATAGGTCATAAGTGCATAAGTCATAAATCATAAGTGCGTAAGCCATAAGTCATAAATCATAAGTGCGTAAGCCATAAGTCATAAATCATAAGTGCGTAAGCCATAAGTCACAAATCATAAGCCCGTAAGCCATAAGTCATAAATCAGAAGTGCGTAATCCATAACTCACAAATCATAAGTCCGTAAACCATAAGTCATAAATCATAAATGCATAAGTCATAAATTCATAAATCATAAGTGCATAAGTCACAAGTGCATAAGTCACAAGTGCATAAGTCACAAGTGCATACGTCATAAGCGCATACGTCATAAGTGCATAAGTCATAAATGCATAAGTCATAAATGCATAAGTCATAAATGCATAAGTCATAAATGCATAAGTTATAAGTGCATAAGTCATAAATCATACGTCATAAGTCATTGAAGTAAAAAAATGCAGAAAATATACGTTTTTAACAATTAATCTGCCAAAGAAGTCGATTTTTCCCTTTGTTAACATCACGAAAATGTTCAAATTCAAACCTTCGAATAAGTATACTGTTTACAAAGACCAGACGGTCGACACTGTTTTTTTTGTGCCTACAAACTTTCCTCTTCACCAACCTTAAAGGACTTTTCTTACATTTAAAAAAAAATGATTTTTTTTTCGTGCAATTACGTAATTTTCAACGCATCTTGCACTTTGAACGAATGTTCGGGTATGTAAATATTGTTTCTCTTAAAAAATAAATGTTTGGCCATAAAATAAGGATCAGTAACTACAAAAAACGTCTGTACAAGAAAAAGCGTATTTACGGAAATACAACGATCTGAAAAACGTCTGGGATCGTATCGACCCCATGTGCAGTCAGAGGTTCGTGGCGGAAGTGTGCAGTCGCAGGGTCCAACTCAAATGAATACCTGACATGAATAAAATTAACTTACCTTTATTTCAACACGGGCGTATGAGTTGCACTCTTTGCCGCGACAGAAAAACTTATTTTACGTTCATTTGTTCTCGTTTTTTAACAAAAAATATAAAGCCCGCGCATCGCGTCACTTTCGCTTGTCCAAACTAATTTCCTCACTGAGGCGCGTGTGACTCGCTCGAGGAAACCGCCAACTCGCCTCACCCCGTTCGGAGATAAAGCGAGTGCGCAAACTTACCCGCTGCGCTCGGTTACCCCAAATGACTCTACTGCTCGCTCTGCTAGAAAAGGTGACGAAAAATCATCCGAATCTTCGGTTTTGAAGAACTGTGCCATTCGTCGGCTAACCTCGTGGGAGCCATACACATTGCAACTCTGATCACCGAGTGCGTACGCGCGCGCCACGGGTCCCACAATTCTCGTTACTGATACGATATAAATGGCGATCCGTGGGGGGCACGATATGCAGATATACGTAGATAGCCGTGGCTCTGTGCACGGTATTGAGAGAATGGTGGTGGGCAATCCGGATGTCACGGCAATTCGTGACGGTTCGTCACAATATTTACATATGCATATCATTTAGTCTATATATATATATATATATATATATATATATATATATCACAAGGGATGAAAATCAAGTCGGGGGTGGATTCGTGCAATGCTGAGAATAGCGTATCCCACAGGACTCTCTAGACACCAACATTTATCACCAACACTTCCAGCCTTTTACTCGTCAATTTGTACATGTCCCTACGCATGCATTAATACATATGTATATGTATATGTATAAATCCAAATCGCATTACCGCGTTGCTCGCTGGCCATTTCAAGCGCGTCCCTCCCCGTCTCTCGAACGCATGATTTGATATGCGTACGGGCTAACCGAGTTAACAATCTGAAATGACAGATGGTGGCGGCTCGGGAGATGCTCGTTTCCGCTGTCACTGCAAGTTATACCACGGATATACGTACATTATTTTACTCTCACTCTCTCCCTCTCTCTCTCTCTCTCTCTCTCTCTCTCTCTCTCGCTTTGTGATTCTCGATCACCATTTCACACAATTTAATAGCGAAAGTCCAAATATTCATTTCCGATATACAATATATCGAAGTTACTGTATTGCACAAAAATCCGGATTGGTCGATTTGGGTTTAGCAACAGGAGACGTCCATGGCACGATTCGTGCGTAATAACAATGCCTGACGGACTCTTTATCGGCGAGGCGAAAAAGAGAGGGGAATAGAGAGAACGAAGAAAAAAAATGATATAACGAAACGACGCGATTTAACATTCGTTGGCTCTGGGTCGGCAATTCATTGGGCGTTGCAATGACTCGTGGGATTCGATTGTACATTTATGAAGCACCGATATTAAATTTCGCAACAGCCAGGTGAAATTCCAAACGCGATGATTATTCCGGAAGGATCTACGATTATCGTTAGATAGTCTTTTGCGATGGTGCTGAAGTTTACATCGTTGGAATGCAACGAAAATTCTTTTTTTCCTGTTCCCCCATTTTCATCGTCATCCAAAATATTTTTCGATAGATTTAGGTCGTAGGTCTCCAATGAGGATCTTCGAAAAAGTTCGCTGTAGCTTTGATGTGACGAAAAGAAAAAAATGGCAATTAGAAGGAGAGTCGCGTTGCGTTCCAACCATGCAAACTTCAACACCCGCTCTTGCAGTATTCCGTGTTTGCCGAATCCTCAAAATTTCCGTACTTATAGGAAGAATACGTCAAATGACGGATAGGAATTCTAGAATAAAGTATTTGTTCCAATTTCAATGAAACGCTTCGAATTAACTTAAACTTAAACAAACTTAGCAAATACTTATAAAATATAAAAACTTATAAAATAGTAAACTTAGAAACTTGTAAAATTACACTTATTATTTATTATACTAAAATCAAAAGTATACTTAAAAACTTATAAAATAGTCAACTTATAAACTTATAAAATTCTACTTATTATTTGTTATACGTAAAAACTTATAAAATAGTAAACTTAGAAACTTGGAAAACAGTAAACATAGAAACTTAGAAAATAGTAAACTTAAAAAAGGTAGAAAATAGTAAACTTAGAAACTTAGAAAATACTATACTTAGAAACTTAGAAAATAGTATACTTAGAAACTTAGAAAATAGTACACTTAGAAACTTAGAAAATAGTATACTTAGAAACTTAGAAAATAGTAAACTTAGAAAGAAATAGTAAACTTAGAAAAAAATATAAAAACTTATAAAAAAGTAAACTCCGAAAATTTGAAAAATGCCAAGCGGAAATTTCGATTTCGGAGTAACCCACGTGATCGAGTTAGACTTCGGGGGAGACTTCTGTCGCGTATGGCGGGACTGTAGCGACGCGGGCCCATTTTTTACTCGCTCTTTAATGGGCCAAGAGGCACGAAGAGAGGGTGCGGTGGAAGTCTCAAGCCGTTCGAAGTCTGTGCTCCGGCTGTAATCGGCGTCAAAAAAAATTCTTCCCGCATCGGCACTCAAGTTTTCGCGAGCCCAAGAAGAAGGAGGACGACCAAGATGAAGAAGATCGATGGGAACCTGGGGTTTTGTGCGGGTGCGACGACCGCGCCACCCGCTCACCAACCGCGGTAAGCCACGAAACAAGTGTTTTGAGCTTTTTATTCCTTGGCTTCGTTCTGTGTGTGTTACCTTTTTCGTCGGCAAATCGAGAGAGCGAGAGGGAGGAAAGCAAGAGAGAGAGAGAGTAAAGCGAGTGGGCGATGGTTACTTTTATGCCTCGTAATTATACATTCTACTGGTCTGGTCCATACAGCTCCGAAGTTTTAGGGTTGCATTTAGGGTTCTCCGTGCTCACCGCACCGGGCTTCAGAAAAATCCGGCAGTCCCACTGTCGGAGCGCGCAAAAATGCAGCGCGCACTTGCGACGGGGGCAAAAAAAAATCAGGAGAAAAGGACTCGTCCTCTTGCCTCTTTCTCTCTGTCGAAGTTACTCTTACGCTTATGGTTCCATTTTTGTTATATCGAGTGTTAGTTCGAATTTCAATTGTCGATTCATTTCGTTTTTTATATTTTATTTTGTTTGGGTTCATATTTAATATGTTTTTATTTTATTTTGAGTACGACACACACGTAATCTATTTTTGGGGGATTTGTTCGGTTTTATATTCTTGTATAATTGAATTGATATTTTTTAAATACAAAAAACATCTATTCTATTTAATTTCACTTGGGTTTGTTTGGGTATATATTTCATATAATATTATTTAGATTTCTCAAATACGATCCATACGTAATCAATTTTATTTTCTCTGAGTTTATATTATATAATTCAACTTATATTTTTTATACACGATACACTTGTATTTTATTTGATCGTACGATCCATAACCAAAAATTCGTATCCTCCCGCACGGTATAACTTTCCAAATAGCGTTTTTCCCCGTTCGCATAGATATATACATACGAGACCTTCTAGCGTGTCGATCGCGAGAGCCAAAACGTCAATCATTCGCGGTCTCTACGCCCCTGATAAGTTCCAAGTATAAACCGTACGAATTTGGTCTAATAACACGAATCGTTAGAACGAAAAAAAAGGGGTCGAATGTTTCACGCTTTATTATTTCGTCCTATTTACATACCTATCGTATAAATTTATAAATATATGAATGTATATCACGTGACACGCGAGTTTCTAACCCGTTGACAGGCGAAGAAAGTTTAGCGTTTCGGGATAGAATTATAAGAGGGAGAAAAGCGAGGAAAAAAATGGATCGGTGGGATGAGTTAATACGAGTATATTCTCGTGTTTATCAGCACAGTGGTCCTGGTCGACGCGATATAGTATAGACCGGGACGAAAGGACCGCAGGGGAATTTCGATGGTAGCTGGGATGAGGCTGCGGGAGTCGTCATTAAGTGGGAGCGAAACAAAAAATGGGATTTGACCCCGCGAGAAAGAGGACGAGAGAGAGAGAGAGAGAGAGAGAGAGAGAGAGAGAGAGAGAGAGAGAGAGGACGTCGCGAGCAGTAATCGGAAGTATCGGCGGAGCGCGCACCCACTGCCGTGAAATTTCCTCCCGCGGCATTGTTCTCACAATTATCGTGATCTATACCCGGTTTTGCGGATTATATAGCTGTTCGTTTTGGCTTCGAAAACACGAAACGACTCGGGCAAACTTTTGCTTCCTTCCATTCTATTCCTCTCTCTCTCTCTCTCTCACTCTCTCTCTCTCTCTCCCCCCTCCCCTCTCTGTCGGCCCTTTCGTGCTTTTTCGTCTTCCTACGAGCGAAGCCTTCACTTTGCGCCCGCTCGTGAGTTCTCACAGACGTAGGCGCGCATTCGCATGAGCTACACAAGTGATGGTCGTGTTAACGCGCCTTAATGTTTCCGAACACCGTGGCTGTACGAGTCCCTCGCAATATTTCTGACGGGGTGAATGTCGATAGAAAGAGAGAGAGAGAGAGAGAGAGAGAGAGAGAGAGAGAGAGAGAGAGAGAGAGAGAGAGAGAGAGAGAGAGAGAGAGAGAGATCGAAAAGCTCTCATCTCGCAGACTAAAATTCCCTCTCCATGAAAATCTTGGAATTGTTTGGAGGGACAAACACGGGGGCCGCGTGTCCGTATTGTAGAATACGGAAGTACATCCATCAAGGTTTTGTGGGAATAATTATGTGAGATATCACTCAGAGACTGAGAATTTGCGCAATCAGAGATTTTATTTTTAGATCAACTTCACATCGGATAGAGGCTTTGCATGGTAATCCAAAAACCGAGTATTCCAATTTTGCCCACCATCTGGCTGGTTTCTCCGAAACACCAAAATCGCTACTTTTCAACCGGCCATATCTCAGTCGCTCATTGGCCACTTGGGATTGATAGTTCCATTAGCGAAAAGGCTTTTGGTAGACTTAGAGAACGCCGTTGGATTTATCCCGATACTTGAATCGTTCTTCCGGAAAGTGCAATTGGAAAATGGGTTATGTCAATTTTCTTTTTTAAGGATGTTGAGTCCCAAGTCGCAAATGATGATAAAATTCTGAAAATTTGGTATGTTTTTGTATGAAGTATTTCAGAGGTCGTGTAACAATTTCACGACAATTAGGAAGCTCGTTATTGAACAATTAACATTCACAAATTAAATGTTGTTTTATGGAAACTGATGTAACTTTGCAATACGTTTTTTTTTGACCTCTTAATTTTATAATATTTACAATATACTGAAAGCAACGGAAACAAAATGAAGTTTATTGATAAATTTTTTTTAATTTCTTTTAAAAATTGTTCTTAACAAAATGTTAATTTTTTGATAACGAGCTTCCTAATCGTCGTGAAATTTTAACACGACCTCTTAAATACTTCATACAAAAACATACCAAATTTTCAGAGTTTCTTTATCATTTTTTATTTCAACCCTTAAGGAGGTTGAAGTAATGATTATAGAATTCTGAAAATTTGGTATGTTTTTACATGAAGTATTCAGGAGGTCGTGTAAAAATGTCATGACGATTAAGAAGCTATTTATTGAACAATTAACATTAACATGTTTCATAAGGACTCGACATCCTTAATTGATCCTTCTGACCACTTTTCTGGAATCGTCGAAATCGCGAAATTTGAAACAGCCATAGCATCGGTTTTATTTGAATGACGTACATTTATGGGGCGGGTTTTGGAAAGTTGTTGGATGGACTCAGAGAATGCCGTTGAATTGATCTTGATACTTCAATTAGTCCTTCCGCAAAGTGCACTCGAAAAATGGTCGAAAAAGAGGCATAGGGATATGGAATAATCGACAAAAATCGAAGGTCCCTCTTGGAAATTCTGCAAAAAAAAACGGAAAACAATCGGTGCTTGATTAACCAGGTGGCATTTGTCCAGAGCGCACGATAATGCGGAGAATTTGGAGAGAGTGGAGTTCCAAATCCAAAGGGGAATAAAATGATCGATGATCCGGTGAAGTCACTTACTTTTGGCCGAGATGCGAAAAAAATTGAAGTGTTAATGGTTTTTTTTTCCAAGTCCATATCTATGTGTATTCACCGCCTAAATGCGAATTGACACAACAACCTTAAATTTGCATTAAAAAAATCGCCAAAAGCGCATGAAAAGGCGGTTTTCCCGTTTAGTTGACGTAATTTTGAGCATTTGACTTTGGAGCTATTCGGCCGGTATCGCGAAATAGGCAAAATTATGTCGTTTTTCGATCGGCCATACTTCAGTTCCCGCTACCGGAGCATTAATTCCTACATTAATATATATTTATTTCACTAATTTGCAGTGTTGGAAAAGCTACTGAGGGTTCGTGATTCGGAACCCTATCAATTCGTGTGATAACACGAATTGCTCAAGTGGATCGCGTGGCGGGCGCGTTCACGAATTCGGTAGCACCTCGTATTCTTCCTGGTCCTTCGTTTTTACGTTTCTGCCGTATTTATTTTATTCATTCCTTTCCACGTACCGAATCGAATTCTCGTAAAAATGACACGATGGGCCAGCACGGGAATAACGTTCGCGTGAAAGATGATGATGGAGGGATAGAATGCTGTAGAAAATCAGCGGTTAAGATAGATGCAGAGAGAGAGTGAGAGAGAGAGAGAAAGAGAGAGAGAAAAAAAGAGAGAGAGAGAGAGCAGGGTAAACGCGTAGATGAGCCGTGATTTATGGTTTTAACGGAAGTATGATGGACCAAAGCCGGCGAGAGGAACGCGGCAAAAGAAATTTCGCAAAGATCAGCGCCTCCGTGGCTCTTTCTCCCCACCCGCCCCCGCTCCGTCGCCCGTTAACTCTTCTCCGCAGTCTTTTCGCTTTTGCTCGAGTATTATATGACTGTGAGTCTGAACTGGCCAAAATGATCGCAGGAATCCAGAATAATGACTGCCCAAAGAGCAAGAGAGATATAGTTAAATAGAGAGAGAGAGGGAGAGAGAGAGAGAAAGAGAGAGAGAGGGAGAGAACGAGGATAAAATATAATAACAAAATTATATAGTTTGGAGAGTTATTAACGTTATTATCGATCGTGTGAGACTAATTGGGATAACAATCAATTGGCTATATATATATATATATATATATATATAGCCAATTGATTGTTTATAACAAAATTAATGAAAATATAAAGGAATAAAATAAAATGGATTACTTTATTTAAAATTTTTAAAATTAATGAATGAAATAATGAATCATTTTTTTATTAATTTTATTCATTATTTTAGTACTTATTTAGTAAAAAATTGGGATAACTTCTAACATTTCATTTTGTTCTCTTATATTTTTATTTATTTTGTTATAAACAATTCCTCAAAATTAAAAAGAAATCGTGGAAGATCTGGAAATGTGGATAGGAGAGGAGAGAGAGCGAGTAAATCGGTAGAAAAATACAAACGAGGCTAAAAAAGAAAGCTGCAACAGAACTATGCATGTACGTAAAGCAATTCGAGATACTAATTGGAAAAGTAACAAACGAAGGAAGGAATGCGAGTGGAAACGATATGCAAAACGTTAAAAGAATATATAAGTAGATTTAAGGAAAAAATTGTAAGGGGAAAGAAATATGTAGGGGGGGTTTCGTCTATGTAAGCAACCTGAAGGTGTAGAGCTGACATGAAATACTACTACTACTATAAAAAGTTTCTTTTGATGTGTGTATATACATACATCAAGAGAAATTATTTATGGGAGTAAAATAAAATGCATTAGGTACTTTTTAATTTTTTTTATTGGAAATTAAATACACATATTTTAATGGGAAATGAATAAAATATCTTCATTTATTATTTTGATTATTCAAATGCAATTGAAATAGAATATATTACTGCATTATTTTGATTATTTCAATTAGATGACAAAGTTAGGTTTTAATTGTTTTTTTTGAGGTCTCAAACGAATTTTTTTGCTTCCAGTCCTCACACAAACCCAAACAACTCGAAATGTACTGCTCCTGCTTTATTCAAACGAATAATTTGTCTCGGTATCGCGAATGCTGAGACACAAGCAAGGAACGAAGCAATAAGTAGAGCTATTGGCTCGGTAGGATCGGACAGTTGAAATTAGGGCTATAATCTCCCTCGGTCGATGCTGATGCATCTACGTTAAAGAAGGACCCCCCTTGTTCGTTCTCCTCTTTCCTCGCGCCCCATCGTGTCCTGCGGGCCCCCTGGTTTCCGTCTGTCATGTCGCTCGTTCAACTACTATTTACCAATGGTATTTAAACCCTCGATTTGTCGTCAACAGCTTGGGCAAACCCGTTGGGAAATTTTCGACTGCGGTGTACACGGAGCTTCCTCCTTCTTCGACCCTTTTGGACATGCTCGCGCGAGAGGCGTATTGTAATTGCGTGATGGCGTGTGAGAGGCTATAATGCATCGTGGGAGGGTGCGATGCTCACCTAGCCTGCGAATTAGCATATTATGTATTGGCAGTAAAATGAACAATTTCATCAAATCTTTCCTCCCTTCGACTTTTGAAATTTTAACGAAAATGACGATACATATGATGAATATGTTTGCGCTTTTTTCGTGACAATTAATGCTCTATTTTAAAAAATCATTCCTATTAATTTCACATAATTGTTTTTGATGAACGATTTGAGGGTATGGTTATCTATCGCAGAGGTGACGTGAATTGGCCACCAAGATCGTGCGATTTGACTCCGCTAGACTTTTTCTTGTGGGCAATCGACCTATGCTCTTAAAGTCGACATAACCCAGGCCATCGCTCAAATTCAGCCGGATCTATGCGGCAGAGTCGTCATTGAAAATTGGACCACTCGGATCCGTGCCACCGTGAGAAGCCGCGGCGGACATTTCAACGATGTTACATTCCATACACAATGGCATACATAATCCTTTCGAATTAAAAAAAAAATTTCGTTAATACCTCACACACAGCTTGTTTTATTCCATTTCAACATCTATCCGCCCTTATTGAAAAACCCTTTAGTTGTTTAACCACGGAACTATGACATGTTTGATCATAAAACAAAAGTTGGTTTACACTTCGGTGAAATGGCATACGTACACTGAATTTCCAGCTTGCTTATAGTATTTCTGAACGTATTCTTTTCACGAACCCGAACATTTAACAATTAACTCATTTTCGTCTATAGTCAAGTAAAAATACATCCCAATATATTGGTTAAATTTTAAGCCAAGCTACCGAATTACAAAATCTAAATCTAAACATCGTTTCGTTTGTACAGCGCTTAATGGAGATGACATGCTGGCCACATTTCTATCTAATAATTGTTTCACAGCTACTCGGTCTGAAAAAAGCTAAGGCCATACTTGCTCACCTTGCCCCCTTAGTGGGGTGAGTTGAGCATGGGTATGAGGTAAGTTGAGCAAGGCAAGAATTGCATCAAAAAGTCAGACGTATGCAACATGATTACAATCAGTTACGTTTGTGTTGAAATACGTATTAAATATCGACAGGTACTTAAATTTACTAAGTGGCAATGCTCACCCGATTGCTATAGTTGTTCATACAATGGTAGAAGAGAAACTTTCAATCACGTTTTTTTTACTTCTGCATGCAAAAATAATCAACCGTCCTGTGTTGCCGTCTCGTGCGCTGCATGGCAACGGGCGATAGCGTGATTTGTTCATCTCTCCCTTACCTCTCTTTCCGCCATTTCATGCACCCGCGTGCGGTGCTTAGTTTACCAGATATTTCGATTTCCCAACATACCTGACTGCTCGTCATACCCCTCCCTACCTACGATCGTTAATTGTGACTTATTTTCATTAAGCGCCACTGTACAATAATTTAACCAATGATTCAAAAGGGCCCTCTTCATGCCTCCACAAAATACGGCCCTCCGTGAAAGGAATGTCCTAACAGATGCGTCACAATCTTAAACTACACGCACGCAGTTGTGGCAACGCCATCTGTTGGAAAACAGCGAAAACTTATTCAACGTCCAATATACATTTGGAGAAATGAACATTGTGAGCAACGGTGAAAATGGCAATATACGTATCGTTGTAGGATGACGGGGTTGACATTTTTCGCGTCCAATTTCAGGATTTCCGAAAAATAAAAGATCAAGAAAGAAAGCTTTTATTCGCATGGCCGCAACAAACCTGTCCGATTTTTCCTTATTCCTTTCGGCTTTGCTCTCCTCTGCCTTCTCTCTTTCTCCCTCTCTCTTACGATCCCCCGACCAGGAGCATTTCGATAATTCCCTTTTTCGTCGGTGCACGCGAAAGCCCGCGGAGTGCAAAACGCGAAGGTTCGTTGTTGCGCGGCGGCTTTTGCTCTTCTCTCTGTAACGCGAAAGAGATCAAAGGCGTCAGTAGCACCTGTCCCTCTAACCCCTGCCTTGTCGTCCCCGGCAGGATTGCGCCAGAAGGCTGAAGAGCTCAGCATCGCACATACGTTATATTAAGCGCACATATACACGGGGAAAGTTGATTTTGAAGGTATGCAACTTCGAGGACGGTCCTCGAAGTAGCCAGACGTTATGTGGGTGGATTTTGATCAACTGAAAAGTTTCTCTCTTGCGACGGAGAAAAGCTGCGTTCCTTTTCCTGCTCAATGCGCGTATGTACGCGACATACGCGTGTCTGCTACGCGATTTTTCTCATTTCGCTCTGGTCTCTCGACTGGTCCGAGGATACGAGGGATTAAATTGTAATTATCTTTATTGCGGGAGTACATACGACGATGCGTGTGGGGATCCACGAAAACGCGTCCTAGTCGACAGCGTTGTCGTGACGGATATATGGAGGTATAGGGGTGAGTCGGTTGGTGAGTTCGTTAATGGAGTGATTGGTGGATACTAGACAGTTCTGTGTGACAGGCTCGCCGTGTTTGCCAGTTGGGTATGGTGAATACGATTCCCAGTTGGATTTGATAGGGAAGACACCTGGGTCGGGATATCGTTAAGTATGGAGGATTTGATGGGAACAATGAGGCGTAAGAGAATCGAAGCATTGTGATTGGTGATTTGATTGGATGTAGGATAGTTTGGAGGCTTGGAAGTCTCCTTGGTTAGGTTTGTTTGGGTTCGTTGTGGGTGGAAGGCTCCTTGGTTAGGTTTGTTTGGGTTAGTTGTGGGTGGAAGGCTCCTCGGTTGGGTTTGCTTGCGTTTCTTGGAGTTGAAAGGCTTCGTAGTTGGGTTTGTGTGGATTTTTTTGTAATGGGAAGGCTTCTCAGTTAGGTTTGTTTGGATTTCTTGTGATTGAAAGGATTCTCAGTTGGGTTTGATTGGATTTCTTGGAGTTGAAAGGCTTCGTAGTTGGGTTTGTTTGGATTTTTTTGTAATGGGAAGGCTTCTCAGTAAGGTTTGTTTGGATTTCTTGTGATTGAAAGGCTTCTCAGTTGGGTTTGATTGGATTTCTTGTGATTGAAAGGCTACTCAGTTGGGTTTGTTTGGATTTCCTGTGATTGAAAGGCTTCTTGTTTGGGTTCCTCGTAGCCGGAAGGCCTCTCCGTCTGATGGAAATGGCAATCCGGCCGGAAATCAAGTGCATTCGAGATTGTGGAACGCGTCCAAGAAAAGTGGTGGGAAAAGAATGAGGAACGCGGCGGTTGTAAAGTGTGACGGAAATGTCCTTGGTGGTCGGGTCGCGGGAAGTGTCCGACGGGATTGCCGTCGAATGTAATGGGGCCATCGGGAATAACGAGCGTTGGTGAACCTCGGGGATGAGAAGATGGGTGGGGGGCAAAACGAGGGAGAGAAGATCTGGACCCGGCTTAATGCACCGCAAGCCAAAACATAAGTCATCCACGTGAAGGAGCAAAAGGGAGAGAGAAAGAGAGAGAGAGAGAGAGATCATATACAGTCCCGTATGCGCGTTCCCTCAAATGCCCTCAAGGCTTTTCGTTCGCCGCGCGTTCACGAGCCGCGCAAGAACCCTAGAATTATCGTTAAACGTTATTGCCTAGACTCCATAGATCTTGCGTATAAAATAGTAGGTTAGCACTGCAAGGATTCAGCCAAGGGACCCTGGCCAAATCCTCGGAGACTTATATTCTTTCGTGAAGCGGGGGTGGTACCTAAAAAGATCGCGTGTGCACGTAGGTATACATGTATATAGCAGGGGCCGCGAGTTCTTCGTCTCTCACGAAAATTACGATTCTCCCTGAGATATCGCCGAAAAAATGTATATTCCGTGGCATGAAAAGTATTTCGCCTCGTTTCTTTGTAACGTCTAAAAAGCGCCAACGCAATTACACGAAGCACGCACGAATATTGGACCTGAAACTTTCCGATTTTTATTCTTTTACTTTATTAATGTCGCATCAACGGCGAGATTATTAGCGACGGATGATAATAATGTTAAAAAAAAATCTTCTGAAACGAGTAGTGCAAAATTTGGAGGAGCTAATCGAAATAAAAAATGGTGACTTTCGGGTCAATTCTTTCGTACCGCTTGTATAGTTCCAACATAAAATTGATATTCAATTACCGTTTAAAACCGTTTACGAATTAAATCGATTTCCCGTCAATTCCAACTTTACTCGACAACTTTGCTTGACGCAACGAACCCGGCTGTAAATTGCAACTATTTATTACGATAAATGGCCAAAAAATAAATGGATTTAACGAACGTGTTTTATCGGATTCTGTCGTCGATTTCATTCCTCAGGGGTAAATTTAATGCACGGCTTCGGAGCCACGAAAGAGCCTCAATTAATTATCACCTCATAATGACAATAGAGAGAGAGGGGGAGGGAGAGAGAGAGTGAGAGAGAGAGAGAGAGAGAGCCTCGTCGAAGGACCTGAGGACATGGAAACACCGTGACAAGAGTCAAGAGAGAGATGGAGCGAGTGAGAGCAAACTATTATAATAGGCGAGTCGTCGTATATGGCCAGGGGCGCGGTTGGTGGCACACGCGTGGTCATCGTTTTGTTTTTACGTGGTCAAGGGGCAGCGCGTATGAATGCACGAGAGGTAAACAGGTACAATTATATACAGACAGGTACAGAGGAAACAATGGGGTGTCTGGTTCGACAGTACTGAAAAGTCGAGACTACTGGAGCATTTGTAAATTATATATATATATATATATATATATACACACACATAATTTTCCATTCGTGTATACAGGATGATTGAACAAAAATCGTTCTTTTTTCGGTATCAGAAAATGTGAGTATATAGTGAACAAAAAATCTTGCGCAGGCCCCACAAGTGAATTTTATAAGATGGCGCGTAAGACGTTTTTTCCAATTTTCGTTTTAAAATTGTCGGTTTTCAGATCTGAAGGACATGTACACGATCGACTCAACTTTCCAAATTCGCAAACAAAGCTTTCTTATGGTCAATTTTTCTTGGAAACACAAAGTACCAGGCTCTGTAAAATTGCCTTATGCTTGACGATTTTCCTTCGCCCTAAATATTATTGATCTCTGGAGATTCTCTGTTCGAAATTTTCCGCTGTCCCTCATAGGTCACGTGGTACAGGTTCTATTTCGTTTCAAATGTCAAGAAGAGTTAAGTTCCAGAGTTGAAAAAATATGATTTTCAACGGACAGGTTAATTCGTCAATTGTTTTGTAATGGACCAGAGTATTTGGCTATGACAAAGATGTTTTTCGTATTGCCAATGCGACTTTTATCACATGGTAATATTTTTCCCCGCATTTTTGAAGTATTCATCTCAAGCTGCTCGTGGAAGATCACGACTTCCGGTTGAAATGAGAGAACGTTCGAAAAAGCCTCGCATTGATTTTTTTTCGTGCGCCAACATTGTGACACGCGTTTCGGTGCCAACGAAAAAAAAAAAAAATCGTTTTCATATTTATATATTTAATTTTGAATGAGCCTTTAGCGATGTATATCTATTCGGACATCAGGAAGGAGAGCTCTGCAGCGGGGTTTGCCAACAGCGGGCGCGTTTACGCGCTTTGTTGTGCGACACACAGTGGAGGGTTCTCGTTTCCCACAGGTCGCGAGTAGGAAAATATACATCCCTCCTGCTGCAACGTGGAGTACTTTGAGGCGTTTTCAGCAGCAGCAACAGCAGCAGCAGTTTGTTGCCAGCTCTCTCCAGGCACAAAGGTCAAAGCTTTCCGTTTGGGCTTGCCACTGGACTGCTATTTTGTCCATTTTGGTATACACGGGGAGAGCTACAACCCCGAAGGCGTCCGCGAACCAAAACTGACCGCTACGAGCGTTTCGCAAGCCTTCATATATACGTATCATCGCGGCACAATGAGCGAGTTTGTGTGTCTAACCTTTAGCGCGTAGGTAACGCGAATCGCGCACCCATAAACAACGAGAGAGCTCGCTCATCTCCTCCGGATATTAATCAGCACCGATATACACGTGGGTAAAATTAGAATTGCCACAACGTCAAATTATAACCAAATTTTCGTCGGTTCGCATGTTCATTCGAATTCGGCACAGCTTTGCCAAATACTCGATCGACAAATAAAATATTTCCTCGATCCTCTTTTCCGTTTCTTTTCTAGGGTAAAGCCAGCAAAGAGTGCGCGCTTTATAAAATTTTAATTCTGGAAAAATCAATTTTTATGGTTCACTTTGTTGAGTCCAGTTCCCTCGTAGAACAATTGTTTTTCTCTTGTACTTATTTGGCATCCAAAACTAATGTAGGAAAAATGAATTACTCGAACACGTTACAATTAATACTATGGCCATCGTACGCCGACTCTACGTGGTCATCTCTCCAAATCTCCCGGAAGGATGGCCATATCTAAAATGTAAACAAGTAGAAACGATACACGCGAAATCTTGAAGTTGTAACGAAGCACTGTTCGCGAACTATTCAAGAAATACAAAAGTAACCATCGTCTTTCCAAATAATATCACCACAATGTACAACATGAAACCGTCAGAAAAATTTAGCAGCAGACAGCAGAGTTGGGCGTCATTCTATTTATAAATACGAATACGAATTTATTCACATCGTGATTTTCATGTGAATATAAATACAAATTTATTCATACTTCACTTATTTGTATTCACATGCATGCATACAGTTACAATTGTATTCACAAATATTCTGAACATACAAATAAATTCACAGAAAAATTGTGAATATTGACAAAAAAATGTGAATAGTTACAAAAAATCATGTGAATTAATAAAAAATTCATATGAAAATCTGTAAATGCAACTGTATTCACAAAAAATTGTGAATACAAAAAAATTCACCAAATATATTGTGAATTTTTTCGTATTTAAGACAAATTAAAATCGAATTCACAATGATTAGATTAAAATTTGCACCAAAAGTGAGTTCTTACGTATTCTGAGAGAAAACATTGCGTCGAGGCAAGGAAATTTTTGCAAAAAAAGTTGTGAGTTTCAAACGTTACATTACAAATATAAAAAAATTCACAAAATTAGTTGCGAATTTTCTCAAGTTGAAGAAAATTAAAATCGAATTCACGACAATTATATTAAAATTTACAATTATATTAAAATTTAGAAATAGATTGTACTTAACGTTTTTTTGTCAAACAGAATTAAACAGTAACAGGTGAAATCTAGTGCGCCGTTCTATGAAAAATTTCTGTTGGTCATCTCTCCCTTGTGGCGAACTCCCCCGGAATTACCCAAATAACAATCGTTAGGTGCAAATTAATCGGAAGCCTTACAAAACGTGTTTAAAATTGTCAAAAAATATAATCAAGTACATCGAAAGTGTTTCGTTAGTCGTGAAATGGAAATAAATACGTTAACGAAGGGAGTTGTTGTTGTCCGATACTTTGACATGACATATGCCACTGACAGGTTAGGTGGTGTTGCCAGCACAAGAGAAAATAAAACAATTAAAAGCACCGCGTACTCTTTGGTAGCGCGCACTCTTTGGTGGCTCTACCCCATACTCTCGAAGGGCACTTGTTCAAGGGAGGGATTTTAATCGCGTCGCAATGAGCAAATTCCTCGAACAAATCCCGTAAATCTTGTCAACTCCCCTCGCCGCCCCCCAAGCCGTTCCTACCTTCTGGACAAGATCGCTTCGAACGAGTAGATAATCGCGGCACAGTTGCGCGTCGCATTAAATTTCAAGATTTATATTACAACGATCAGGCGTGTATGCGTATATATAGTGAAAGAAGAAAATAAGTGAGAGAGAGAGAGAGAGAGAAAGGTGAGGTATCGAAAGGGTGGAGAAAAAAAGAGAGAACCAGTAAGAAGTTAATTCTCTTTGACGCGTATAGATAAGTTATTTGAAAAAAAAAGAAAGCAAAAAAATACATGCATTTGTAACAGACTCTCGAACTTGTATAAATTTTTTCGCCCCTTCACATACCAAAGAACAACCACGAGGCGAGCTTCCGCCTCGAGGTATTATGCTGACATTAATCCGCCATTTTTGTTTCACCTTCGCGGATCGATCGACCGAAAATAACATAGGATGGAACAGGTGCAATTTTCGCAGTGACGTATGCGAGCGAAACATTCCCGGCGTAATATATGCATATATATATATATATATGACATTCTAATGACAATATTGATGGCGCATTACTGCGTATCCCATCCTATCTTATTTTTCTCGCTTCTAGCTCTCCTACCCGATAAACTTGAATTATCGAGTCACTTCGAATTATCTAGTTAACGGCATTAGATGCGAGGCTCGACATTTTTCGTCCGAGTGATAACGATGAATGAAGTCTGTACAAAATTGCGAGTTTTCGATTAAAAATTTGGAAAAAAGGGAGAAAAAAGGATACCCGAAATCTGGTCTCTGACGAGTCGGCTTTTTTGTTCGTTATCTTTGCGTAATAAAGGGTGTCTCAAAATGACCTGACATTTTTATTTATTAATAAAACGTATTGTTAATATGGAAAGTACGAATATTTTTATTTCAATACGAGGTACAATCACATCGCCGCTGCGTGTGAGAACTATGCAGTAACAATGCAGCAAATAATGATTTCAATGCGTTGCTCGATCGTAAAATTCTCCATCACTAAACCTCAATATTTCCCGATGCCAGTTGTCAATGTTCGCCACAAAAAAAAATGGCGGGCGATTAAAAATGTCAGGTTATTTTTTAACACCCTTTACAAATATTATTTTCCGCATTTTTCTGACATTCTCCGTAAATTAGAAGCATATCAGTTTGCTCTTCAAAAGAATGCATCATCTGAAGGAGGCAAGAATCGTTTCTTTGCAGTAACAAAAATCTACTACGCATATCGTGTCGAATACTTTAAAAGGATGCTCAGTTATTGTCGATTCGTATCATTTGTATAAATGGCATGCGAAAAACCAAAAGCAGATGATTCAAAAATAAAAACACAAAGCCCAAGATCTGAAAAACCGTGGTACTTTCACTGAAGTGAAATTTCAGCATATAGTAGGAAATGATCTGGCCTATCGACCGTTGCAGGATTATCCATTCATAACAGGACACCCTATATAGATATGTAGAAGCGAAAGATCTCCGTTGTATTCCCGGATTCGTTCGCTCGCTGCCTCTGTCTGTGTGTGTCAAGATCGCAGTAACCACAATCACTCACAGGACGTCGTTTTCATTTACCGCGTTCATACGTCGAGTCGACACGGGCGTGAGATAGTGTAGATAGATGCACCCACACACACATGGTTCCTTTCTCTTTTTGATCTTGGGTGGCTCACGGTAGTTTTGCCTGGTGATTCTACACAGTCTCCCATTTTCAGCATGGGTAAGAAACTCGTAGGAAGAATGATAACGATAATGATGATGATATCACAGTAACGGTAAAAATTCTAAGTGATAAAATCAATTATTCCAGTGCAATTGAACGTATTTGGGGCTGTATCTCCGGGGCACGGAATTATAGATATCGGGCGTTCGTGTCCTATCGCAAAAACAACAATAAAACCATTTAGACGAATTAAGCGTCGATTGTAAATCGCGAGGAATTTAATTGGCCGATTATATATATATATATATATATATATATATATATATATGGGTGTTGCTCAATGCGGCGCCAAAGGGGCGACTGTTGTGTAGGAATGAAAAAAAACATTTATTTTTATGTGTGCTGCTATCGATATAAAAGGCCGATAATTTCCCACGATTAAATACCGCGCGAAAGTGACTTCGTAATTGTACGTCTGAAAACAAACAAATCGTGCGAACGAAATTATCATTTTTTTCGGTAACTTCGGACTCTGAATTGAAATTCCTAATGATTTAATTTGCGAAAAAAACGACAGGGGAGTTTGCGAGAGTGAGAAGATCACGATGAAAATAACTTTTAAAAACAACCAGAAGAAAATAAATAAAGAGCACAACGGAGTTCGATTTTTTTCATCTCGCAAATGGTTTGCTTTTTTACCTCTAGTTGAACGAAAGAGAGACGCAGGCAGAGAGAGAAAGAGTGAGAGAGAGAGAGAGAGAGAGAGAGAGAGGGAGGGAGAGAGAGAGGGAGGGAGAATGGGAAGAGAAACGGAAGACGCGGAAAAGCTGTCTACCGGTAAACCTTGTTAATTCCGGGTGGAACGTCGTTTGAGCTTTTTAATCAAGGTATTTCAGGTAATGACAACGTCTTGGGCGCGCTCAGTCAAGAGATCAGCCCAAGCGTATTACGCTTCCCCACTTCCTCTCTCTCTCTCTCTCTCTCCCCCCTCTCTTTATCACTCCCCCCCTTCTCTCTATCTTTGCGGTATAGAATTTCGTCTCTTTGTGGTGCAGTGGCCCGAATGATTGCTCAAGTTCGAAACTGGTGCCTCGGACATTTCGCGGGATTCAGAGGCAGCAACGCCTTGGCACTTTGAGCATCAACGTGTTGTACGCGTATACTTGTCTGCATACGAAATCGAAGAATATCTCGCGCACTCGTTCAAGCTCATCCGTGCGTTCGTTACGCGGAGAGCGAATGAAAAAAAAAAAAAAAAAAAAATACGCAAAACAAACGAACGAAGGTAGCTAATGGAAAATGGCGGATGAAAAAAAGTCAAGCTCGTCAAGCTCTTATTCGATCCGCGCGAAATCGAGTATATACTTCCGGGTATGGTGAGCGGAGAATGTTTAAATCGCGAGGGCACGAGGAAGAGGGATTTATAGTGGCCAGGGTCGGCACAATGTCCTCGCCTCGCTCGCTTCCTCCATCTCTCTCGCTCGCTTTTTCGCCGCTCGAAACAGATGGCTCGGGTCTCAGACCTGGGGCCGTGCAACGCGAATACACGGAGAGTGAGGTAAAGCGAGAATTATATATGGGGTGTCTCAAATTGATCTGACATTTTAATTTATTAATCTAACGTATTATTAGGTTGATAAAGAAGAATATTTTCATTTTAACGTAAGGTGCAAATATGGAGGTTATGCGTGCAAAACGATATCCGATAGATGGCCGTCTCGTCCATGTTTGCAAACGTTTTGCAAAACGTTTTGGCGCAATTGCGGACTAATTTCATTGCGTCCAATTGCTTCTTTGAGCTCCGGACTGGTCTGTGGATCGTTGGCATACACTTTTCCTTTCAGAAAAGCCCAACGAAAGAAGTCCAATGGCGTCGACTCGCACGATCTTGGTGGCCAATTGACATCGCCGCGGCGCGAGATAACACGACCATGAAACTTCGTCAGCAATAACTGTGCAGTAACAATGCAGCAAATAACAATTTTTGATGCGTTGCTCGATCGTTTAATCGTCCGAGTCGGGGTCGAAACGTCGAATGACCAAATATAGAACGACAAAGATTGCGAAACGACGAATTATGAATTCCCAAAATAAGGAAGGTTAAATTATTCGAAATTTTGTCCGTTGACCGATGACAAAGTCGAATAACCGTTAGACGAAGGATTTTTTATTCGAGAACTCTTTTGTTCGAGAACATATATATATTTAGATAGTCTGCAGTTTGAGTCATACAAATACAGCCGAAAAAAGCCATAGATCGAGACTACGAACTTCGAATGTGGAGATCTCAGAAACGCAAATGATCGATGGTCCGAAATGGCGAATGCCTAAATGGTGAATATCTAGATGGCGAACATGGCATGGCTGCCTGACCCGACTGACCGCCAGCGTCATCTGCCAACTTCACTCTGAAGCGCAAGTAACGTACTTATCGATCCATTGTTTTCGCTGTCCGAACCGTTCGCCTTTTTGGACCCCTCGCCATTTTGGCCGATCGACTTTTTGGCCCTTCGCTTTAATGAATTCGAAATTGTAAACTGTCGTAATATTTACTATTCGATGATTTACCGTCTCGAATTGTTTGCTGCATATATAAGGCGAGTCGATACTATATCTCTCTCTCTCGTTATTTTGTTAAATCTGATATTTGTTTTCGCTATAAATCAACTTCGAGATTTTTGTATTCACAATTTCGATTAACTATCAATCATAAGATTGATCTATCTATATCGGAACGTTCTCCATTATCGAATTCGACATTTCGGTCCATCTGAATACCGATCGTTCGAATTTCCGATCCCTACCCAATCGTCCTTGACTAAACCTCAATACTTCCTGACGTCACTTGTCAACGATCAGTACTCTACGTTCGCCACAATAAAAATGGCGCGCAATTTAAAATGTCAAGTCATTTTGAGACACCCTTTACATACGGGGAAGGGACATTTCGAAGGTGTTGTATCCGTGCAACGTTGGCTATCAGGACAGACAGCTGTACAGCCTTCAAATTGCTTCCAAACGGATCGTTTTCGAAGCCAGGACGGTCCTCAAAAGTACCTTTGGACAAATACGCCTCCGTTCATCCAAAGGACGTTTTGGAGACACTGGAATTTGTGCAATGTTGAGAATGGGAACGATCGGCGACTTCGAGGACGGTTCTTGGTGTGTATGTGTGGGTGTTGAAGGGCGCGGAGGGAACCCAACTCTGCGATTTTTAGCCCCTGGCGAACGAGACAACGAGCCAATGGAAAAGTTGCATCCTGAGTGCTCCGCAATGTTTTTTAGGTTTTCCACGTCCCCCTCGCGAATAAGATTAAAAAGAGGAAGGGAAAAAAGAAGTCCACGAGACAATGCGTTTTCAACGTACCGTAGAAGGCCCGGCGGAAGGAAGAAAAAAGCAAAACGAGAAAGCGATCCGCGCACTCTTCGCGTATCCGGCGATATTTGAAGAGTCGCCCGCAATCTCGCTAACCCCGGTATAACTCGCGATGCTTCTTTGCCGTTTTTTCGTTTGCTCGTTTGCTCTTTTCATAAATATTTATGTAACAATCGAGCGTCCGCTTGTATGTATGCAATTCGTGAGGTTTTCCCGCACGCTTCGATATTTCACGGGTCACAAAACGCGCCTCACATTTTGCCTTTTTCTCTTCGTGAGCTTTTGGAGAAGATAAAATACGAGGAAATTCGATGAACCAGCGGGGGGGAGAAAAATCGCACGGCTGCGTTTTATTCGCTCGAATTGTTAGAGGAACCGATGATTTTTTTGCGAATTTGCATGTCGACTTCTTCGTACTACCGTTGTGATAATAATTCTGGGTTAATCGAAAAATTAACGAATTTTTTGTTCTTCCCGCGAGGTTTTTTTTTTCGATTTTCGCCAAACTTCATTGTTCAGTGTACTTGTTGTATCAGAACCGTTTGTCATACGAACGATTTTAGAATTAACGGGATCGTCAAGTGTGACAGCTATTTTTTTGCTTTTTTTGGGGATTTTGTTGTGTTCCATTAAAACACACACTATCTTTGAATTTTTACCACACATTTATTAATTTTTTTACAGTCCCTGAGAATTTGAGCAATCAAAAATAACGAGTGCAATCGACTTTACACCGTTCGGAAGACGCTGATGCATAAAAAAAAGTTGGTTCACGGCTGCCATGATTCCGGAGGTTTTGCTAATCTGAAATTTAAAAAATCAAACGGCATTGTAATTTATCGAGCTCAGGCTACCGGAACTAAAGTAAAGTAAAATATCGGAAATTAAGTTTTTATCGCGGTTTTAAAGTTTAAGCTCCAAGTTTCGTCATTTTTTTTCGACTTTTTCAGCCTAAAAAGAACTATGGCAAATTTGAGCGAAATCGATCAATAGTTTTTGAGTTATCATGGAAGCCATTTGAAAAAAAAAACAGTTTTGTGAAAAAACGCGTCTAAAAGTTCAAGTACGATGTTCACAAAGAAAATGTTGACCCACCGTCAGTCTACTATGCAGGGTCCAGATAACACAAACACAATATTTGCAATGTGAGCAAACATTTTCTTTCGGTTTTTTGGACCTGTCACATGCCCGCCTTGAAACGCAAACAAAAGTTACGAAAACCGACAAAACGGTAAACGAAAAGAAAAAAACCTCTCGCTTCCGCAATATTTTACGTTGTTTCTACAACTTTTTTATCTTGTAAGATTCGAAGGTAAACAAATAGACACGGACGCGCGTCTGTTCGTGCTTTGCACCGAGCTCATTAGCCGTGTGCTCCGTTCGCCTTCATCCCGGCTCTTCTTGTTTCACTCGCACACGTAACCCGTGAGTATGTGCGGGCACGCGCACACACTAACCCACACGACCAAACGGTGATTAAGATGGTCGTTATTCCGGGTTAAGGCGGGATACGTGAAAAAAAAGAAACATTAACAAGGAATAAAAAAAAACAAATGAGGAACAAAAACAACACTCGGATTGGAGGAAAAATAAATAAATAGATGAAAAAAAAGCATCGTCAATTTCTATCTCCTCGCCTTGATCGCGCCTCTCTAGCGTGATATATATATATATATGCGTAGGGTCGATATTTGTTTCATTCGGGTTTCAATAAAACGCACGTGGCTGAATGTGGCCCAGGCGCATTTAGACTAGCGTCCTGTTATGAATGGACCATCGTGCAACTGTCGATAGGTCAGAGTATGTCATACTATATGCTGGAATTTCAGCTTAGTAAGGTCCCACAGTTTTCGAGATAAAAATCACCTGCTTTTGGTTGTTTCCTGCCATTTCTCTCCATGATAACTTTTATTAACCCAGATATTAAAAAAAACACTCTCGGTTATTTGTTTTATTAAAAGTCCTCTTTTTAACCTCAAATTTCGAGGAAACATTATGAAAAAAAAAAAAGATGTTATGCAGAATTTCTCATACAAACCAATTCGAACATGTGACTTTGATAGCCTGCGGTGTAGAAAAAATGTATTACGCATATCGTGCCAATTGCTTTAAAAAGTTGCTGAGTTATTGTGGATTCGTACTTTTGTAGAAATGGCATTCGAAAGACCCGAAGCACATGATGTTCTTCAAAAACTAACATAAGAGGGAATGATACTTTATCGCGGTCGGTGTGGTAGAACGATTATAGATTCCCACGAATCTCTGAAACGGCTCTTCAGATCCCGTCGAAACTTTGCCAAACGACGTCAAATAGATAGACGAACGGCTGTCTTCTCCTCAAATTTTCCGAATTTGAGAAAAAAAATGTAGATTGGGTTATCATAAGCCAATCTACATTCTTTTTCTCAAAATCAGAAAATTTGAGAAGAAGAGAGCCATTCATCTATCTATTTGACGTCGTTTGGCAAAGTTTCGACGGGATCTGAAGAGCCGTTTCAGAGATTCGTGGGAATCTATAATCGTTCTACCATACCGACCGCGATAAGGTATCATTCCCTCATAAAGCCTAAAATCTCGAAAACCGTGAGACTTTTACTAAACTGAAATTCCAGCATATAATAGGACATGATCTGACTTATCGACAGTTGCGGTATTATCCATTCATAACAGGACACCTTGTATACATATTTTTATTTACAAACACGAATTTTCCATTCTTTCAAAAATAGTTTTAGTATTATTGGAATTTTTATTTGTCCATATACATCTATACATTTATTTATCTATATGTTTATATATTAAACTATCTACTTATTGATTAACTCATTTATTTGTATTCGCATATTTATGACACTCGTACACAAAGTCACAGGAACACGATGATGCATATCCGGTCACGTTAATCATCGGAAACTCACGTTGAGCCGCCGTGACCCGTTGAGCGGTCACCTATCCGAGTATTGGCCCGGGCCAACGTCGCGCCCAGCCCACGAGAAATATTCAGAGCCGAAGATTGCTTCGCCAGGTAATTGCGCGTGATCCTCGCTTCGGTTACTCGTTCATTGTATCGCAATGCGTGTATCTGTATACAAATATATACCCACACACGTACACACATAGATACACGTATGTGCGTTGTAATAAATCTTGGAAAATAATGGGCCGACAAGTTGCGCGTTGCCGAAGAAACCCGACCGAGGCTCCGTCGCATGCGATGAATATTCAAAACCCGCGCTTATGCGAGCTTCGTGTGTTCACCCCGAGTCCATTCGAGAAAGAGAAAGAGAGGGGGAAAAAAATACAAAAGTGGCGCGCGGGGAAACGCGGGTAGGAAGAAAAAAAATTAAAGCACGCGTATGGCTATCCGCCGAGATGAATTTAACGAATTTGGCACCCACTCCCGTACGTTAATGGACCCGTTGCACGAATCCGTATACGCGCTTCTTACTCTTACGAGCTGTGATCGCGAGCTGTTCCTTATGCTCATACTCGTATATATATATATAAATAAATAAATATTCATAATATTCATAAAATAAATTCATAAATAAATAAATAAATTCATAAATAAATAAATAAATAAATAAATTCATAAAATAAAAAAACCTCCGTAAGTATTTTTTTCAGTCAAACTCGTGATTTCAGCATATACACACACACGTATATATATATACATGTGTGTGTATATGCCGAAATCACGAGTTTGACTGAAAAAAATACTTACGGATGTTCCTTAACACAACATTTTCATACGTGTTCAGAGAGGCTTTTTCTCAGCCGTTAAAAATTCCCCTATATACACGTGTGTACGTACATATACATTTTTATTTTTATTTAATATGGAGTTTCTTTCAATAAACCTGAAAATTCAAATTGTACGTAAAGAAAATATTTATTTTATCAGTTTGCATATATATATGCATTTTTTTTATTTGAGTTTAATTTTTTAATACGAATTTGAATTTAAACATGTTTTTGAATTTAAATTTGAGTTTTATTGGATGAAAATTGAAATGAAATAAAAATGAAAACGTATATGTGTACTGGGTGTCCTGTTACGAATGAATAATCTTGCAACTGTCGATAGGCCAGATCATGCCCTACTATATGTTGGAATTTCAGTTTAGTGAGTCCCACGGTTTTCGAAATTGTGGACTTTATGTTATTTCAAGAAAAAATTATCTGCTTTTGGTTTTTCGCATGCCATTTTTACAAATAATATGAATCAATAATAACTAATCGACTTTTTAAAGTAATCGTCACGATATGCGTGGTATATTTTTTCGTACACCGCAGGCTATCAACGTCAGATGTTCCAATTGGTTTGTATGAAAATTCTGCATGAGATCTTTTTCCATAAAGTTTCCTTAACACTCAAGGTTAAAACGAGGACTTTTATAGATAAAATAAATAACCAAGAGTATTTTTTTTAACCGGGTAAAAAAAGTCATGTGTAGAAATGGCGTGTGAAAACCAAAAGCAGATGATTTTTATCTCGAAAATCATGGGACTTTTATTGAACTGCAATTCTAGCATATAGTAGGACACGATCTGACGTATCGGCAGTTGCAGGATTATCAATTCATGAAATGAATAGTTTCTTCGAATGAAAAAAAATTGCATTTTATCAAAAGAAAATTTGTTTTATCCGGTTAAAACTAATCGGTAAATTTTTGTATTTTTATGGAACTTGTCCTTCAGCGTTCCATTTCAAACCTTCCAATCCTCGCGATTGCAACGCGTTTGGTAAAAGTTTCCGAAAAATATTGGAATACCTTTGGAAGAAAAATCTTGGATAATACCTTTGTCCGTTTTTTGGCCGATATATAACGATATTTATGTGTAGGCGTGCTGAAATTTTTACGGGATACACAAAGCCTTCCTTGATACTATATGTATATGTATTTATATATACATGAAAATGACTGAAAACGCCCCGAGTATGATGGATGTTTTTTCAAAGGATGCTTGGCACGAGCCAACAAGTTCAAGGCCAACGATGATAAAGTAAGAAAAGGGGGAAAAAAGAGAACAAAAAAAACGTATAAAAAGAAGAGAAAACGCACACACACACACACACGAGCGATCCATTTGAATAAACGAAGAGAAATCCAAGCGCACGATTATTTTTTAACTCGGACGATCTAACGAGCAGCAATTTTTCTCCAGTTCTTAATTGCTCCGGAACGGAGCCGCTATTGTATATATCTATATACGCAGAAGAACTCCAGAAGTAATCGATTATTATCGATCGGCCTCGACGAAACAACGACGATGATAATGATTTCTCATTATCACTGTACGTCATTCTCCACTGTCATTTTTTCTACGCTTTTTTCATCGTGTATATATATATATATATATATATATATATATATATATATATATATATATATATATATTTATATACATATATATTCTTTTCGTCACGTTTCGGATAATTGGGCGACAAAGCTGAGAAGCAAAAATGTTCGTACGGGATGAAATTGAAAACGGCGAGGTACAGCTCGCGTTTTCAAGGAGTAATTAAAGCCGACAAGAGAGAGAGAGAGAGAGAGAGAGAGAGAGAGAGAGAGGTTGAAGCTTCGCGCAACCGACCGACGAATTAATTTCACGGATCAGCAAAGAAAATTGTGCGCGCTCGTTTCTTCTCTCATGTATACGTACAGGGTGTCCCGTTGTAATCGACTGCCTCGAATATCTTCGAGAATGCTGATACAAAAATATAATTTTGACAAAGTATTTAGTCCAATACCGTAAGTTCAAATTAGACTTGATATTGCATGAAAATTAGATTAATAAGTGTATTTTTTTCTGACAGCATTGGATTACTAAAAGTGTTGAGTATGTAAATCTGATTATTTTTAAGAATCTGACGGATTCTCACTATTGTATCCTACGAATCCTACGAATTGAAGCCTGTCGATAGGACTACCTTAATTTAACATTACAAATATATTACAAAAGTTATATAACTATTGTTATACAAACAAAGCCAAACACCGAAACAAACCCATCTATATACGTCAATGAATCAATATTTTTCGAAGAATAATAAAAACCAACTCATATTATTAACATGAGCCTGTGTTTTATTACCCGAAAAGCCTAATCACATCTTCAATGCCATGGAGTAGTTGCACTTTGTGTAATATCTGTCGACTTGTTTACAATGGATTCAGATTTTTTGATTCACCAATCGATGCAACTCGTTATTTCCAATGCCAAAATACTGGATCGATATTGGCGTAATGCCTTATATATATTTGAAACAAAATATCGTTTTTTTTTTCTTTTGGCTCGAATGATGCACCAACATCCCAAGAATGATATGTTCGGGAGAAAAATGGTTTTCAAATTTGAAACGCGTTTTTCTTGAAATCATGTTTTAAAGATCGGGCGGACTCGTAGCTCCTACAGTTTTCAACCGATTGAATTAAAAATTGACCCTCCGATCCTTAAATTCATTTCCCAGCGGAATACACACGATTTTTACGATTGATTAACAATTGCGGTTTTTATAAACGACTTAAGGCCGTTTTTCTAAGCTGAAATGCGAGTTTTTTTTTCACAATGGTGCAGTATTTACAAATATCAATATTTCGTAATAATGGCGTGTAGTTCGCTAGAAAAACTAATGTAGATTACGAAGAAAAATTATCTTTCGTTGTAGGCGCTGATGAAGGCGATGAAATTCATTTGCGCATCTACAGATATTTAAAGTAAACCCTGCAAACCTCATTTTTATTGATTTATTGGTATAAAAGAAAATCCCAAAAATCCTCGTTTTCCAACGATCCCCGTACATGGACCCTAAAATGAATATACCGGGTGTCCCATTTTAATCTTATACCTGATTTATCTCGCAAAATACTTCTCCGATCAGGTATTGAGTATAATCAAACTTTTAGGAATCAAAGGGAGGTGGTAAAAAAATGTATTTCGACCAAAAATTCTGAATGCCAACATTAAGATGGCCGATACTTAAAAAAAAATCGGCATCGTGAATTTTTCACCAAAACCTTCATCAGGTCAAAACTAACAACTGTTGTAGGAAAAGTTTTATGATAACATTGATAATTTTTTGGTTAGGACACCATTTTTTTACTACTTCAGCGCTATCCAGAATGTACCATGAGGAAGTAAAGTCTTCGACATTCCTAGTGTAAGTGTGCGTGTGAGTATGTTTTCGTTCGTTCGATGACCCAAACAAACCCAAACAAGGATTAGGTCTCTGCGGCTCGTCACTTCGGCGAAAAAATGGTATCCTAACCTAAAAGTTATGAACGTTATCAAAAAACTTTTCCCACAAAAGTTGTTAGTTTTTGATTAAATTTTTTGGTGAAAAAAACTTATGATCCCATTGTCAAAAAACTTGTCGGTCATGTTAACGTCGCCATTTTGAATTACGGACGAAAAAATATAATTCCTCTAGCCTCCCGTTTTGATCCGTAACAGTTTTATTATGACGTCAATCGGAGTAGTATTTTTCGAGATTAATCAGGTAAAAGGGCGTCCCCAAGTATAGCATTGAAAAAAATGAATTTGATCTTCGGACGTCTGCCACGGGTTGATTAAGCTGGGCCACCCTGTATAGCAATATACGTTTTTTACACTTGATGCACTCGAACCAACTCTCGCTAATTGGAGCCGAGAGCTTTTCTACCTTCTCCTACGAGGATCCGAACAAATTAAGGATGTTGAGTCCCTATGAAACATGTTAATGTTAATTGTTCAATAAATAGCTTCTTAATCGTCATGAAATTTTTACACGACCTCCTGAATACTTCATGTAAAAACATACCAAAATTTTCAGAATTCTATCATCATTACTTCAACCTCCTTAGGGGTTGAAATAAAAAATGATAAGAAAATTCTGAAAATTTAGTATGTTTTTGTATGAAGTATTTGAGAGGTCGTGTTAAAATTTCACGACGATTAGGAAGCTCGTTATTAAAAAATTAACATTTTGTTAAGAACAATTTTTAAAAGAAATTAAAAAAATTTATCAATAAACTTCGTCTTGTTTCCGTTGCTTTCAGTATATTGTAGATATTATAAAATTGAGAGGCCAAAAAAAAACTTATTGCAAAGTAACATCAGTTTCCATAAAACAACATTTAATTTGTGAATGTTAATTGTTCAATAACGAGCTTCCTAATTGTCGTGAAATTTTTACACGACCTCTGAAATACTTCATACAAAAACACACCAAATTTTCAGAATTTTATCATCATTTGCGATTTGGGACTCAACATCCTTAAGGCCTTATATACGCGATTTTGCCGATTGTCATAGGTACTTTTCTAAACGCGGTTAAAAAAAAATGACGCATACATTGACAACATTTTTTTGCAGATCATTTATGCACATGGTTAAGCATACGTAAACAAAATCAGAAATATTATCAAATGGTGGAGATATAACACGATAAAGCAATGAATTTTTTTTTTGCGCACGCGTATGGTGAAAGTTCTCGGCATCGATGTGTGTGTCTGAAAAAAATGAACATATTTATAATTGCATAATGAATGTATCTTTAGTGTGAACCAACAATATTATATTTTTTCAATTATTATAATAAAAATTCGAAACTTAACATTTTTTTACTCAATTTTCTGCCGGTATTTTTTTTAAATATTTATATGTGTCATTGAAATTTTTGTTTCTGTGGTTCACACGATAGATGATGATACTAAGAATATGTTGTAAAAATTTCAAAGCGATCTGAACCTTCGTTCAAGAGTTGGAACTTTCGCAAGGTTCAAAAAAGTGAATCGTGGAAAAACGGCTTTGAAGTTGGCGATCGGGCGCACCGCGTGGTATCTATTTTACGTTCTAAATGCTGTAAGTTTATTCATTATTGGCATTTTTCAGTTCTGTAAAGCTTAATATATTCATAACCGTTCAGGCTTATGGAATAAAAAATCATTTAAAAAATGAAAAATTTTGAAATTTTTCGCGTGAATAAGGCCTTAAACGAATTTTTTGATTTTTGATTTTTCCCGCTTGTGGATTTCTTAGGATTTGTCCTCGAACACTTCAGTCATGGGTAATGTAGGATCATAGAATTATTTTTGTTTTTCCAAGATTTATAAGATTTTTTAAAAATTGTTGCAAATAAACATGGGGTTTGTATGCTCGAGAAAAGTTTTTTTTACGAAGAAGAGAGTTCAGCGGATGTGAAAAGAGAGAACGAGAGAAAATTTATTAAACATTTTCTCTTTTCTTCCCTTCATTTTCTCTTTTTCATCCTCCGTCTCTCCTTTCTCTATTTTTTCCCTTTCTCTCTCTGCACCCCGTCGACGCCGTCGTTCACGATTTTCCTATCCGAGAAAGCGGAAAAAAATACAAAAGATAAAAAGATGGAGAATCTCTTTCTCGTGCGGTAAGAAAGCTGACAGCGAGCACAAGACGTTTGGTTTTAACAAGCTTTCCAGTGGAAGCTCCGTGCGCCTCT
Organism: Ophion costatus; assembly: GCA_951751655.1. Lineage (NCBI taxonomy): Eukaryota > Metazoa > Arthropoda > Insecta > Hymenoptera > Ichneumonidae > Ophion > Ophion costatus. The sequence continues at coordinate 17,491,780 of OX632367.1, forward strand.
TCCTCTCTTTTTAGTTCACCGTGACCATTTAGACGTTGGAAAGAAAAATGTTTTCCCTCTTGTCTCCTTGCCTACCTTCCATTTTCCAGCCCTTTTTCCTTTTTCCCCCCTTCGTTTCTTTCTCCCTCCGCCGGGACGTTACTGTTTAATTCGCGGTACGAACTTCTTCGCCTCCTTTGTACAAGGAAAAACTGCGCCAAGTTTTCCGCACACACGTACAGGTAATTTCGAGGATCCTCGAGTTCTCAAAAGCGACGATTCGTTCGAATGCAATTTCAAGGACCTTGCTCAAGACGGCGAGGGGTCCTGATAGCCAACATTGCGTAGATATCGAGGAAGATATCAAAATATTATTCTCCACATATATCCATGTGTAGGTGGGAGTATATTTGAAACAAAAGCTCTGCCTTCTTTGTATATTCCTCGTTTAGTCAGCCCCTGCTATCGGAGACAAGAAGAAACGAAGTAGTATCGTTTGTAACGCAAAGAGTAAAACGATATACCCCATCTTTCCGCGAAGGCTGCTTTCTTTGTGTTCTTTCTACCGTTTGTTTTTTTTTTTAGTCGTTTGCGAAGAAAAGCTTTTGTAAAGCGAGACTCGAGCTTTTTTCCTCCTCTTATTTCGGCCGAGATTTAATCGTTCCACGTGTACTGCGCGGGCGAATGGTTGCTCGAGAATTGCGCATATAATTGATAGGTAATGAAAAGTGACGCTTGCATTCTATTCAGCCTTCAACTATTAATTTATTAGTGGAAAATTGTACGCTAATAATACATTTTAGTAGTAAAATTGACGAGTTATATCAACGAGTCCGCGACAGTCATGTCGCGAATGCACTTTTCTAACCCGAAGAGCTAAAGAGTTGCGATAATTTGTGATAGTAATAGGGGTATATTTTTTAATCGATTTCTGGACTAGACTTATGAGCAATCGAAAGCGAATCGAACCGACTTATCGACGCCGTCGTTGCATTTCGGTTTGGATAAGGTTTTATATAATAAACTTATTACTTATTTATATATCTTTATATATTACAATTATATATTACATAATAGACTTATTACTAACATCGATGCCGTCTTTTTCTTACTTAAGGATGTTGAGTCCGAAATCGCAAATGATGATAAAATTCTGAAAATTTGGTATGTTTTTGTATGAAGTATTTCAGAGGTCGTGTAAAAATTTCACGACAATTAGGAAGCTCGTTATTGAACACTTAACATTCACAAATTAAATGTTGTTTTATGGCAACTGATGTAACTTTGCAATAAGTTTTTTTTTTGACCTCTCAATTTTATAATATCTACAATATACTGAAAGCAACGGAAACAAAACGAAGTTTATTGATAATTTTTTTTTATTTCTTTATAAATTGTTCTTAACAAAATATTAATTTTTTAATAACGAGCTTCCTAATCGTCGTGAAATTTTAACCCGACCTCTTAAATACTTCATACAAAAACATACCAAATTTTCCGAATTTTCTTATCATTTTTTATTTTAACCCTTAAAGAGGTTGAAGTAATGATGATAGAGTTCTGAAAATTTGGTACGTTTTTACATGAAGTATTCAGGAGGTCGTGTAAAAATTTCATGACGATTAAGAAGGTATTTATTGAACAATTAACATTAACATGTTTCATAGGGACCCAACATCCTTAAATAGTCGAACTGTTTACTAATATATTGAATTATTGCTTACGGGAGTCGAGTCACCAAAAATTATGATAATATATGGTCAGTATATGGATGAATAAAAAAAGAGTTCTCACCTGTACAATTTAAACCTTGTAACTATAAGAATCAATTTTTACATGTCCAAAAACTAAGACCTCATAATGGTCGGTTATAGAGACGTGTCCGAAAATTGGGTCACGATAGTGTCCGAACGTACGTAACACTAACAGCTGTCCGGAAATTGCTACATTTGGTACTACTGAACATTTAAATGTATAAAAATACAAATAATTAACTTTCCGGCAATTGATGCATGTGTTTTGAAAACTAGAACTTGGGAGCTTGCCGTCAGATCCGGGCATTAATTTTTTCACAAATGAACAATATGTCCTACAATCTAAGAATGCTCAAAACCGTCCGAGCGTTGGTACCGTTACCTTATATAAGTGTATACATAGAAAAGCCTCTCGAAATTACTTCACGCAGGTGACTGAGCCAGAGATGTTTTTTTTCTCCGTGATACGTCAAAATAGCTGAGGGAGGGCTGCAGGTCCCTTAGAAATTTATGGCATACATTTTTTTCGATGCTTGGACGCGCCCCCTGCACGAAATCGGGAAAATTCGGCTTACGAGGGGAAAAAAGGTTGGCATTTTTTTGTTCCCTCGTAAGGGTCGTGCGGGACCACCGCGGAGAGATCGATGGAAGAAAAATTCCAATTTGCCACGATTATTGTGTCATGAAAGTCGATACGGTCATATCACTTGTTAATATAGTTCGCCCTTTTCGTAAAAAAATTTATATTTACTCCCGGGAAAGGTACGGACACGTGTCAAATGTTCAACCGGAAGTAATTGCAAAAACGAAAATTTCACAAATATCTACATTCGCGCTCGAATGTTTGGATTTTATTTTGGATTACTAAAAAAATCAAACTTTTTTTTATTCCATAAACTGTTAGTAGAATTGTTCGCTGATTAACCAGTAAACGATATAAATCATTCACCACTTCCTGAAATTTGCTGCTTTTCAGGATCTCTTTTTAAACGCGTTTTCCTCGAAACGACTTTTTTCAATTGGTGTACAGTCTAGCTCAAAAAGTTTCGGACCCATAATTTTATAAAGTAACGGTTAGTTTCTTTATGTAATTACGCTCTATATGAGCCTAAATTTAAGGCAATATTGTTCAATTTTTTTTTACAGTCAAAAGGTCATAAAATAATGGCAAAATTAAACCCCTTTGTTTAAACACCTATAAAAACTGCAATTTGCAAATTTTTTCATCATGGTTAGGTGCATAGAGAAGGAAAACATGTTCTTAGAGTAATCTTCAAACCGTATTGATTTCCGATGAAAACTGTGGCCTCCAGAGCGTACACAAACAACAAAGTCTGATGGCGACCATCGATGGGCGGTAGGTTATATGCTCTGTATTTTCAGAGAAAATGTTTCGAGAAAATTAAAATATTTGCTTGAAAATGTGTATAAAATATTCCCAAGGTTTGAATAAATTCTATCAATTCATTTCTTGTAAAAAAAAATCATGCGAATCACTTAAGAGGTTAGGCTAGAGTAACGGGTACAAAATCATGTGCGAATTAAAAAAAAAATTTAGTATGCAAAAGTGATTCACCCATAAAATTAATTACACATCTATTTAGTACGAATATCAAGCTGTTAGAATTTGTTTTTTTTTTTTCGATGTACAAAACGGCCGACTACTAATATTTTCTTTTGTTATCTTTTTTTTAGGTGCTTCGCGGCGTGACATTTAGCATCCACAATTTTTTATTTACAACAAAAAACAAAATTGCTCATCAATCTACACTAGAATACCTAGATAAGTACGTACGGAATTAAAAAATATTGTTTTATTCAAAAGTTGTAGGTATTAGAACTTACGAAATGAATTTTCAATGAAAAAATTCGTAATAATTGCTCATAAAATGAAAAGTTTTCGATTAATCAGAAATTCCGTACGTACTTTTCTGCGAAATGTAATAAGGAACGTAACTTTTAAATTTGAAGCAAATCGAGTGAAAATTGTCGAAGTTATATGTCACGCCAATTGGAAAAAAGCTGTTTCGAGAAAAACGCGTTTGAAGTTCTCTCTACTCTGCGTCCGTGCCAGAGGTGGGCTTACGTTATACGCTCAAAGTCGATGAAAAAAAAATGTCTCACTATACATCGAATAGTAACTTATTCTTATAATGATAAAGCATCTTTTTAGCGAAAAAAAATCGATTTTTCTCGATCGATCGAATTTTACTGTGGCCCTACCCCTTAAAAAACGTACTGCTAAACTGCTTTCCCGCCTTAATTTATTTTTTTCTCATCCGACTTTTTTCCCTTCCAGATATGTTTACATCGAGTCCTATAGTTTTCGGGTACGTATCGATTTTTTTTTCACGTGCCTAAGTAACTTTTTCCCGAAAATACGAAAAGTGTATACGCAAACGTGTTCGCCCTGGGTAGTGTGAAAATACGTCGGGCGTATCGTGTATCAATGCGTGTATATAGATGTTTGAGTACGCGGGAAAAAATGTGCGGTGAACGCCATGTGGCAAGCCAAAACCGCCTATTTTAACGCTCTATTGTTATGATTTATTATAGCTATCGGAAGCGAACGCCCGCGCGCTCTCCTGTAGCTATCGCTCTATTCAGCCCCTAACGCCTTAGGGGTATATCGTGGCTCGCTCGTCGCACGGGGAAGTAGAAGACCGGGAGACCCGTGAGAGGGAGGGAGCGCGAATGGAGGAGGTCGAAGAAAAAACGACGAAAAAAAAAAGTAAAATCACGAGAGGGTTTGGATTTTCATACATCTGCTGGTTCTTCGTGCTCGCTCTTCTGCCTCCCACCCACTCGTCTTCCTCTCCATCAACTGCCGCGTTTCGAATCGCGAAGACGCAAAAAATTATCCGGAAAAAGAGGGAAAAAAAACAAGCGAATGATTTCCAGCCTGCCAACTCACACGAGATTTAAGGGGGTTGAGGATTTTTTTTTTATTGCCGCATCGAATATTTACTTTCTTTCCCCCTTCCCCTCTTAATTGGGACGGGGAACGCTTGTCAAAAAGTCCAGATGCGACGAAATTCATAGACGCGAAAATTGGACAACAAAAGCTTTCATTTTTGTTGCGCGGATGAAATCTTCGATGGCATCACACCGTGGCTGCGCAATTGGTTCGTTCAACTGAATATTTTTTCAGTATATACGTATTAGGGTGGATAAAAAAAATCGTTTTTTTATTTCTCAATGGAAAATTGAATTATGGTAAGAAGAAGAAAGTTTTGCAAAGTTTGAGGGTTCTAAACAATTTTTTAGTTAGTGCTCAAACGCCTTTTTCATGTTTTTTTTCATGATTATCGGAGTATTAAGTCGCGATTTAATATTTTCTGTAACAATACACAATTTTTATTTTCATATTTTTTTTCACCATAAACAATTTGTATTTGGAGATTAAGAATCAATATATGTAATTCGGTTGTAAGAATTATGTCAACCACTTGATGAACAAGAATACGGTGTTTACATCACTGAACGTCTAACAAGGCGTTTTTTTTTTGGAGTAATATGTTGTTTTGGAATAAGAAAACAGATGAAGAAAAAAATTGACGAAAAATCGAAAAAAATAATTAAAAATCGTTTGTGCGCTACTCAAAAAAATGTTTAGACCTCTCAAATGTTGTATGAATTACTTTTTCATAACGCAGTAACATTTCCCGTTGAGTACCGCGAAAAACATTTTTTTTTTGACATAATTCCGAAAAGCCCATACCTCTGATTAATTTGGAATTTCGTGTCCCTATGTATTTTGACTCGCTGATCACGAATATGATATTGAAAATACCTGCAAATTTGATTTTCAAGGTCAACACTCACGAAAACTGATTTTTAAACAGTTTTTCTGTTTTATTTTAGTGAATATTCATTTTAGAGAAAAATATTTTATACGACAGTTGTAGCCTAGGATAATATTGATCTTTTATGTTCCATACAATTTTGGTCTAAAACCATTCCATTTCAAGAAAAATGGGATAATGATCCAATAAGTGAAAATTGCTTAGCTTCATTAGGTTCGATATTATCTACTTATCTATAGTAACGGATCGATAATAGCCAGAATATAGATGAAACAAAACCAACAAAAAAATCCAAACACAAATCTAAACAAAAAAGCCCAAACAACCTAGGGTAAAAAAAAATTAAATAAAAATCCCAAGGAAGCCCAACAAAAAGCCAAACCCAAACAACCCAAACAAAAAATGCAAGAACAGTATATAACAGAAAAAGAAACTTAAATGAAACAAAAAAAAATAAAAAGCAAAAAAAATATGCACTTTTAAATTGACTGAATCACAAAAATGCGAAAATAGTATACAATACAAAAAGAAAGTACGATAAAAGAAAAAAAAATCAAAGAATAAAAATAAAAAACAAAAAGCAAAACAAACATGCACTTTGAAGAATAAACTGAAACCTTCCCGCGGTAAAGTGCGTAAGTAGATAATATCGAAACTAATGGAGCTAAGCAATTTTCACTTATTGAACCATCATCCCATTTTTCTCGAAACGGAATGGTCTTAGATAAAAACTGTATAGCCCATAAAAGATCAATATTTTCACAGGGTATAACTTTTACAGGAAACATTTCTCTCTAAAATGAATATTTACTAAAATAAAACAGAAAAACTGCTAAAAAATCAATTTTCGTGAGTGTTGACCTTGAAAATCAAATTTGCGGGTATTCTCACTACGATATTCGTAATCAGCGATTCAAAATACATGAATACACTAAATTGCAAATTAATCAGAGGTATGGGCTTTTCGGACCTACGTCCTTTTTTTGACCACTCGAATGCATATATTTTTTTTAAATATCGTAAAGCCCAAAATCTCGAAAACTGTGGGGCTTTGACTAAACTAAAATTGCAGCATATAGTAGGACATGATCTGACCTATCGACAGTTGCAGGATTATCCATTCATAACAGGACACCCTGCATATATAACGAGGAGTGAATCCTTCGAGGATAGATAGGACGAGCAATAAACAATGCACGTATTGGCGTTAACGAAGGACTCCACGCACTTGGCACGTAGAGCTCATCGTTCGGAACGCATGAAGAGCACATTGCCAAAGACTTGCAATCGTGTGTCTATATATATATATACACACATCTAGACACCAAGCTGTGTCATCCCCTAAAAGACAAAAAGGCGTAGACCACTGAGACCATGCTACACTCCACTATGTACGCGTGCATCAAAACTGTTACGAATTACGCTCTTTTGGCTGTTAGACTCCAATAAACGTGAATCTACATGTGAATATCTGTAGACACATGCGTATAAATATACCCACACACACATATGGGATGCATACACCGTCCAATTACCAGCTGGGTGCGTATATCTTCATGGGGGGTCCCTACACGCAATTGTTGTATTTCCCCGCATTGTTCATTCGCCACGACGACCACCGCGAAAGCGCAGGGTGGAGGGAAGAATACGTATAATATTATATATATATATATATATATATATATATATATATATATATATATATATATATATATATATATATATATATATAATAGTGCATATGGTTCGCTCCCGGTGATTGGATCTATTGTTTTTCTTCTTCTTGTAATTATTATCACAACTAGAGGACGAGACATATATATGTATGTGTGCATTCATATATATGGCAAGGATGAGAGAGTGACGTGAGCGCAGAGAAAGGGAAAAAACGGGACAAGGACTGCGCAGCGGAGACAATAATAAATACTCTTCTGGTCGCGCTCGTGCGTGCCGCAATAAGTGACACACACGTCGATCGTGTTGCTGGCTTTCGCGAGATTTGTATCCGCGAAACGACAAAACAATTGTCTGCTTCTCACGCTTGGAGACAAAAATTTCTGTATCGAACGTTGTTTTTTGTTTGTTTTTCATTTCATCGAGAGGAATCATGATGAGGAACGATTTCCCTGTTGCACTCCCTCGAGGGAGAGGGAGTCGAAATTCGCGGCCGTCTCTCGTTCGACGAGGCCAGTCGATTGGATCCTGTCAAATTTTCAATCAATGCCCCATACGACTGGTGGAGCGAGCGGGTCGGAGGGATAAAAACCGCAGGAAAAATGCAACTTTTTTTCCCTCGAGAAATTACGCGGTAATGCCAGGAAAAAAAAATTGGAAACAAGAGACACGGATTTATCTCCGCGAGCGTCGAGAGCAGACGCGATTTTTAACGTGTACGTGCAATGTGCTCGAAAATCCATTTGCAACTCTCTCTCTCTCTCTATCTCTCTCTCTCACACACACACACACGCGCACACACACAACCCCTCTCTCTTTCTTTTTGGTAATTCTGTAATCAATCTATAACATGACATTTTTTCGTTCGATCTTGGCTTTAGGGAATTTGACCCAAACGGACGCAAATGAAGTAATTAAAGAGACTCGTAAAATGATTTCGCAATAACGTATGGGCACTTCTTCCATCCCTTTTTTCCCCCACTCTTCCGCTCTGCTTTCTCTTTTTTTCCTACGTTTTCCCTGGCTCTTCTCTCTCTCTCGCTCTCTCGTCTCCGCTTACGCACTATTTAAATTTTCAATCACTCTTTTTTTCCACCCAACCGGCACCCCACAGCCCGTATTTCTATTTCCTCGTCCGAAAAATTTGGGCAACGGGAGAAAAAAGGCAGCAACCGCGTACACGCGATACAGTATTACGAAACAAAACGAAAACAGGGAGAAAGAGCAAAAGCAAAAAAGCAACTCACACACGAAAATAAAGTCATCTACACCGGAAATGAATGGGTTTGAAGTCAAAGGGTAAACGAAACTCGCTCTGGCAAATTCACGGAGTTTTTGTAGTATATCCATATGTGGGAGAGCGCTGTTTGCTTTTTATTTCCCGCTGTTTCGATCAATCCTTCCGTCCACTTTTGGGACAGGAGTCGATTGCCAGTGAATTCGCCAAATCAACGAAAAATATTGACAGTCAACGGCATGCTGACGGAATTCCGATTCACATCGGTCGAAATACGAAACTCTGTTGATGGAGGACCAAGTTGATAAAGGAACAAGTCCCGTTGACGATGGACCAAGTCTCATTGACGACGGATCAAGTCCCATTGATGATGGATCAAGTCTCATTGACGATGGACCAAGTTGATAAAGAAACAAGTCCCATTGATGATGGACTAAATCTCATTGACGATGGACCGAGTTGATGAAGGAACAAGTCCCATTGACGATGGACCAAGTCTCATTGACGAAGGATCAAGTCCCATTGATGATGGATCAAGTCTCATCGATGATGGACCAAGTCTCATTGATGAAGGATCAAGTTCAATTGACGAGGCATCAAGTCCTCCATCAGGACTTGCTCCCAAACAAACCCGAGCGCTATCGATCAAGTACCGAACCCAGATCGTCAAGTGGCTAACTCCACTAATCGAAGTCAAAAGCCTCGTTGACAGTTGCACCAAGCCCAAACGATGTTACCCGCTCCTATTGATGGAACACCAACCCTACTGGTGAAGTAGCAGAGCCTATTGCTTTAAGTATCAACTTCCCTTCATGGAATGCCAAACTCTATTCAACGATGAAATACCCAAAACCCATTGACGTTTTTGCCTCTCGAAATCAAATCCCTCAAAATGTCCAGCCTCACCACCGGAAGAAGGAGTGCCCAAATTCATCTCAAAAGTGAAGAAAAAACAAAGAAGCGCGTTTGGTCAACTATTGCGAGTGACCGAAACAAGTGTGCCATTTTCCGCGACAACCTAAATGCGCCCATTGTAACAAAACACAGGATCACGATGGATAGAGATAGGGCTAAAGAGAGAGAGAGGGAGAGAGAGAGAGAACACACGATGGATATCGAGTCTTTCGTATCACATTTCCCCATTCGCCTCGAGCGAAATAGTTTATTATACGTCCTCGTAGAATAAAGATCCTTTGACAAAATGGTCCCAAGGGAGACGCTTTAGGGAAAGCGAAAGAGAGAGGGGTGGGGCAGAAGGGCGATGGTTTCTCTATTGCCCAGTCCGCTGTACTATACACGTATATACATCACCAGGAAATGACTGAACCGCGTTAGGATATTGCGTTAGGTTGAACGCGTCACAGTCGTCGTCATCCATTCCAGCCCTGGCTAACCTCTTTTCCCTCTCTCTTTGCCTCCGCGTCTCTGGACCCTCGAGAAAGGATACCTTTGCGGCAATATCCGCAGTCCTGTAAGAGGTTATTTTTCCCCCTTATCGAGCGCATTCATCACGAATTCTTGCACTCGTTCCAAGACCTGAAAACTCCTCCGCTCTGGCAAGTCTTCCCTAACAAGGAACATCCCCAGGTGACACCCTTCGATTTTGTTGAAATTTGGATATGTTATAAAGCACCGAAAAGTAAGCGATACGTATTTTTTTTTATCGGCGTATCGGCGGAAAAATGTTTTTAAGGGGTGAAACTACCCCTCGAAAAACGGCATCTCTAGGGGTAATATAGCAGTTTCACACACAAGGAGTCCACCGATTTTAATGAAGCAAAAACCCAAATTCTTCTAATCCGAAGCAATGAAAAATCGACCATAGTGACATTGCAAAAAAAAATTAAAGGACGAACCACCCTAGAGATGCCGTTTTTCGAGGGGTGGTTTCACCGCTTAAAACCGTTTTTCCGCCGATAAAAAAAAATACGTATCGCTTACTTTTCGTTGCTTTATAACATAACCAAATTTCACCAAAATCGAAGGGTGTCACCTGAGGGATGTTCTTGTAAGATCCTGTTCACCTTTGGCGGGGGGCAATTTGTGTAATTTTTTTTTCTTCTCCAAACGTCACCCCCCACTATGGGAAAACTCATTCACGATTGGACAGTTTCCGAACACTCTCGTCAATTGGGGCTCAAGTTATTAATTGAGTGCTAAAAATGTTGGTTGAGATTTTGAGCCGGCGTGTCTTTTGTAGCCTCGGGCCTCATTTTTTTTTCTTCTTCGTCTTCTTCTTGTACGCGTATCTTCATTCGCTCAACGTGGCACTTGCCAAATCGACGAAGACGTGAGAGATACGCGCGTAATTTAGCGTTCTTAACTCTCAGTAGGTGGCTTACAACCTCCTGGGGTTCGAGACACCTTATCGTGCCACAAGGCCCGCTCAAAAAAACTTCTATCCCCCCCCCCCTCTCTTTCAAGCCGGTCTTTCTTCACGTGCATTCCCGCAGGTATATACGTGAATGATACCTCCTCGGTCGCCAGGATCTCTTTCGCTTCAGCCTCCTCCGAGCTTCCTGGGGAGTCCACCTCGAGCTTGTTTTTGTTCCGGCTGCCGATCTCCGACGGCGGCACGCACGGCGCCCCGGTATCAAGATAAATCCATCGATTATTCACTTAATCCTTTCATTCGTTTCGTTCTTCCTTTTTTTTTTATTCTACCTCATTCTCGTTCACTTCTATCCACGCGGGTGTATTGAATTCTTAATATTGGTGCAGGGGGATGGGCCCGAATTTATTAAGATTCGACGAAAAAATCGGGGCTCCGTACGCTTTTGGGGATTTTGCAAGAAATTCGAGGTCTTTGGGAAAAATTAATGGTGAATTCCTATTCAGGAGGTAAATCGAGATAGACTTGGAAGAAAGAAGATTTTACGTGCAATTTTTTTTCGCCCCTCAGCCAAAAAAAGTGACTATACTGAATCGGGGGTCATTCTTTTTCTGTTTCGATTTGAATTTGACTCAAACGTAAGCTACGCTACTGCTGTGCGAAATTTCGCGATTTTGGACATGCCGAAAACGTGACCAAAAGAGCGAACCATTTTTTGTCCTTCTTTCGAACGATTCCAAGGGTATTTTCGATGGGGATTTTTCCGCCGATTACGAATATCGGCGCGGTTTTGGAGAAGACTCAAAATTAAACCGGCAAATGGCAAAAACGTGTTTTCGCGCACCTTTCGACGGTTTTGTAATAAAAGTTGAGGATTGCGGGAACAGTGAACGGTCAATTCGTATTCAGAAGGTCAAAATACATCGATATGGACTGAAAAAAAAGAATTAAAAATCCAAAAAATGTCCCACCCAGGCTAATAAAAGTTTCTTCACTGAATCGTCGATCACTTTCTTCTTTTTTGGATTCAAAACCCCACGGTATGCTCACTCTCTTCGTAATCGTTTTCTCTTTGATATGCCGGTTGATTCATGGAGCTCTGATGATTTTTCGATTTTTGGCATAATTTCAAAGACGCACCTTCGATTTTTTTCCAACTCTTCTATAGAATCGCACGTCCCGGGGCAACTAGTACAGACGTTGGAATGAATCCAACGTCATTCTCCAAGTCTATCAAACTCCTTTATAAAAACCCCCATTGACTCGCCGTGACTCAAATAGGAACAGCGTTACAGCTGTTTGAAATTTCGTTCTTTTTACCATTTTCGCAGTGGCCAAAGGAGTCGACATTTTTTTCTACTTTAACTATATCCCGTGAAAGAAATTAGTGCAAAGTGTGACCGGCCTCCAAGGGACCTGGTCGGGTGCCATGTTAGGGCCCTTGCAGAGTAAGGGAAAAATAATCGGGGCCTAGTCAAAGCCCTGGCTAAATTCTTTCACTGGATCTCAAGGCCTTGTCCGTTGAGAAATAGTCCGTCGACTCAAAAAATCACGGAATTGTGTCACAGCCTAAACGTTTCTTCAACCAAACGCGGAAAAATTCCGTTACCATACCCTCCGACAACTTTTAATAGCCATTTAAGATTGCAGCTCAAACAAATAGTGACTTCGTATTCAACCGATATAAATACATCGTCACAGACACAAAAAAACGTCAAAGATTCATTACTTACCTTTATTCGGCCAGCGAAGGCAACGATGTAAAAAAATCGTTCGCTGAATTGTCCACGCGGTGATTTTCGCGTGACAAAAATGCATCCGCGTGAATGTATGCGCGCACAGTGTGAAAAAAGAAGCGCAGAAGGGTGCCATTACTTTCAATTTATGTTCTACCATTTCTCTCCGTGTTACGTCGCGCCGTGCGACGATTCGTGAAACCGTCCGTGGCGAGTCCCCTCGCTGACTCCCCGTTGATCGTGCATACCACGTACACACCCGCTCGGGCCATCGCGAGAACGAACGAGAGAGACGCGTACGCAGTACCATAGTCGTTATCGTTATGTGCACCTTTGGTGATCGAGGAAAAGGATTCTCTCGAACAGCGTAAAATGAGAAGTTCCTGTCAAGTCAAGAAGCTCCGAATAGGATTTTGGCTGTTCCTGGATTGAAGGATCCACGTCTTTGGCTCCTGCAGGATCTTGCCGCCCTTCCGAAAGGGCCAAATCGACTCTGCGCCTTGTGCTACCATCGTGTCCCTTTTTACCTGCTACACGAGAACCCCCATGTTTCTCATCGGCTCATCCTCCATCCCTCTACGTCTCTCCTCGCAGATGAGTCCTGCTCCTGATGCGAGCGAAGGTGAAGGACCTCTCATCTGGGAGCGGGTATGATTCAAAAGGAGCTTCACGAGTGGAGGTAGTAGAACAGCCATCAATGTCATCATCCCAATGTGTATCCCTGACTCTCGTTCGAGTGCCATCGCAGGGCGTCTCCTGCTTCCTCTCTCCATTTGAACCCCGTGTAACTGTACAGTGACGCGGCACGCGTGTCTATACCTATCTTAGGAGCACTGGCTCATCCTATGCCAACCTGGTGGACCGGGAAGCCCAGGGAGCGCGAGAGGGCGAAAAGTGGAATGGAGAGCAATGTCCCAGAGTGTGAGTTTCGAAAATGTATGCGCACACGGCCAGATTCACAAGCAGGGCTGTAAACCCCGCCTTGGGCCAAGCTCCGACAGACCTACCCCTCGATATTCCGCAGTAAATTTCATCCCGAACCTAAATTCATGCATGTGTAAACATGGGCGAGTGTGCGCCGGATAGCTCGGTGTGTGTGTGTGTGTGTGTAAAAGACCTGACCTGTGTGTAAAGGCAACATAACCTAACATTTTGAATTCCTCGCCATTCTTTTTTGTGGCAAACATAGAGCACTGATCTTCGACAACTGGCATCAGGACATATTGATATTTAGTTGTGGAGAATTACACTATCAAGCAACGCACAGAAATCGTTATTTGCTGCATTGTTACTGTATAGTTATTGAGCGTTTGCAAACAGGGACGAGGTAGCCATTTATCGGATTTTGTGTTCCACACATAACCTCCATGTGTGTAGCTTATGTCAAAATGAAAATATTCGTACTTTTCAAATAAATAATACGTTTTATTGATAAATGAAAATGTCAGGTTATTTTGAGACACCCTGTGTGTAGAAAGAGCGAATGAATTTTCATCCCTCTCTCTACACCCCTTGCCCATTCACTTCTGTTGCCATCTCGCTCTCTCCAGCCTCTACTATCCGAGGGAGTTCTCTCCAGTACGCGCCAAAGCAGTGACCCACGAGCCAACATATTGGCATTGTTTGAAGAACGAGAATTGGTCTCGCGACTCTCTGTGTGGCGGTGAGCCGACGAAACGTGATGTGTTTGGTACCGAGGGTGCCTTTTCTTTGCGCCTCTCTCTCTCTCTCTCTCTCTCTCTCTCTCTCTCTCTCTCTCTCTCTCTGCCCTTTCCATCGACTCTTTCCCTTTTCATCTTCTACGCTCACTCGGTCTGTTTCTCTCGCACTCTCATTTGCTTTGTCTCCCCGTGCTCACTGGTTCTGGATGATTGACGAGGACCGCGAGCGAGCCGAGAAACGACGGGCAAACGATCGACCCGGCTCGATTCTCTCGCGTTCTTCCCCTTTCGTTAAAACCGCAGCGGTACGCCTCTTCGTTAATTGTCTGGAACATTGCTCGTCCCGCGTGCCTAGTTACATCCCTATACAACGATGCATGTGGGGTTCTTGCGCACCTTATCTACACATTTTTCAACCGATTTTCTTACTTCCGTTCATTTCCTACATTTCCGGCTGATTTTTTTTGCTTCGATTCATCGGAGAGACAAGACTAGGGCATTTGACTGTTGTGCGGAAATCACCTTGAATGGTTAATTATTTTATACTATGCTTAGAATATTTTTTTTATCCATGTGAATGTCAGTATTTACGATATAAATCGGCCATAAAATTTAAATATTCGACCAGACCGCCAAAACGCCTCCGTTGTCAAATATGTAACCACGTGACGCCTGTGAAGTCACATGCCAGTTAACAAGGTAAAGGACCCATATCGCCGCTGAGTTGTCGCACCGCGAACCTTCCACTCCATTCTTATTCAATAGTTGATAGTATGGTAACTATCGCTAAAAATAACTACGAATGAACAGAAAAAGCACGGAAATACCCTGAAATGAACTGGAAAATCGCTCATTACTCGTCACAGCACTCGTAATAAAAATCTGTTTCGTGGAATGTGTCGTCACCAGAGATCTCACCAATCCTGGAGCATTTTCGTTCACGTGACCAAACGTTCAACTTTGTCTAAATTCAAAAATTGAAATACACGAAAATAATGCATTTCTTTTCAATAGAATGATAGAAAATACTTCTTAATCAATATATTCTTTGAGGATGACAAGAAAATGAACCATATTTGTCTAATATAGTAAAATGCTCTATCGAAATTAATCCGAACGCAGCGTAACTTTGACACGTGCGTGAGAGGATACGCGGCGACAAGAGGCGCGAGGAGAATACATCAAAGAGGTTAAGGATCCTCACGTGACTTGGTCTCGCGAGGACTGGATCTTCGTAATCTTCGGTTGTCGGATGATGATCCAGTCGTACAAGTAGCCTCGTACCATCTTCCTGTCATCCCCCCCACTCTCTCTCTCTCTATCCATCCATCCATCCATCCATCCATCCATCCATCCATCCATCCATCCATCCATCCATCCATCCGTCCGTCCGTCCGTCCGTCCGTCCGTCCGTCCGTCCGTCCGTCCGTCCCTCCCATCCATCCATCCATCCATCCATCCATCCATCCATCCATCCATCCATCCATCCACCCACCCACCCACCCACCCATCTATCCATCCATCCATCCATCCATCCATCCATCCATCCATCCATCCATCCATCCATCCATCCATCCATCCATCCATCCATCCATCCATCCATCCATCCATCCATCCATCCATCCATCCATCCATCCATCCATCCATCCATCCATCCATCCATCCATCCATCCATCCATCCATCCATCCATCCATCCATCCATCCATCCATCCATCCATCCATCCATCCATCCATCCATCCATCCATCCATCCATCCATCCATCCATCCATCCATCCATCCATCCATCCATCCATCCATCCATCCATCCATCCATCCATCCATCCATCCATCCATCCATCCATCCATCCATCCATCCATCCATCCATCCATCCATCCATCCATCCATCCATCCATCCATCCATCCATCCATCCATCCATCCATCCATCCATCCATCCATCCATCCATCCATCCATCCATCCATCCATCCATCCATCCATCCATCCATCCATCCATCCATCCATCCATCCATCCATCCATCCATCCATCCATCCATCCATCCATCCATCCATCCATCCATCCATCCATCCATCCATCGATCCATCCATCCATCCATCCATCCATCCATCCATCCATCCATCCATCCATCCATCCATCCATCCATCCATCCATCCATCCATCCATCCATCCATCCATCCATCCATCCATCCATCCATCCATCCATCCATCCATCCATCCATCCATCCATCCATCCATCCATCCATCCATCCATCCATCCATCCATCCATCCATCCATCCATCCATCCATCCATCCATCCATCCATCCATCCATCCATCCATCCATCCATCCATCCATCCATCCATCCATCCATCCATCCATCCATCCATCCATCCATCCATCCATCCATCCATCCATCCATCCATCCATCCATCTATCCATCCATCCATCCATCCATCCATCCATCCATCCATCCATCCATCCATCCATCCATCCATCCATCCATCCATCCCTCTCTCTCTCTCTCTCTCTCTCTCTCTCTCTCTCTCTCTCTCTCTCTCTCTCTCGCATCTTCGTTTCACGCACACGGGCGTTCCTCCAACTTTCCGTTCGATTCCGTGACAGACCTCGTGAATAGCGCTGTCCTTTTTTCCCTCCAACCCGCCTCACTGCTTTCCCCCCCCCCCCCCCTTGCCGCCTCGCGCTCGTGCGAGAAAAGGAACCGCGCGCGTTCTTCGAATACTTCGGTAATTTGGGGATGGCGGATCCAACTCGCCTCTTTGGCGAATTCCCATATTACGCGGGATCTCGCGTGTGCGAGGCTCGATCTCGCGATTTTCGCGATCTCCCGAATCCATCCTACGTCGTTCACCCACATTCTACCTGTATGCGCGATCCACCCCCACGCTGCATGTATACTTATAACGGGTGTCCCGTTTCAATGGACTCACTCGGATATCGTGGAAGCCGCTGCGCTGACGAGATTAAAATATTTATCGCCTTGATCCTCGATCGCGATCAACGGAGCCTAATTTTTTCACGGTCTTTCAACTCCCTCCGAGGAGAAACTAACGAACGGTAAAAAGGCCATTGAACTGTCCTTTACGGTGCGCCGAATTAACGTGGGTTTTTTTTCTCAATTGTGTGCACGAGATCCAAAAATGCAAAGTTGTGCGGATTGGTATTTTTTACATTAAAACAAGTTGATCATGAATGTGATAACGAGTAAGCGTAATTTCATGTACTATTGTCATAATCGTAGACTAACTTTAATGCAGAATTAGCAGTTTTAAAAAGCCACATTATGTGCTCAATTTTCATAATGATAACTATTATGAAAAACATCATGCACAGTTATTAAAGTTATAACAAGTATGCAAAATTATATGCACAATTGTCACGATGTTAACAAGTATGCTAGGTTATGTGCAAAATTATGAAAATTATAACGAGTTTGCAAAGTTATATGCACGCTTATCAAAATCATAACAAGTATGCCAAATTACATGTCCAATGATGAAAATGATTGCAAGTTATTATATTGGGATGTTGAATAATTTCTCGCTGTTTTTCGTGAAAATTAATGCTTTATTTAAAAAAATAAGTCCTAATGTTTTCGAATACTTCCAAACTGTTGGGTGACTCCTAATGATTATGCAAGTTCAGCTAGCGTCTGACAAGTCTTCACAAAGTCATCCCTCCAATTCAACACATCGAAATCATTATTTCTTAAGCGTCCAAATCAATCTCTGCGTGTTGTCTCCGACAGAGCACGGTCGCCATAAGTCTCAACACGAATTCTGTGTTATAGCTGCAGATTTTTAAAAAACAAAGTAATGCAGTAAAATTTCTCGCAAATACTCTTTTTTTTGCACGAAACTTGACACGTTCAATACTATGTAAAAAAGTTGAAACATTGAATTTTAAGCTTGCGTATATTACTTATTTATAGCTGCGTCACCATCTTAAAGTCCACGCACGCAGTTCTCGTAACGTTATCTGTTGGAAAACAGCGAGAACTTATTGAACGTCGCAATACAACAAATATGCAAAATAATATGCACATCTACCAAAGCATGCAAAATTATTCGCACAACTGTCATAATTTCAACAAGCAGGCAAAATTATAAGAACACTTATGAAAATTATAGCAGGTATGCCGAATTATATCCAATCATGAAAATGATAGCAAGTTATTATTTTATTATTACACTCCTATTACACCTTGCTATGATTTTTAGTCCAGTTTTTTTAAATTACAATAATGTAACAAATTGCTATCTCCATTAGATCAGTTATTCGTTATAATTATATAACAAATTAAAAGCAAAATTTCACCTACATCATGCACAACGTAAATGGCACGTACGTAAATAGCCATACATGTGTATTGAGCAATGTGGGGTAAGGGGGCACGGTTGTGTGCACATTAAAGAGTTAGGCGCGTTCGCGCATACTCTCGTTGGAAATTAAGCTTGCATTCGTATAGCCATACAACGAGCCGGAGGCGTCGCGCGATGCGTTTTCAGCCACAGCGACTAATGAGCGAAGGCTCGCAAGTTAGCTCCGCGATGCAAAAAGGTCACACAACGCAAAGTCGCGTCTTTCCCGCGTATGCGTTCAAACACATCTATACACACGTATCAACGCTGAGGTAAACAAAAAATCAAGGCATAGCTCAACGTTACAGAGTCTCGTGTCTCTGCCACCGCAGAGCTGTTCGCCACCTGCGGCACTTTTCTGAAGCTTGGACTGTGCAATTTACTGATTGTCACTGCGCGCGCGGTGACGCGAGCGTAATGTGCGGTGGCGCTCGGTGGCTCCCGCTCAGAATACATCCTTCGACCTGCAAATGTATCGAAATCATTTCAGGACCGAGTGTCAGCCACGAATTGAAAGGGCCAATTATCAATGAATTTACTTCGAGCAAGTGCAAAGTTGATTCGAAAACAGAAATTAAACATTCCTCGAGACGGGGTGCTCCGTTTGCTGTATACAGACCGGTATGTAAATGAACAAATAGGTCGGACTGATGGTCTAGTGGTTAGCGTGCTCGCCACTAAACATGCGGACCGGGAAGTTCCGGGTTCAAATCCCGGTCAGGTACATTTCGTTGTGAAATATTTTTTTTCGGCATATTGCGTCGAACGAAACAGTCACAGTGGAGGAAACAATAGGTAACAAACACGAACAGCGTGTACTTTAGGAAAAAACAAAATTTAAATTGAATTAGTCACGACTGATGATTGGATAATCAAAATAAACAATCACGACGACGTAAGGAAAATTGAAAGAATAGTAGAAAAGGAGACATAACAAAAGTGGACCAAGAAATCCAACAGGATTGGAATAAAATTGAAAAATCGACATCGAAAAGCAGCAAGTATACCATACAGACATAGCAGTGCTCGAAGGATATAATATAATGCGGGAAACAAAAGAAACTTGGACGAGTCTGAGATGTGGGAATGTGGGGACGAAAGGAAATAAAGGATATTATAGTGACAACAAACGCAGGGTTTGTAAAAAGTAAGTAGAAAACTTAGTTCAGATATGTACGTGCGATAAAGCCAAGGAAAAACATTTTTTGAATTCAATAGTCGCAGATCTGGAAAAATGGAAAGGGGATAAAGAACAAATCGATATAAAGATAGAGACGGTGCTAAAAAAGGAGCCTGTAACTGAACTATGTATGTACATAAAACACTTCGCGAAACAAATCTGGAATGTAGTAAACGAGGAAGCGAATACAAGACGAGACGAAAGGCGAAACGACAATAGAATATAAGTTAGAAATAAGAAAGATTTGTAAGGGAAAACGTGTATAGTCTTCTATGTGTAAACACCCTGAAGGGGTATACGTGAAATGATAAAATATTACTACTAGATAATAATTAATACGTTATACCTATAATGGCAAAGTTAATAATAATATTTCAATATTATTATTCATTTAATTTATCATTATTAAATTGAATAATAATTGAATAATCAAAATAAATAGTAATAACAATAGATTATATTTATAAAATAACATATATTTATAACATAATATAACAAATAATAATAACATTTTATATTTATAAAGCTAAGGTTCGCGTCTGTGGAGGGTACTTTTGATATTGCTCAGCACAGCAATATTTTTCTTCCCCTTCGCGAATTATATGCCAGCTTTATGATGATCATAATAGATAATAAAAGTTAGGGTTTAGAATAACAATATATTATATTCAATATATATATATATATAAAGGTAAGGTTCGTGTCTGTGGATGCTTGAAAAGCGAGGTCAGCAACATTTTTCTTCGTCTTCGCGAATCTTATTATTTGCCATTTTTATTTCTCGCCCATCGACGGCGGGTGGTAACGAATGGTTTTTTCGGTACACGGACTCGCGCGCGACAACCCCCACGATTATTTCTTGCAACATACGTGTACGTTTTATTTTTATGCATCCACACGCATACTTGCATACATGCAAGTATGTATTTATAGATGTATACCAGGCTCCCTTGATCTCTCGGAAATGGCTTCATCGAAGTAAATCCTCCCGGTAGATAAATCAGAGTCCCGGGCCGCGTCCTCTCGCCATGCGAGAAAAAATGCCAAGAATGAATCAAGAAAAAAAAATAAATAAAAAATCACCGCTGGATCTATCTTTTTCTTGGCATGCCTTTTTCTTTCTCCTTTTATCGTTCGTTCGTCTCGTTTTCTCGCGGCTCGCGCGCAGAAGCAGAGAAGCCCGATGCTGATTTAGTCCGGGCATGTTCGCACCGTGGGTGTCCGTGCAACCCGGCTTAATAAGTTCCGAACTAATGTTTTATCACGAATTAGAAGCTCCGTGTGCGCACAGCCAGACCGTTACCGTTGCGATCTCGTGATTTTCCTTTTCTTCCGTACTGCTCTCGCGGCCACGCAGCCAACATATTTACGGATCACACTGCGATATTTATACTATGAGCGGTAACGTCATTACCGGATCGTCGAGAAAAACGTCGCTGTAGCACGCAGAAGAAACGTCATCTTTTTTTGCTTTCTCTTTGTAAGTATGAAATGAAGATATGGATTCCTGGAAGTTTTGGTGGATCGCGAATGGAAAATGTGTGTAAATCGGCGTTGGACTTTTGTGGAATGGTTACGGAGAACTTCGTAAAGTGCAATTGGCTCGTATAATGGAATGTTGAAAGACCCTTTTTTTTAAGAGAGCAGTGATGAGAGGTCCTCGATATTACATTCGAAAATTATTTGCAGAATGTCTTACTGGATATCCTGGAACCTCTGGCCACATATGAAGCGTATAATTTTTGTCTCGCATAGTGCTTTGTAATTTCTTCGTGCAATGCAATCTTGTTTTTTGCATGTTTGAATTGTTTTTTTTCAATACTTTCTGTTGAAATAAGATTTTTCATTCTTTCTGCGAGTATTCGTGTAAAAATGTATTCGTTCAATGGTTATGAATGAATAATGTATTTTTAAAGACTTTATTTATAAAAAAATGTTTTTTGAAACTTGACATTTTTTTTGAGAAAGATTTCATGTATGAAATTTTTTTTTCTTCAAACATGATAATACCAATGTAATCTTTTTTTCTGCGTGTGGGAATTGTTTTTTTTTCAATACTTTCTGTTAAAATAAGATCTTTGATTCTTTCTGCGAGTAACAAAAATGTATTCGTTCAATTGTTATGAATGAATAATGTATTTTCAAAGATTTTATGTATAGAAAAATATTTTTGAAACATTTTTTTTATGAAAGATTTTATGTATTAAATTTTTTTTTCAAAACTTGACATATTGAACATGTTTTAGAGGAAAATAAATGTATTTATTGAAATTGATACGTATTGATGTATTTCCAAATTCGTGAATCAATTATTCATTTTCAAATTTGAAATAATCGATCATTATCAATTAGATATGCGGGATTACGTATACGAATTAATATTCCCTATACGAATTAATAATCTTAATGGTGATCCTATTATACCTGATGATATACCAAAGATAAAATAATTAATTCCGAAGTCTTTTTGATTAGTAAAAAAACGTCATTTTTCTATCAACTTTAAGTTAAAAACAATTTAATTGCAAATGTAAAAATATATTAATCCATCAAATTTCGAGTAATGTGTCTGATTTGAGTAATAAATTGTAAATATATTCAAAAGAGTGAATTCTTGTTTACTATGATGCGATAAAAATTTGAAAGTGAACTTTGGTTTCAGTTTTAAAGATTCATAGTTTTTTCGACTTAAAATCTTCATTCAGTAAAATCTTCAGTAACTCAATTATTTAAGATTTACAAATTCAATGAGAAAATAAATAAAGTTTTTATTATATAATTTATAATACGGATATTATAATTTTTATTAAATAAGTTAATTTTTAAGATAACTTTAATGTTAAATAAAGAACAATATGCGTATAAAATAAAAAAAGATAAACTTAATAAAATTATTCAAATTCATAAAAATAATACATTTAATTTACTAGTCATTAAAATATTGACGATCATTTTGTTATAAATTCTATGAATGGATTTTAATATAATTTAACTTCAAAGTATTTTATTTTCTCTAATTGACGTTATGTGTAAGAAAAGATTTTCTATTGTAAAAATCTCGTGATTTAGAAACATATATTCTCCGCCTTGTTTTACTGTATTGTTTCGGTCGCGAAACTGCTGGCCATCTGCTGTCTCAAAAAATTCGTTATTCGATGGTCGATTTGATATCGGTACGTTCTTTGATATATGTCAACCCCCGCGGATCTGTCCCCTTAGCCTGTCGCAAGTCTCTCGAATAGCGTAACAATCGAGTGTGCGTCGTTGATCTGCCAATCGT
The DNA here is from genome assembly GCA_951751655.1 of Ophion costatus. Lineage (NCBI taxonomy): Eukaryota > Metazoa > Arthropoda > Insecta > Hymenoptera > Ichneumonidae > Ophion > Ophion costatus. The sequence continues at coordinate 17,514,778 of OX632367.1, forward strand.
GGGATGATTTCTGCTTCTTTTGGCGCCAAGGGGTAGTTGGATTTCGGCCGTACGTATTTCTCCCCCTTCCTTCACCCTTTATTCATTTTTTCGTGAACTTCAAAGTGAACTTTTTGCTCCTCTCTCTCTCTCTCTCTCTCTCTCTCTCTCTCTCTCTCTCGCTTTCTCTCTTTCTCTCCTTCTCTCTCTTGCAGTAGATCGGATTTAAAGTACGGGGATATAAATGAAATTTGCAAGAGGCACGATGATGGTCCAGACGTTGTTGCTGATGTGTGCCCGCTCGGGTTCTCGCGCCCCCGCCAATTTGCATACCATTATAGCCGGATTGTTCCAGCCTCCGCTCTTTCGACTCTTTTTTTTCTCTCTCCCAGTCTCTTTTCCGTTTTTGTAAGAGGGCGTCGAGATCGAAGACTATTCCTCGGTCGGCTTCATATATTTCACATGTTTTCGTATATTTTATCATAATTTTCCGCAATCCAAGATGGAGGTTGTTTCAGTTTATTTGCTATGCGGAATTTCGGCCGATTCTCTATTTCCCACCGTATGAAGAATCGACCGAGTGTGAAAAGCAGCCCCGGATCTACATTTTTTTTTAAACTCGCAAAACTAATATACCGTGTGGATTTTTTGTGACTTGGAGAGAAAGAACCCTTAAATGAAGCTTAAAGAACCCTTAAATGAAGAAATGAAGAAAATGAAGAACCTTAAATGAAAACGGGGTTAAGTTGACATTAAGGGTAATTTTGACAGTTTTTGGGGCTACTTTAATGAAATCCTAATCATAAAATACGGTTTAAATATGTGCACAGCGAGATTTTTTCTGTTGTTGGTCAAATTTCTTGTTCAAGTTTATTATGATGTTGCTAAGGTTGATTTAGTTAGATGTTTAGTAAGATTAAATTAGACGGTGCTCAAGTTGATTTAGTTAGATGTTTAGTAAGATAAAATTAGATGGTGCTCAAGTTGATTTAGTTAGATTTAGTTGGATGTTGCTCAAGTTGATTTTGATTTCAATGATAATTATAAGTCTGATTGAGTGCCTATAAAAATACCCTAGGTACTTGATATTTTTGTGTTAAAGCTTTCCTTAATAAAAATGACAATTTGATGGTAAAGAATCGTTCGTTTTCATTTAGTTCCACGTATAATGCAAATATTAATTTTTGTTAAATTAACATGATATTAAAGTAACACTTAATCTTTGACATAAGTTGCATTTCGATGCCTTGTCAAAGAAACCCCACACTCGAGGTTATTTTGATACTTGAAAAAAAAAAATAGGATTTTTTTCCGTTACTTACAAGGAACATCACTTTGGTGTCCTCCTCCGATTTTGTTGAAAATTTTTTGTGTGAAAGAGTATCAAAAACTAAGAGACACGTATTTTTTTGTATCGGCGGAAAAACGGTTTTAAGGGGTGACACGCACCCTCGGAAATAGGGGTGTTTTTGGTTTTTCGTCGACAACGTTATCGTTCTCATCTCCAATGTACACGAAAAAATAAATATTGTTGCAATTTGAATTTTTTTTATATCTCGTACCGTTGAAACGTTATCGACGAAAAACGAAAAACATCCCCATTTTTGAGGGTGCGTGTCACCCCTTACAACCGTTTTTCCGCCGATAAAAAAAAACACGTGTCTATTAGTTTTTGACACTCTCCCACGTAAAAAAGTTTCAACAAAATCGGAGGAGGACACCAAAGTGATGTTCCTTGTTAGTTTTTGTGTTATAGGCAAAATAATAACTAATTTTTGGCCCAAAAACCACTATGTTCAAACGTCCGCCATTTTGTCATAAACCGATATTTTCAAAATCGGCTATCACAAGTACTTGATAATGGTGTATAGAATAACCACAAAAAACCTCAAGGCAATCGGTTCATTGGTTTTCGAGAAATTTTGGGTGCCGATTTTTTTACGACGCTCCAAGGATCATATAATATCCTTGTATATTTTCGATATATTTGAATAAAGAAAATTAAACATATTTTCGAATGTATATACTTTTAGATAATTATAACCTTAATCCGAAATTTCAAAAAGTTTTCTTTGAAAAAATTCACAAAAATGACCTTTTTTCCGGCTCCTAGGTGTATATCTGCCCTTAATATAGAATCCCAGCAAATTTTACTGTCTTAGCCAAAGGTTCTATTGCCTCATCAAGGTTCGTCTCATAGACAGTTTTATTTTCGATAGCTAGGATCGCGAGGTCATCGAGGCTCACTTTCACTTTTTAGTTTTTTTTTTTACACGAATTTGGCACCCCCTTAAATCGCCGCCCGGGGCAGGTACTGCGGTTTGCCCCCCCCCCCCCTAGATCCGGGGTTGGTGAAGGGTGAAATCAAGTCTAACGTGAAAGGATCCTGTTACAGTCTCCGGTAAAAGGACGATCAATAATTGATCGAGCCACAAGACACGCACACGTTTATTTTCCTTTTTTTTTTTCTCCAAAGCTACTTTTGTTGTGGGCGTAACGAGTTGCAATCCTTTGTACATTTTCTCCACGAACTCTACAGGTCGATTCACCACGCCCTTGAGTCAACAAGCTTTTTTCTTCTTTTTTATTCGTTTTTTCATCGTCAAGAGATATCTCCCCCCCCCCTAAACGTTTATCGAGACACGTGGAGAATGTTTTTCGAGAAATCTCGGATGGGTAATACGAATTTCACGGGGCAGGAATGTATCAAGAGAGAGAGAGAGAAAGGGAGGGAGCGTGACCAGAACGTCACACCTGACCGCCCCGGGCCCTCGAGGGATGCCTCTTTCTTCGGGGCTTCGTAAAAGGATTTGTTTTCTTTTTTGGAAATTCCTGAAGGGTCCTTGAAATCAATAGGGGATCAGTATCGATCCCGCACTCGAGTTTTCGTCCCGTGAATCACGGGGGTCACTCACCCCCAAAGTTCGCTTACAAAGGCGCCAAAAAAAAATAAGCCCACGCATTCAAGGGCCAAAGGGAATGAAAGGGCTCTTTATCGCAAGGTTTGCGCTAGAAATTGGGCCTCGACTCGACGGATACTCAACATCGATGAATTGAAACGGTACGTGTCGAAACTTGGAATAACAGTGCAACGGGGAAATAAAGTATCGGGCTGAACAATTACAGGAGACGTATTTTTTCACGAAGGGACAATGGAGGAAAAGGAATTAGCTGAATTGTGGGATAAGCCGCTTTTTTCGTTAAGGGACAATTTAAATAACAATATATCGGGCGGAATAATTTTAATTTTTAAAAGGGGCCTCGGAAAATGTTCGGTTAAATAATAATATTTGATTTCAATAAAAATAAAAGAAATTGAAAAATGAACCAAGAAATTTTGGACGAAAAATTTCTATTTATTCAACGGGGCCTGATCCAGCTGAATAATACAACTCCCGGAAATGGAAAATAGCATGGTTATTAAAGACCAATAAAATATCAATAACATTTAAATACCGAGCAGAATTTTTATCTCGGGCCTTGTGCAAAATTCCAAAAGCAACGAGAAGTAAAAAAAACCAACATTTTTATGGTACAATTCGGTTAAAATTTGCCTATGAAATTTAGCGTGTTTCTCTTGTACTTTTCACCGTGGTCACTTTTCTTTGAGGTGTTCGACTCGCGGTCGATGTAGGCCACGTGGTTGTCGCCGATGGCGTTGATAGCGCTGCTCGTCCGGCTCACCATGATGTTCCTCTCGTTCTCCCTCCGCAACTTCGACTCGCGAGCCACCTATAATTTACTCGTCTTCTTTGACGTCACTGTGTAAAAATTAATTCGTTCACTATTAGCAATTTGCCAATAGAAAAAAGGTATTTCAGAAAATGATATTCTGTCGAATGTTCTTTTTCACGTTAGGTCATTTCTCACTATACTGCTGGAATTTCAGTTTAGTAAAAATCCCACCGTTTTCGAGATTTCGGACTATACGTTATTGGTTATTTATGGTATTTTTTAGGTAAAAAATTTATCGATTAATCACAAATTCCGTACGCACTTCTCTGCGAAATGCAATTAGGAACATAAGTTTCAAATTTGAAGTAAATCGAGTGAAAATTGTTAAAGTTATTTGTCACGCCTATTGGAAAAAAGCTGTTTCGGGAAGTTTCGAATTGCGGCCATTTTGTACATCGAAAAAAAAAAATTCTAACAGCTCGATATTCATACTAAATAGATGTGTAATTCATTTTATGAGTCTTTTCATACGACTTTTTCATACGAAAAAAATGGTTAAATTCGCACATGATTTTATAGCCGTTACTGTGGCCTAAGGCCTTAATGTAGAAAACGATGGATCTTTTACTAAACTGAAATTCCAGCATATAGTAGGACATAATCTGACCTATCGACAGTTGCAGGACACCCTGTATGTAAATATACATCTCATATGCTCGAATTGGAAGTCCGTTCACAAAAATATCCACCAGATAAATCACCAAAAAAGAACACATAATTTGGAATCCTAAAAAAAATGGCCCGTAAAACTTATCAACACGAGGACATTTTCGACAAACACGAGCAATAATAAAGTTCGGCACAGTGTTCGGGGTCGAAAATTCGTAACGAGATTATAACAAGTTGTAAATTGATGCGTCGGATAGTTGCAAAGTGTAGGATGAGAGAAATCTGTCGACGAGCTCATATTATACATATATATATATATATATAGAGGTAAATGTAAGGTTAGTTATACGATCCTTCGCCAATAGATAAACACCTGCGCAGATTACACGCGAGCCTTTGAGTCCCTCGCTCTCTCTCTTGTTCTAGATTTTCCTTCTCCTCCGACTCCTCCTCCTGGCCCTCTTTCCCTCTTGCCCTATCGCAAGGGCGTGCAAATGCTGTTTGACGTTGGCCAGGCTATATCTCCATCGGGTCGGCATAGGTGTATGGCAATTTAACTAGTAATTTCCAACTTACATCGGCCTCAACTTTGGGAGTAATGATGTGGTAGGTAAATTGCATCACACGACGACCGTGGCCACGGAGTTATTGGACTTCGTGTGCGATGGGAACGTATATGAGAGCACGCGAGCGGCAAGGAGAGACAGAGAGATAGATGAAGGAGGAGCCTCCGACGATACCGATAATAGCTCGCGAACTCCTGAGTGCTTTCCCTGCCGTGTCACCGTACTACATACGCGCCCCTGCGAACGCCCCTCGCGCACGTGTACGTGGGTGTATGCTTTGGCGTATACGTTTATATCTATATAGACATTGGACGACAGTCGCTATCGGGAAACTTCGAAAACACTATATGTATCTACATAGAGTATTTTCGAAGACCATGCATATATAGGGTGTGTCAAAATGACCTGACATATTTATTTGTTAATAAAACGTATTATTTATTTGAAAAGTACGAATATTTTTATTTTAATATAAGGTACAAACATGGAGGTTATGTGTGGAACATAATATCCGATAAATGGCCCTGTTTGCAAACGTTCACTCTTTTGACGAAATTTTCAATAACACTTTGGCATAATCGCGGATTAATTTCATTAATGGCGCGTTATTAATTTCATCAATAACATTTTCTATGCGTTAATCGACCGTGTAATTCTTCACGATTAAACCTCAATACTTTTTGAGGCCAGTTGTCAAACATGAGTATTATATGTTCGCCACGAAAAAAACGCGCGCTATTTAAAATGTCAGGCCATTTTGAGACACTCTTTATATGGGTATAAAGAACAGTTACAAACTCGGAAGCTTCGGAAAGACTCGATGTAAATATACAAGACAGAATTCCCGTCCTCTCGCACACTCGCGACGGTTAACGCCGCGAATTCTTCGAAAACAGTTTCCATATACGGCCGCAGTGTTTTTTTCAAGTCGTCCGAGTCGCGAGCGTCGTCTTCTCCGAATTCTATTGTCACCGAGCGTTCCGCTTGAAAGCACGCGAGAGGTATGCCCGCAGCGGCTAAATGGACGATAGACAACGTCGCCAAAAGTACGGATAGAAAAATTTAACTAAAAAGATTTCTACGTGCTTTCGTTCGATGTTTTATGAAATTATGATTGCCGACGAAACGTTTTTGCAAATTGAGGTGAGTATGTGTGAGAAAAAACGCAAACCGGCCCAGTAGAGAAATTCTTATACGGCAATTTTCATTTTACACAAATGATTATCATATAATAAAATAATCATAATTTATCTGTTTCAATTATTCATTGTCTTCTTAATTGACATTATAGTATATAAATTATTTATTGATAATATTTAAATAAAGTAAAAAACAAATAAAAATGATTAATGCTTAGCTAATATTAACTATTCATTTATATTAATTATTATTTCATATGAATTATAGACGTGATATTACACATAAAGTAATACGATGGTTTTATATGGAAATAAAAATGTACATTAGTTGCCTATTTGTATTGATTTACGCAAGGGAATGAATGATCAAGTAATATTAATTAATTAATATATGTTATTGATCATCTTATTTTATGGAAATTATAAAAAAGAAATTTTTTTTCCCAATTTTCTATTTATTTTAAATGAGAATGAAAATGTGGATTATTCGTATAGTTATTTACAATGTTAAATTGTCGGATCGCATCGACTCAGCGTAAAAAAAAATATACAAGACGACAAGACGTGAACCGTGTAACGATGGGTAAATACTATTTTACGAACGGCTTACGACGTACGTTTTTTATTACATGAGCAACATGGCCGGGCGGTTCGGCGATGAGGGATTTTGTTGTAGTACGAGACCTCGGAGCAGTCACGCGGTATCTCGGATAGAGCGCTAACATACAGAGTACGACCGTAGCCGGCCCGCGCCGTCGCAGTTCGCGAGACTACCCTCCCCTACGCGGTGGCGTTCCGATCGAAAAACCGTTGGGGACACGGGCGCGTGCGCGCGCGCGCATGGATCTCTCGCTCGATAGAGAAAGGCCAGTACGGTCCCGCGCTTCGGCGCGCTTGCGTCCGTGCTCGCATCGTTCGTCGAGAACGTCGATACAACGTTTCTTTCTATATGTTGAATTTCGGCCGACTGAAAGTCAACCCATATTCCCGAGGAGGATGAATTCCTATTATTTCAGAAGAGCAATTAGATTAATCGATGAACGGCGTGTCGCTTTCGATACGCATAAGCTTAACAACTCTTTCCCTTCCTTTCAACGAATTGTCGACGAAAAGTTTTTTACGTTTGTGCGACGTTGACTAAACGCTTGTAACGGTTGTGCTGATTGAGCAAACGTTTTTTCATCGGTTGTGCTATGTTGACCAAATGTTTTCCCAACGTTTATGAAACGTTTCTCTCTCACTTCCCCATCTTTCTATCGATGCAAATCGCAATTTACGGCCTGACAAAGAAATTGGTTGAAGTTGTTGGTTTAAATCCGAGTAAATTTTTCAAATGATTTTTCTCGCAATTTTTATTTGGATAAAAAAAAAATAATCAAACGATTATTTTTCCTTTCGAATTTCAAAACATGGAAATGTCTTGATGTTTATTCGCTCTCGACGCAAAAGCGAGGCTACGTAGTTACAATTTCAGGAGTAAAAACAAATGAATAAATATAGTTATTTAAATAAAATTTTTTTAAATATAATCCGCACGTCTTCTTGTCAGTTGGATATAATATGTGTGGGAGGGGAGGGGGCAATTCCAGCATATAGTAGGACATGATCTGACCTATCGACAGTTGCAGGATTATCCATTCTTAACAGGGCACCCTGTATAAGTATCCATGTGCGCGCACGCGTATCCCAATCGAAAGTTCACAAAGATTCGTTACGCCCGCAACAAAAGGATCTCGAAGAAAAAAGGAAATTCACTATTCCAACGAAAATCAATGTCTACCGACTTTTTAACACATTTTATCATTTTATTCCTTTCATATGGGATGTGGAAAAGAAAATACCTCACGGCACTTTTCAAAATTGACCTACAGGCTTCGCTGTTAGCGAAATCTTGTTATTTCTACTTATAAAAAGAAACACTAAAATGTTCTTTAAACCCTACCAGTCAAAAGTTTTCGGACACTTGAGATAATTGCAAAATATTCAATCACTGGATAATTGCCAAATAATGTTAGAATATAATTCACGTCATTAATTATTTTACGAAGATTCTAAATAGCTCTTTATAATAAATTATATGATTCTAATATAATTTTGCAATTATCCAAAGTGATCGGAAGTTTTCCAATTATCTCGCGTGTCCGAAAACTTTTGACCGGTAGTGTATGTTTTTAGTATCGAAAATGCTTTTAAAACTGTAAATGTTTGTTGAGGTAGGCTGGGCATAAGGGCTTGAGTTGGCTGGATGTCACACTAAACTAACGCTACCCCCACTCCACTGCCACTGTGTTGTAGTAGAGTAGGGGATTCGCGACAGGCTAAATGCCTGTGATGGGTTGAATAATGCCTTCTCTCCACCCAATTCTAATCTTATTAATTTTTTCAATACATTACAACTTATACTACAAATATATCACAAAAATTATATAACAATTATTATACAAACAAACCTAAACAAGCGCAATTATATACCTACCTCAATGTATCAAAATTCTTTGAAAAAAATAATAAAAACCAACTCGTATTTACGTGTACCCGTTTTTTATTATCCAAAAAGTCCGATTACATTTCCACTGCCATGAAATAGTTGCATTTTGTGTAATCTTCGAAATTTTTTTTTGTTTTCACAAGCAAATGAACAATAAATCAAACTTCCACTGTATACTAATATTTTCGGCTGTGACTTGGAAAGACAGGAATATTGCTGTTTTTGCATCATTGCATATGTGTGTGTCTGAGGCTTGTGGATACACGCATATGTACATTGCAATGTGTGCGTTCACTAACGGCAATAACAATAAAGCAGTGAATACATCCCAAACGTGTACAGCCTCCGAACTCGGTATAGAGTCGGCGCATTGCCGCCAATATCCCCATCTCCGTCGTCGCGTTATACCTCCCCCTCTTTGCTTTTCCTCGTTATATATATATATATATATATATATATATATATATATATATATATATATATTCTCTCTCTCTCTCTCTCTCTTTCTCTCTCTCTCTCTCTCTCTCTCTCTCTCTCTCTCTCTCTCTCTCTCTCTCTCTCTCTCTCTCTCTCTCTCTCTCTCTCTCTCTCTCTCTCTCTCTCTCTCTCTCTCTCTCTCTCTCTCTCTCTCTCTCTCTCTCTCTCTCTCTCTCTCTCTCTCTCTCTCTCTCTCTCTCTCTTTCTCTCCTTCTGTGTGGCAATTTACTTCAGCCTGCCACTCCTCCGGTTCGGCTGCACTCCAAACCACCTTCTAACCCCCAACCCTCTTCGCGCACTCCTTCCCTCCCTCACTCTCTTACTCATCGCGCTCCTTCATCGCTGCATATACGCCGATTACGCGCACCGCAGGTTTATACCACAACCCCGCGTCTCTTCATTCGCACTCTCTCTCTCTCTCTCTCTCTCTCTCGCTCGCGCGCGCTTTCTCTACCTCTGTCGCTTGTTCCATCAGAAGAAACTGGTGAAGGCGAACATGATTCAACGGAGAGAGAGACGAAGGGAGAAAATCGAGACCGAGAGGGAATACACATAACGAGGACAGTCCTCATGAAGCGGCGATGACGTCCCCACCCACGCGAACAAATCCACGAGCCACCAGCCTCCCCGTTCGTCGGTGGGGAGTCCATACGTCCATGCGCTACGCTGCTCCGCACGTATACGTGCAAATGGGTTTTGTATGTAATCCTGTAGTGGGCAGAGTCTGCGCACCCAAGTCCGATTCCCCTCCAGTTTCGCGAAGAGCCGAGCGAGAGAGAAATATCCCCCTTGACGACGACGACGACGACGACGAGGACGACCAAGTGGATTGAAGATACATAGAAGAGAAGCGCGCAGGTCTTGATCGTGTTTTTCTTCTTCGGGATTCCTCTTGTTCTTCTTCACCTTCAGTCTTCTTTCTCTGGCACTTTTCGCCTCTGCTTATCTTTTTCTTGTAACTTCTCCTCGTAAACTTGCTCGATTTCTTTCCTCTGTTTTTATCCTTCTTTCTACTGATCCACTTCTTTCTCTTCCTTTTCTTTTTTACTAGTGTGGTTTGCCATATTCTGACCCGCGTATGTAGAGAATCATTTTTATTTTTGGAACTGTCCCTCTTTCTCTCTCCCGCTCCTTCTCGTTCCAAACTCCATCAATTTCGCAATACTCGCCCACGTTCGAAGTAATCGGTCGATTTCTCTCAAAAGTACGATGCACTTCCGGGAATAACCGTGTCAGATTATATCCGCTTTGGATACACACAAACGTATAACTATATATCGTCGGGTTCGAGCGTCCTAGCAAGGAGGCCGAGAGATCGCGCCATAATCGATAGGAAGGATCGTTCCCTAGAGCAGATGGCTCGAAATCATAAACTATCGGGCTACGGATGTCTACACGCTGACCGGTTAGCGCACGAAGTGGATCGCGACGAGCGTTAAACCTCGCTGCACCTTTTTCTTCCCATTCGATTTTTTTCGCTATACAAAATTTACGTTTCTCCTTTTTTTTTCATTTATTTACTCTGTTGTGCTCTGATCTTGGCGCACGTGAGCCAGGCCGTCCATCTTCGTGTTGTAACATGCAAGCGCTGTGCGGCAAACAAGTCGACGAATAGTGGAGGCTCATTTCTTTGTGTACATTTTTGCGTACATGTATATACAAATGTGTGTGTGTATATATATATATATATATATGTATAGGGAAAGAAAGAGAGATACTATGGTATACCACACCTATATATTGAATCGTGACTCGATCGACAGTAAAATAACAGAAAGAGGGAGAGGGGGAGACAGCAAACATTCGTTTTTACACGGACTTCGTGCACCGAGTGACCGCATCGCGCGCGCCTTAGGTCAATTTTCATTCTTACCGCGCATATATCACGTCGGAGAAAATGAATTTGTTTTATCGCGATAGAAAACACGCTTCTGAGAATTGTTGTTAATACATTCGATATATATATATATATATACGAGAGAGAGCAATAAACAAATGTTAGAAGCCTAATGCGATGGCGTTATATACAAGTTTCGTTATTACACCCACAATTGTAGTATATCATTAATTAATCGAGAGTGTGCACCATAAATGAATATAAAAAACACGCACTCAGATATATAGCCAGATAAAAAAGACGAAAAAAAGAATACGTACGCCTGGTTCCATAACTCTTGCTTAACGGGTTAGACCTAGCCATGGCCGGAAAAACGATAAAGTTTCGTCATGTTTTTCTGGGAAAACGTGTTCAGGTCTTCAAATATCTTTTTTCACATTAACGCCGCAGGCCACAGTAACGGGTATAAAATCATGTGCGAATTTAACAATTTTTTTTTCGTATGAAAAAGTGATTCGCTCACTAAATTAATTACACATCTATTTAGTATGAATATCAAGCTGTTAGAGAATATATATATTTTTTTCAATGTACAAAAGGGCCAAACCCTACCACACCGGAGATAAAAAATAGTCTAATGTATGTAATTTTACGCGCGGTTAAATAGGCAAGACGTTCACGCTACGGGTGATGTATTTTTCTAGGTTATTTAGTGCCGAGATAAACTATTTTTAACAACGCATTAACGCAAACTGAATCTTTGTAAACATTATTTTTAAACCCATCTCACCCATATATATATATATATATATGTATATATAAACCATCAAGGTTTGATGAAAAATTACGAATCTTGACTGACAACCTTAATGTTCGCAAACTTGCCGTATCTCGACAACACCTTATATTAATTAAGGGAAAATACCTGTTTGAACATTTAAAAAAATTGTAGTCTTGAATTACGTCAAAACATCTCAAGAAGAACGCTCATTAATGAAGTGTACTTATTAAGTGTAACAACTTTTATATCCATATCTATAATATAAACCTACCAAAAAAAAGTTTACGAGAAAAGCCTTTTTTAGCGACTAAAGTGAGAAGACCCCTTAACTCGGAGGATCCTTGGAGTCGAACTTGCTATCTACCAGTCTCGGTTCCCGCTTGAAGGTTTATTTGCCGCAATCGACACATACACATTACGCATCGATCACGAGGACGAGCTTTCGCCGATTGCCTTGACGTTCGATAAACGTTTCGATTTTTACCCCATAATTTCCACACGTATGTACATATGTGCGTGGGAGTGATAACGAGCAACGGTACGAAGAAGGACGAATCGCGAGGGAGGACCGGATGGAGAGGGGGCGACTGCGGGCGAGCGGGATGAGGAGAAGATGGGTGAAAAGGGGGATGTTGCGCGGAGACCAGTACAGCGAGAAGGGTGCTGGGGCAAAAGAGAGCGCGAGTGCAAGAGAGTGGGAGCGAGAGAGGGGACGGGAGGGACGGGGAGGCGGAGAGGGAAGAGGATGAAGATCTCGTGGAGTGTGTGCGGCGCGACTGGAGGCGGTACACCCCAGCACCAACCCCCGGGCGGCGGGGGAACTACGGCGCTTCTCGCCTCGAGCGCAGTGCGACGTCGTGACGCGCCACGTGCGGTCCTCGCCAAATGTACACGCACGTATAGTCACCAACGTACGCACATTATATCTACACATATATCGATATCTATATCTACACATATATCGATATATAAATATATATCTATATATTTATATTTATATATATGGACCCATATATCTATACATATACACTCGCACGTACGCACGTAAAGCAGTGTGGATTTTCGAGTAGGTCATGATCTCTTATCGTCGTTGAAAATCGTGCGCGGATTTTTGCGGTGCTTGTGCTCAACGGCGGGTAAACAAGGTGGAAAGGAGAGACGGAAAGGGAAAAAGGGGGACAGGGAAAGGAGCGAGGAGAAGGCGAGAAGAAAAAGCCAAGGTAAAAGCAAGAAATCGAAGAAAGAAGCAGAAGAGAACGAAAGAGGAGAAGAGGGGGAAAAAGAGGAATAAGGATTAAACAGCAAGGGAGGAAAAAGGAGCTGAAGAAGATAAAGGGAGGAAAAGATACAGAGAAGGAAAGAATCAGAAGAAGAATAGAAAAAAAATAAACATAAAGAAAGTAAGAGGCAGAGAGGAACAGAAAAAGTCTCACAAGGACAAAAAAACGAGGAAAAAAATTAAGTGGAAATAAAGCTGAAAGGCTTTCTTCAAGGAAAGGCTTCAAGGGAAGGAAACGACTTCAAGGGAAGGATTTCTTGAAGCTTCTACTCTACTCGGGCCTCGTCCCGTGGTCCTTTACGATCCTCGACGACACTCCGAGGAGCCGAGACGGGAAAAGTGCAGCTACGTATCGAAACCGCAGCTTTTTTCGCAACATACGATCCGCGGAGAGGAGAAGAGAGGAACCGAGCTAGAATACGAGTTGCGTGTATGATCCGCACGCATGTGTATATAGGATAGCTCGCGAGGGAGAAAGAGAGAGAGAGAGAGGCCGGTAAAGCGACCGACAAAATATCTCGTCAGTATCGTTCAAGCGGGTGACCGATGAGCGCGCGCGCGCGGCTCTACATACACACACACACGTTGTTCTTTCGTTGTTGTTTGTTCTTTTTCTCCTAATTCGGTTAACGAATTAACGATAGCAATTATCGCGAACTTTCCGACAAATAATAAGACCGGAATCGGTTCGGTTCTAGTGACTGGTGACAATTGTTGTGACTTCGAGATTCTGGTGACTACTCGGTTTCTGCGGATGAAAGAGTGTGTGTGGGAGAGAAATAATTTGGAGATTAGCGCCCCGGAATAAGGCCAATTTTTTTTACCACGATTGGCTCCTTTTTTTCTTCATCCGGACATTTTTTATGATTGTTGCCCTTGTTTTATTTTCGTATTTACTGCCTTGGTGTTTTTTTTGTTGACATTTTTTGAATCACGCTGCAACGGCGGGAGAGTAAGAGAAGGAGAGACAGTGGTCGAAGCTTGCCGACGCTGCCATTTTCACCCGTGACTGCCTAGCGTGCCGCGATAACTCAGTGCCAAAAGCGGAGAAAAAACAAAAAGGGTTTGACAAGGTAAGTTCTGGAACACGAGGGGCAATTTATCGCTCATTTAAGTTAGTATTTCTTTTTTGCATGTTTGCCGTTTTTTTGTTAGGAATTTTTTAATGAGAAATTACAATGTTTTTTTGATAGCTTTTTCCTATTTTTTTTGTTGCTTTTTTCCAGGTTTTCTACGTTTTTATTTTCGGAAAATTGAGGATGATTTCTTATTGGTTTTTTTCAGTTCTATTTTTTGTTCGTTTTTTTAAATAACTTTTTGCGCTTTTCGCTTCACATGTTTTTTTTATTCCATTTCCATGGAACTTCTTTGTCTATTTTTGTTGGTAAGAGTGCCGTGGCTCGTTGCTTTCTTTTGGGCTTCCAGTTGCAAGAGTTGTGCCGAAAAATGATCGCGCCTCAGATAAACAGTGAAAACAAATCCACATGGGAACGAAAATGATCAAAGAACTAGTTAAGGTATCGTACACTCATTAAAAGAATGAACATATATTTTTGTTTGTTGTTTTTTTCTAGCAAATTGCGATGCTTTTTTTTGTAACGATAATAGCAATAATTAAATAATGAATCTGATAGAACAATATGGTGACTCGCGTTTCCAAAGAGGCTAACGATTATTCGGCGATTAAATTTCCGAACTTACTAAAGATATACGGAGAAAACAGGGGCCTTGAAGTTTAGAATTAATCCTATGCTTCTAAAAAAAATATCATTAAATATCAAGGAGTATTGAATGGAAGATAAAAATTGTAATTACGGTATAGTAATAATGAATAAATTTAAATTTTAACCTACGATATGGCACGTAAACTGATACAAATAATACATTTTATTCGGCATATTGTGATTTTTTGTAGTATTCAAAGAATATTTTGCCTACGTGATTGGAACAATTAGTTTCCAGTATTCTACAAAAAGTACGGTATAAAGAGTCACATTTTGCTAATCAAGTTCGTAATATTTTTCGCTATACGCCGAAGATTTATGCTATTCGTATAGTGAAATCTAAACAAACGCGAAGATTCGTGCTATACGTATAGGAAAATCCATATGCGCGCATTATTTTTACGATACAGCATATAGGACTCGAGTCTATGCGAGAATAGTTTCAAATGTAATATGCACGCATCATTATTACTATACGGTGTGAGAATCATTTTTACACTTCTATAACAACAAGTCTCAGAATTCCGAACTGGCATTACTCTGCTATACTTTTCTAGCACTGAATATTAGAATTCTGGCAACCAGTGTCAGAATTTGTGGCCTTATTTTTCTCCGTGTACCCGAAGTTACTGAGGATACTTCAGGGACGAATTTATTATCGAAATTGACCAAAATTAAAAATACTCAGGGCTGGAATTTCTTAAGATAATTTTCCGTGGTTCAAGAAAAAAAAATGGCCCCGCGATTTTTACCCGATCTCAACTGCTTCCATCACGTCCCTGTGCGCCCTTTTTAGCCATTTTAATTCAGCGGTTGACAAAGTTTTCCTTTCTCCCCCCCCCCCTCTCTCTATCTTCTTTTTTGCAATTAAAAGACAAGCCCTCCCACGCTTCAATCCCACGAGGCTCATATTTAACTTTGCTTAATAAAGTTTTTCGAGCCTCCCTCTCTCTCGATCGCGTTGACGTAGAACTCTGGGGATCGCGGAATCGTCACCTGCTCGCGATCGTTTTCTTTCTCTCCGTCTTTTCTCTTCTTTCCTCCTTCCCTTTTAATTGCTTTTTTTTCGAACCGAAGTTTTTACAGCCTCGCTTCTCTTTGTTTTCCGCGGTGACTGTGCGAGCTTTATCATATTTCTCCATTAGTCGCGGTTGAAAACGGTGGGAAATGGTCGCCACGGAATCGGCCGAGGTAAATATGTATGTCTTATTTACGAGCGCAAACAAATAACGCTGGTAAATTTGTTGAAAATCAAGCAACGTATAGGTTCTTTGAATTTTTTATCTATCTTAAATTTCGATTTTCTTTTCTGTACGATGAATGGGCAGAAAAAATATTTTCGTTCGTTTGTACTCAGATTTATTATTATTGTGAATATTACCATTTTGTTTACGTTTGAGATTAGAGTTTTTATTAAGAAGTATTTTTGAGCAATAATAATAATACGAATCGCAATAATAGATTGTCGAATTATTATCAATGTTATTTTCATTATTTTCATTATTTTTGTGAGTTTTAGTTGCTGATTAATTAAAAATGTTATTGTTATTGCCATTATTATTATTAGTGGCAGTATCTGTGGTCCCTAATGTTGACCACGCAGCCTTCATATTTGACTCAAAATGAGACTCTTCGAGGGTGGTAAAAATCCAAATTCGACCCTTAAGGGGGTGGAGGGGGTTTTAAAGTTTATATGAGACAGCATATTTTTTGGTCAGATTTGCTTGAAACTTGGTATAAATAGACTCCAATACGAATAATATAATTTTATAATATAAAGTTTATAATATAAACATGTATTCGTTTGGGTTTGTTTGGCGTATTTTTCCCAACCCAAACAAACGCAATGAAGGGTTCAAAAGTACTTTTTGACCGTCTACACGCATCGAACAGGGAGAAAAACATATAACGTTACGTATAAAATAAATTTGGTAAGTTTCAAGTAAATCTTATTAAAAAAATTGTGTTTCCTCGTATAAACGTTAGCACTCCCGTTTAACCCCCTTAAAGGTTAAATTTTGAAAATTGCTGAAATACATGTTTGATTATTTGTATTTTAGTGTATGCCAAGTTTCGAGTAAGTTTGACAAAAAAATATTTTGTCTCATAGAAACTTGAAAACCCCCGTTTTACTCCTTAAGGGTCGAATTTCGATTTTTACCACTCTTGAAAAAAACGCCCTGTTTTGGGCCACATATGAAGGCTGCGTGGTCAGAATTGGGGGCCACAGATATCGTAGTACGGTCGAACCTAGATATAACGAAGATTTGTCCATTCCCTTCCGATAGACACCCGAAAACTTGATACGATGACGTAATCATATACACTGTGCTCTAATTGCTTATTTATTTCATAGAAATTGCGCTAATTTAAACCTTTCTTTCTTAAAAAAATCCCTATATTTATAGTACTAAATTGTATTTTTTTAAAGAATATTTTAAGGAACATGACTTCGATATAACGAAACCCCAATACAACAAACTTCCCTAGAGATTCGTTATATCGAGGTCGACTGTATTCTCCTATTACTTATTATCGTGATGTTGAATAAGTTCTCGCTCTTTTTTTTCGTGAAAATAAATGCTTTATATGAAAAAAATCATTCCTAATGCATTTAAACGTTTAGAAACTGTTGTCTGGTGAACTCCTAATGATTCTGCAAGTTCAGCCAGCGTCGGACATCAGTCTTCGTGAAGTAATGCCTCCAATTCAACGGCCCAAAATCATTATTTCTTAAGCGTCTATAAACCAATCTCTGCATGTGCTTCCAACTGATCATGGTCACCGCAACTCTCAACAAGAATTCCATGTGCTTCAGCTGCAGATATTTTTTTTTAATAACGTAGTACAGTAAAATTCCCTGCAAATACTTCTTTTTGGCATCGAATTTGACACGTTTCACACTATGAAAATAAGTTGTTTACACTTCGGTGAAATAACATACACTGCATTTCAAGCTTGCTTATAGTACCTCTTTATTGATGCGTTGCCATCTTAAGGGGTCTTCTCACTTTAGACGCTAAAAAGGGCTATTTTCGTGAATTGTTTGATAGGTTTATATTATAGACATTGATAAAAATAAATTTGTTACACTTAATAAACACACTTTCGAAATACATAAAAAAAATGTTTAATATGTTTATGAAATTCAAACAATCTTCAAACGCGTTTTTCTCGAAACAACGTGTTTCGACGGCTTGTTGATAAAATCTTCGAAACTACTGAACCGATCCTTATGAAATTTTAACCACATATTCTTTACAACTATAGCTATAGCGCATATCAAGGATTTTTTTTTATTTCCATATTTCCTATATTTTCGCCAAAAACCGTGGCAAAACACGTTTTTTTGTTTTTTCGAAAAATCTTCGCCATTTTGTTCTTTTTGCATATATAAAAAATCGTATGATATGCGCTATAGCCATTAACATTCCATCTCTAAGACAGCGCAGACCTACAATTTTTTTAGGCCTTTTTTTTACTACCATTTTCGTCTATAAATAGTAACTTGGATGAATAAAAAAAATATTTTTTTATGCATTCCGAAAGTGTATTTATGGAGTGTAACAAATTTCATATCCATATCTAATAATATAAACCTCCCAAAAAAATCCCCCAAATAGCCTTTTTTAGCGTCTAAAGTGAGAAGACCCCTTAAACTACACGCACGCAGTTCCGACAACATATGTTGGAAAACAGCAAGAACTTATTCAACGTCCCAATACTATTTCGTTTTTTGGTAAATATTCGGAAGTGGGGCTCCTGCTAGAATCAGGATAATTTTCTTCAAGGGTTCAAACAAACCCAAACAACCCCAAACAAAAATTAGCCTTATACTAGCAAGAGTATAAGGCTATTATAACTTCCCAATATTTACCCACTTTTCTTATTCTCATCATCATGGTCACTACTGTTAATCATTATTCTTACGATTACGTTAATACGAATTGTTTGACTGATGTAATGTGTGCAGTTCCATAACAGGTCGTTGTCAGTCACTGGTATCGATCGTCTCGGAATTGGCTGCGCTTGTAAAATGTCGCAGCCGCGACGAAGGATAGTGCGCGTATGTGTGTTGTGAATCGCGACTCGAACAAAGTTCCGGCAGGCGAGAACGAGATAAAAATCACGGCGGGCCCAACGAGCAACGCTATCAACGTCAACCACATCGGCGACACCAACTGCGACATGTCGTACCTAGCCCTCGACTCGAACGCCTGGCAGGTAAGTCACCACATGCAGAAAAAATCCGTTCCAACAGAAAGTTTTTTGTGCCATTTCATGCGCGGCATGTCGATGTATTTTTCTTCGTATGCTTCCGGAACTTGAGCAGCTCGGAATATTAATTCCGGCGTATACATTTATGTGTGGAAAGAGAGAAACTGAATTTTATCAGCGATGTGCTGTTTCTCGTTCCACATCGTTGCCTTTAGGGATTGAAATCTCGGAATTATAATAATTCGGACTATGTATATATATATATATGTCTATACACAGAGTACGTTTCGCGGCAGGGGGGGGGGGGGCGCAAATCGTGTTCGCGAAACGCCCGGGCGCTCTCTAACCGAATAACCGGCCCGGTGAGAATCTAGTTTCCGGGATATTTTTCTTCCTTCCGGTAACGAAGTTACTCGACCGAGTCTGAGCACGTTTGAGAGTGCGGGACTGGCCACGGGAGCAAGGGGAGTGTTTGAGTTTTATGGACTACCCTCTTCTGTTGGCTTCGATCGCGCATATACACAGTGAAATTGCTAAGCAGAAGAGGGACGTGTGCGAGGGCTAAACACGAATCCAACATCACTGTAAAGGGACGAGAGACTACTTTTTTTTTTTGTTTCAACGCATATTTCCGATAATTTTCGTCGTACGGAAATCGTTCGTGCGACCGAATCATTTTTCACCTCGATTCGACCGGAAGTACGCTCGGCTCGAGTTGAACCCCGCTTCCTCGAGGCCGTAAAAATCGGCGCGTAAAAAAACGAAAAACGGAACGAAGCGTTCAAATTTGTTTTTTTCCCTTCTAATTGTATCTCAAGCCCCATATAGAAAGCGTGTCGGACGTCTCTTCACCCCCGTCGCTTAACGCGTTACCCCCGCTTGTAGCGCAAAAAAGGCCTTTTTCATGAATTTTTTTAAAGAAAACTACAAAACTTTTTTAATCGATCAATATACCATCTTAAAGAACACATCTTGAAGAACTTTCAGTAATTTTTTTATTGAAAATTATTACATTGTTTAGTGGCAAATGGCCGTCAATGAAATAATGTTTTTATATACACGGTTTGCGGTGACCAACATTGCGGCGAAGTGGATCATCTGAAAAAAAATGCGGATGGATTTAGTCAAATATAAGTATAAACTAGTCTTTATTCGAAGGATTTTAAAAAATATTCATTTTTCACAAAATGGCGGACAGTCAAAGTTAATGGTTCGATTTTAACGAAAAAAACGGCCGTTTTTTGGCTACAAAACGGCCATTTTTTTCGAAAAAAAATCGAACGATTAAAGACTACATTTTTATGTATTAAATAAGCCTGCAAAATTTCAAGAAGATCGGTTCATTAGTGTTCGAGTAATCTTGGTCACCGACTTCAGAAATGCCATTTTGAGAAAAACGCGTTTAAAGTTTCAATTTCAGTTCTTCAATTCACGGATTCTTCTCTTTCAACGCTCATATCTCAGTCAATTTTGTTCGGATTAACTTGAAATTTTCAGGACATGTTCTCAGATACTTATACTTCAAAAAAATGCAATAAAAAAATCGATTTTTTCAAAATCGCAAGTGGGGGTAACCCCTTAATGTTCCACGGGGACTTTGGGGCGCGCGAGCCCTCGCGACGTGTCAAAGGACTCCGTTGGCGAGGTATCAACGACCGGAAATATCCACGAAACGGAATCCGTTTTCTCGCCGACTTCCGCACGCTCTACAAGGGCGTTGGAGGGTTAAAACGAAGTTATACCAAGTGGAGATAGGGACGGGGAACTCTTGAAAGTCCTACTTGGCGAGCTTTTCTTCGTTAATTCGAAAAATGCATAGCAAAAAGGCGCTTAAAAAAAAGTCCAACGTAGTACTCGACGAACTTCGTTGTTTGTTAATTATAAACGTAAATATTGAGCGAAAAAAGGTTGGTCAAGTACTGCGTTGGATTTTGTAAATTTCAATTCGGTTTTCGCTGGCGGTCGACGTCGAGTTGAGTAGCGGTCAAAGTCAACGAGACAGCGACGACGTTGCCTCGATAAATCGAGTGGATCATGCGAACCTCTCGACCTCTTGAGTACAACAAATACACGTGCATACATACATACATACATACACATACATATACATATATATATATATGGAAATAAGGGCTCAGGGACCAAAAGAGTGTTTGCACATTTTCCAATAAGGCATGATCCGGTCGCGTGACCAGATCTGAGTGGAGGTTCGTGTCTTCCCTTTGGAACAACAGTGGGGTCCGTGACCACGAAAACTGCTCACTCGTGTACAAAATGACACTCGTACCCATGCGTATGTACGTGTATATACAGGGTGGCCTGTTGTGAATGGATAATCCTGCAACTGTCGATAGATCAAATCATGTCCTACTATACGCTGGAATTCCAGTTTAGTCAAAGTCCCACGGTTGTCGAGATATAAATCATCTGCTTTTGGTTTTTCGCATGCCATTTGCACAAATGATAACTCTTTTCGACCCGCGTTTGAAAAAATACTTTTGCTTATTTATCTAGAAAAGTATTATTCTTAACGTTACGACCTTAGGCCTTATAAAATCATGTGGGGACTTAACGATTTTTTTTATTCGTATGAAAAAGTGATTCAGTCATAAAATTAATTACACATATATTTAGTATGAATATCAAGCTGTTAGAAAAAATATATGTATGTTTTTTCGATGTACAAAATGGGTGACTTCTAATATTTGATTTTATCTTTTTTTTAGGCGCTCCGCGGCGTGACATTTAGCGTCCACAATTTTTTACCTAGAACAAGAAACAAAAATTCTCGTCAATCTACGTTAGAATGCTTAGAGAAGTACGTGAGGAATTTAAAAATATTGTTTTATTCAAAAGTTGTAGGTATTTGAACTTGAGAAATGAACTTTCAGTGAAAAATTTCGTTACAACTGCTTATAAACTGCTCATAAAAAGAAAAGTTTTCGATTAACAGGAGATATACACCTAGGAGCCGGAAAAAGGTCATTTTTGTGAATTTTTCATGGAAAACTATTTGAAATTTCGGATTGGGGTTTTCATTATCTAAAAGTATATACATTCGAAAATATGTTTAATTTTCTTTATTTAAAAATATCAAAAATGTACAAGGATCCTTGGAGCGTCGTAAAAAATTCGTCACCCAAAATTTCTCGAAAAACAATGAACCGATTGCCTTGAGGTTTTTTGTGGTTATTCTATACACCATTATCTAGTACTTGTCATAGGATTTTTTTTCCGTTACTTAGTTTTTGTTTTATAGGCAAAATAATAACTAATTTTTGGCCCAAAAATCACTATTTATGTTCAAACGTCCGCCATTTTGTCATAAATCGATATTTTCAAAATCGGCTATGACAAGTACTGGATAATGATGTATATAATAACCACGAAAAACCTCAAGGCAATCGGTTCATTGGTTTTCGAGAAATTTTGGGTACCGATTTTTTTTACAACGCTCCAAGGATCATACAATATCCTTGTATATTTTTGATATTTTTTAATAAAGAAAATTGAACATATTTTTGAGTGTGCATACTTTTGGATAATTAAAACCCCAACCTGAAATATCAAATAGTTTTCCTTGAAAAAATGCACAAAAATTACCTTTTTTCCGGCTCCTAGGTGTATATCTGCCCTTAATCAGAAATTCCGTACGTACTTCTCTGCGAAATTCAATGAGGAACGTAACTTTTAAATTTGAAGTATATCGAGCGAAAATTGTTGAAGCTATTCGTCACGCCAATTGGAAAAAAGCTGTTTCGAGAAGTTTCGAGTAGTCGGCCATTTTGTACATTGAAAAAAAAATTCTATCAGTTTGATATTCGTACTAAATAGATGTGTAATTAATTTTACGAGTGAATCACTTTTTCATACGAAACAAATTTTTTACATTCGCACATGATTTTATACCCGTTACTGTGGCCTGAGGCCCTACATGTTAAGGAAACTTTATGAAAAAAGATGCTGAATTTTCATACAAAACAATTCGAACATCTGACTTTGATAGCCTGCGGTGTAATAAAAAATGTACCACGCATATTACTTTAACAATTACTTTAACAAGTGGCTGAGTTATTATTGATTTATATTATTTGTAAAAATGGCACGCGAAAAACCAAAAGCAGATGATTTGTTTTTAAATACCATAAAGCTATCTCGAAGACCGTGGGACTTGCTAAAGTGAAATTCCAACATGTAGTAGGACATTATCTGACCTATTGACAGTAGCAGAATTATCCATTAAGGCGTTACCCCCACTTGTAGCGCAAAAAAGGCCTTTTTCATGAATTTTTTAAAAGAAAACTACAAAACTTTTTTAATCGGTCAATATACCATCTTAAAGAACACATCTTAAAGAACTTTCAGTAATTTTTTGATTGAAAAATATAACATTGTTTAGTGGCAAATGACCGTCAATGAAATAATGTTTTTATATACACGGTTTGCGGTGACCAACATTGCGGTGAAGTGGATCATCTGAAAAAAAAAATGCGGATGGATTTAGTCAAATATAAGTATAAACTAGTCTTTAATCGAAGGATTTAAAAAAATATTCATTTTTCACAAAATGGCGAACAGTCAAAGTTAATGGTTCGATTTTGACGAAAAAAACGGCCGTTTTTTGGCTATAAAACGGCCATTTTTTTTTCGAAAAAAAATCGAACGATTAAAGACTACATTTTTATGTATTAAATAAGCCTGCAAAATTTCAAGAAGATCGGTTCATTAGTGTTCGAGTAATCTTGGTCACCGACTTTAGAAATGCCATTTTGAGAAAAACGCGTTTAAAGTTTCAATTTCAGTTCTTCAATTCACGGATTCTTCTCTTTCAACGCTCATATCTCAGTCAATTTTGTTCGGATCGACTTGAAATTTTCAGGACATATTCTCAGATACTTATACTTCAAAATAATGCAATAAAAAAATCGATTTTTTCAAAATCGCAAGTGGGGGTAACCCCTTGATAACAGGACACCCTGTATTTGTGTGTATCATATAAATGGGAGCACACTTGTTCGAGGGATTATCGTGTATTTTTTCACCGCATCTATCCGCCGGATAGCAAATTTGTCGGTAGCTCGTGCGCCGCCCTCGTTTCGTTCCCTGCATGCTCAGCCACCGGCCAGCCCGTGCGCGTGGGAGAGTTGCGGGAACTATCGTTCTCGAATAATATTGATAATGCGATGACGACCGACGACGGGTCGTCGTAATCACTAGCGAGGCACGATCGTTGATATTCTTATGTTACAGATACTGCGATTATTTCTTGCTATTGGCATTTTGAGCTCCTTGGTTGATGAATCAATCGTCCAACGTTTTTCTCTCTCTTGCCTTGCAGACATTTACCGAAGTCTCCGGATCATCCCCTTCCGGATCGATATTCAGATGGGCCGAAATGTCGAATTCAGTAATGACGAACGTTCCAATATAGATAGATCAATCTTACGGTAGCCTGTAAAATAGTTCATCGAAATTGTGAATACAAAAACCTCGAAGTTGATTTACAGCGAAAACAAATATCAGATTTAACCAAATAACGAGATATATAGTATCGACTCGCCTTGTATATACACCAAACAATTCGAGACGTTAAATCGTCGAATTGTAAATATTACGACAGTTTACAATGTCGAATTCATTAAAGCGAAGGGCCAAAAAGTCGATCGGTTAAAATGGCGAGGGGTGAAAAAGTCGAACGGTCCGGACAGCGAAAACAATGGAACAATGGATCGAGAAGTACGTTACTTGCGCTTCAGAGTGAAGTTGGCAGATGACGCTGGCGGTCAGTCGGGTCGGGCAGCCATGCCATTGAAGTCTGCATCGTTGGAATGCAATGAAATATCAATGTTTTCATATTGCTTCAATTCCATTGATGAAACTGTGTCTAAAAAATTCTCAGCCACATTCTTTGCGATCCTGCTTTGGAGATCTGCAAATGTGGCATGAAATTAAAAACAAGAAAATGTAAATATGAAAAACGAACTTTCATTGAATATCGATAATGCAAAACTTCAACGTAGTGGAAAGCGATCGATGTTGGATCTACTTTTTTGGCTTTTTTTTGGTTCGACGGTTTTTCCGTTCGGATCATCGAGGAACGTATTGATGGAAGTCCCTGTAACTTGGCACTATACGCGAGGCTCCCGGGCCTTAATACGTGATTCACTGTTTTGCATATATATCTATACATGTGGAGCGTAATCGAGGGAGGGCGAACAGTTGGTGGCTACATCAAAAACCGCCCGACGCACTTGAGAGTTAGCCAACGATCTTGTTCGCTCGCCCAGCTCGCGCGCGCGCAAATCGTTTGTAAAGGGGTGCCCCGGCGCGGACGATGAAGATGTGGAAGCGGCACACGAACGTCAAGGGATATCGAGGCGGGCAGGCAGGGCGATGCGAAATATAAATGATATACGAATTAGCGTAATCTTGTGATGCAAGGGAAATAGTCAAACGGATGGATGCTCGCGTTTGTTCTCTCTTTCTCTCTCTCTCTCTCTCTCTCTCTCTCTCTCTCTCTCTCTCTCTCTCTCTCTCTCTCTCTCTCTCTCTCTCTCTCTCTCTCTCTCTCTCTCTCTCTCTCTCTCTCTCTCTCTCTCTCTCTCTCTCTCTCTCTCTCTCTCTCTCTCTCTCTCTCTCTCTCTCTCTCTCTCTCTCTCTCTCTCTCTCTGCGTTGCTGCATTGTCCAAATTCAAAAATTGCGGGGGACGACAAATTGCGTTTCAATTTGATTTTGGTTTGAAATAACCCTGATGAATCGTTCCCCGTACGACAACGAAGGGTTGACGTTATCATATACATATATACACACACATATATATATAGTATATATAGTATATAGTATATAGTATATATATATAAGTAGTAGCCGCATATATATATATATATATATACTATATGAGTATATATATACAAAAAATATAGTATACTATAGTATATAGTAATACATATATAGTAATAGTATATTAATATATACTATATAGTATATAATATAGTATATGGTATATACTATGTACTATATAGCATATATATATATATACAAAGAATATAGTATACTATAGTATATAGTAGTACTTATATAGTAATAGTATATTAATATATTATATATTATATATATAATATAATATATTAGTATTATATTACATAATTAATATATAATATATAGTATTAGTATATTAATATATACTCTATATAGTATATAATATAGTATATAGTATATATATAGTAGCCGCATATATATACTATATGAGTATATATATACAAAAAATATAGTATACTATACTATATAGTATATATTTAGAAGCCGCATATATATACTATATGAGAATATATATACACAAAATGAGTATTATCTATATATATATATATATATATATATATATTAATTAAGTATAATTAATTAAGTATATATAAATATATTATATATGTATATATGTATATATGTATATATATATATATATATATATATATATATATATATATATATATATATATATATATAGAATACTCATTTCGTTGGTGATTAAGGAATAGGGTGAGGGGCAATCTCAGAGAGAGAGAGAGATAGAGAGAAGGGGAGAGTGATTTTCGATTTATTTTGGTAATTACGAAGTATGTGTCGATTATCTCTTGGCTCTGAATGGCAGCGATATATAACCGGATTCGCGATCTCGTTTACCGCCTTTCTGAATAAATAATGTCGCTCTTTGACCCCCTTGAGCACGTTTGTCCAACCGGTCGAAACACTTTAAAGCGTTGTTTAAACCTGATGACAATGAGAACCGTACCTCGGTGGATTTACTGTAACGCGAGCCTACATATTATATGTATATGCGAGTTTGTTCAAACGAAACACACACACTCGAGTGTCCCTTCGATACAATGGACTTGCCCGCTCCCCTGACCGCTCTTTGCCCTTAACCTTGTGCGCGTGGATATGCTGTCGGCGTACAGGCTCATAGACGCAAGCTTATTGTTCTCGAGTGTCGAGCAGGTTAAGCTCTTCTCTTTAATGCGAAAGATAAATGTGCCCGGTTCTCCTTGCAAACAAATCGTGTCCCCGAATGGTTGCTGTGAGAATTACTCGAGAATGGAAAACGATGGGCCGTCCATGTTCTTTATGTATGTGGGAAAAATAATTGTCTTGGACGGCCAAACAAACCCAATGGCACATATGAATGTTGTATGGTTTTACATTAGAAGAATTTTGGTTTTCGTCTCATTCAGATCGGTGGACTGCTTGTGGGTGCACACGGAGAAATGTATAGTAACTTCAACCATATTTCAACCATATTTTATATTACCCTGAGGGGACAATAATATTTTATAGTCATGGTTTCTGCCGAAAATATAGTACTGCTTATGATTCATAAAAGTAAAATTCATATAGCATATTGCTACCGCAATCATACTATGGTTAACACAACTATAAGCGTCTATCCAGAATTGGGCAGCAGACATTACTTTTGTAATTTCATTACCCGTAAATTACAATTACTGTAAATAACTGCAATATTTAGTCACTAATTGCAATTACGGGAAACAATTATACATTTTTATTTATCAATTACAGTTACTATAAACAATTGTAATTCTGTGATTATCAACTACAATTACTCGAAATAATTGTAATTTTTTTGTTGCGCAATGAAATGACTTGAAAAAATTGTAATTTTTTGCTGCTATTTAAAATTACTTGGAAGAATTGTAATTTTTCCGTTATCAATTACAATTACTGTAAAAATAGTATTTTTTGTATTATTCATTACAATTACTTCGGAAAATTGTTACTTTTTTGTATCAATTACAATTTTCTTACAATTAACCCTTTAACGTCACAAAGACACTTTTCACAAGTCTTCTTTTCGACGTGATTATTTACCATGAAAATGTCGGGGAAAAAATTCCTAAAGTACCGTGTCGACTATTTTCAAGGCCGCTCTTTCGAATGGCGCAACTTAAATTTCGCTAAAATTATTTTTTATAGAATATTTTTGCATAATATTGATAAAAAAGCTTCGTTTTTACGAAAAAAACACGAGATATTCATTTCAATGCATGAAATTCTCTCAAGCAAAAAAAATCTAATGAAACCACATTGCGTGGTTTACCATTACTGAAAGTAATTTAAATAATTTCTGATTTAATTGCAATCACTGAAAATAATTATAATGACTTCTGATTCAATTACAATCACTGAATGAAATTTTAATGAACTTCGACTTAACGAAAATGACACAATGTAATTTGAATTAACTCCAATTCAATTACAATTACTGGAAATAATTTCAATGGACTCTAATTCAATTACAATTGTCGAAAGTAATTTCTATGAACTCCGATTCAATTATTATTACTAAAAGTAATTTTGATGGAATACGATTTAATTACAAATTACCTTTAGTAATTTGTAATTGTCAATTTTTTATTACAATTTTGCCCAGCACTGCGTCTATCTAATCATGCCGATTCGGTAGTGTCTTTTTCATCTAGTATCCCGGAAACAACTATTAACTACTACGAAAGACTTTACGATATCGCTATAGTCGATTCAGTTAATATTTTTACAATAGTTCGTAGTATTTTCGGGGATAATGGATATAGTCGAGCACGCCACCAAAGTTGCATGTTTACATATATTTTTCGCTTATAGTTCTGTTAACGATATTATGATTACGGTGACGATAAACTATAGGGAATTCGTCTATACTGTATTTGACCGTGCGCGTTTACTGTAAATACTATACACTTTTCTCTCAGTGCGCCATGAGTCGATTGAGGCCACAAAACGAAGTTCGCTGAGGGAACTAAAGGTCATCCCGGCCAAGGCCTATAAGTGTATGCAAAATTGGATTAAGAGTTGGCATGCTTGTATTGGCTCAAAAGGAGCCTATTTTAAAGGGGATAATAGATTCGTATTAAAATACACAATAATGTTGTTTTTTTTTCAACCAGTCCGGGTAAAATTTGATCACAGGGTATGAGTTTCGACAAAATCGACGGCGGACACTCAAGCGATGCTCCTTGTTGGACAAAATATTGGCCCAACATAGAATATCTCTTCTCGATAAAAAAAAATCATTTGAATAGATGTAATTTCAAGGAAGTTACAGCGTTTGAAAGTTGGCCGGGTCTCACGGACCCAGTGTGTATAACGAAGTAGCGAAAAATATGAGTGTGGTATTAGGGTTGAAAAAAGTGCGATGAGTTTGTTCATCATGAACAAAACTGGGAAATTGTCGAAGGAAAATGCGAGGGATCGTTTGCGCCATGCGCGAAACGTCAGTCGTTCGTAAAAGCTTGATCAGTCAGGGAAGTGTCTGGCGTGTTTTACTTTTGTCCCCCTCTCCGCCCCTGCCCCCACCTTTTTCGTTGTCTCGCGTTGGCCGTCACTCTCTCTCTCTCTCTCTCTCTCTCTGGAATTTCAATGCGCGATAGTTGGCCGGGCGGTAAAACAGCGAGAGGTAAAGAGGGTTGCGAGGAGACGAAAAAGGGAGTACCACCCCCGTGCGTATACAGATTGGTCGGAAGGGCCGAGCGGAAGTCTGTAGAAGCAGACGAGGAAGAATCAGCGGGGAATTTTCGGGGGGCAAGAGCTTGAAGCTTCGTGTATTCTTGACACCCTCGCAATCCTTTGTTTCACTCATATATATATATAGCAAACTAGCGGAATATATTTTCGCTGACAAAGAAAAGTAATGACTAGTAGTCCAGTGTTCAACCAACATTTGCTCGCAACTTGTCTTTTTTTTTTGTTCTCTTCCTCGAGACTTTCCACTCCTCCGTGTCTCGTTCTCGGACTTTTCTTTTTGCCCTCTTTTCGCTGCCGAATACACGAGGCTTTGTGACCTGAGAAACTAGACGTTGACGCGCGTTTCGGTGTATTTGCCACGGGGAAATCTGCAAGCGTTTATTCACCGACGGACGGACGAGAAGAAAAAAAGATATCGATGCCTCAGCATCGTATTTCAACCCTGATAGATGAATCAAGGTAGCATGTGCAAGAACCTCCTCATTAGAAAGAAATCTCATTTTTTTGTGCTGTAGTATAGACATACAGAACGACGTCCGCGAAAACTCTGCATGCCTTACCGGCTAAATACAATAGTAATGAATTCACGAAATCAATGCATTCAACCCGCACGTTATAGAGAATCCGTGCGGATCAAACATTGGAACGGAAATAATAATAGTTCGCGATTAGATCGGAGCTATCCGAAAAGTGATAAATAACAAGAAAACTGTCGCGGTCACGTATACGTTCCATGAAGAATATAGCTTACGGGACATTTCGAGCAGATATTATCGATTGAATCGACTAATTTTTGCGTCCGCTAGCCGCGTCTGTAATCTCTCCCTTTACAATATGCACATTTCACACACGCTACATACACACGTTTCATAACATGATACACAGTTATCACATACACTTCTCAAATAATTATTTCGCTGAGGCCAGCCGTCCGGTTATCGGACTAATAAGCGTATGTTATTCGTCCGGACTGCGGCTAATTTCACGCGGTTCACGCTGTACAGCGCACCAAACAAACAATCCCAGACACACGAACCCAAACAAATCAACTCAAACCCAAACTGAAAAACGCATACAAACCAACCCAACGAACAAGCCCAAGCCCAAAAAACGCAAACAAAACCAACCAACCCAAACCAAACAAACACACCCAAACAAACCACCTAAAAAAAAACTAATCCAAACCCAAAAAACACACCCAAACAACACAAACCCGAACAAAGCAATCCAAACGCAAGTAAACCCAAAAAACCAAAACCCAAACAAAACCAACTAAACCAAATCAAACAAACCCGAACACAACTAACCAATCCAAACACAACCAAACAACCCAAGCCCAAAAACCCCAAACAAAACCAACCAACCCAAACCAAACAAATACACCCAAACAGCCAAAACCCAAAAAAACAAACACACCCGGACAACACAAACCCGAAAAAAGCAACCCAAACACAAACAAACCCAAATAACATAAACCCCAAAAAAAAACCAAAACCCAAACAATACCAACCAACCCAAATCAAACAAACCCAAACACAACCACCCAAACCAAACAAACCCAAACACAACTAACCAACCCCAACCCTAACAAACACATCCAAACAAACCCAAACCCAAACAAAACCAACCAACCTAAATCGAAAAAACGCAAACACAACTAACCAATCCAAACAAACCCAACACACAACTAACCAACCGAAACCCAACACACAACTAACCAACCGAAACCCAACCAACCAACCCAAATCCAAACAAAATTATAAAGATTTTCTTCGGATGACAACGTGTAAATTATTCTTCAGGATAGTTTGTTCAACAATTTAACACATTCTATCCGGACAATTATATATATATATATATATATATATATATATATATATATATATATATATATATATATATATATATATATATATATATATATATATTCGTCCGGTACTAGCTTCCACGAATCACAATAATATGTAGGCCTACTGGAAATACGGCGTGAACTGAGCCGCTGTCCGGACGAATAACATACGCTTATTCATCAAACGTATTATATTTTACCCTCTTCAGATTCAATCATTTATAGATTTTCTCTTGATTAGTAAATCCGCTAGAACTACCTTAAGGATGTCGAGTCCCTGTGAAACATGTTAATGTTAATTGTTCAATAAATAGCTTCTTAATCGTCATGAAATTTTTACACGACCTCCTGAATACTTCATGTAAAAACATACAAAGTTTTCAGAATTCTATCATCATTACTTCAACCTCCTCAAGGGTTGAAATAAAAAATGATGAGAAAATTCTGAAAATTTGGTATGTTTTTGTATGAAGTATTTAAAAGGTCGTGTTAAAATTTCACGACGATTAGGAAGCTCGTTATTAAAAAATTAACATTTTGTTAAGAACAATTTTTAAAAGAAATAAAAAAAAAGTTATCAATAAACTTCGTTTTGTTTCCGTTGCTTTCAGTATATTGTAGATATTACAAAATTGAGAGGTCAAAAAAAAAACTTATTGCAAAGTTACATCAGTTTCCATAAAACAACATTTAATTTGTGAATGTTAATTGTTCAATAACGAGCTTCCTAATTGTCGTGAAATTTTTACACGACCTCTGAAATACTTCATACAAAAACATACCAAATTTTCAGAATTTTATCATCATTCGCGATTTGGGACTCGACATCGTCGAACAGCCGGGAAAAAGCCAATTTACAGACAGATACTGCAGTTTCGCAATACAGCAATAATAATAATGTTATATGCACAATACGAGGCATAACGCACGCAGTCCACCTTGACGACACAGAGACTACGAGTGTGTGTACAAGCTTCCCTTGAAGATCATACAGACTGGCTCTCCTTTCTTGTTCAGCCTTCGAGCCTGCATCGCTTTTTCCTTCTCTCTCTTCCGCGTACCACCCTTAAAGACTCGTAGGCAGTACGCGGTAGCTCGTTTCTGCGAGAAGAAAAAGCGACACCCTTAACCCACAGTAGACGATGGCCCGCCATCGTGTCAGCAAGGTATATATTTGTCCTCCGAGCTCGCGGAAAAGAGTGCTTTTTTCTCTCGTTAGCCACGTGCATGTATACGCAGAGGGGTACAAAGAGCCGCCAGCTCGCACAAAGGCCCTTGCGCCAGTAACGTTCAAAGGAGAAAGTCTGCAGAGAGAGAGAGAGAGAGAGCGAGAGAGATAGGACGAAGAAGTAGGAGGGCTCGAGAGGGAGGTAAAAACGCTCGTGTAAGACCCTCGACAAGGGTGTACCTCAGTCGAGTTTTCTTCTCTTCGCAAAATGGAAGACGTATAGGAGCTGGACAATGGCGACTCGACCGAATTGCACCCGGACCACTGAACGTTTCGTTCTCTTTTTTCTCTTCGCTCTGTCGCTTTTTCGTCCTCTCTGGCGCTTGTTTTTTTTCGTTTCCTTTTGCTCTCGCGTACGTGACCTCCCCTGCGGAATTCTTCGCTTCACAAAATGGCGGGTGCAGGGTAATATGTGCTTACGTATACCGATGCATGTAGATATCTGAAATTCTCTTCCGGTTGGAGGGTCGGGAAATGCCCGCTACCCCAAATCCTCTCCAGATCGGCCTGGCGGCTCCATCAATTGGTGTATTTATGTGTGTGTGTGTGTGTGCGCGCGCGCGTTCATCGTTGCCCGTGGCTTCACGAGCTCGTGCTGCTTCAAGCTGCCAGGTCCTCCTGTCGTTCTGCCGGCCTTCCGATATCGTGCTCGTAGGCGGTGAAATCGAGTTAGACAAATTAACCGTGAAATGGACTCCCTTGAACCTCTCTGTCTGACTCTCACCCTGACTTCCTTGTTCGCCCTTTCAACACTCAACACGTCAAACCGGCTAAACGCGGAAAAACGTATTTTCACGATGTTTCGACGACTTTGTAATCAACATTGAGGATTTGGGGAAAATGGATGGTCGAGGGTACCCTCAGAGGGTCAAAATGCATCGTTGTGGATCCATTGAAATAAATCTGAAAAATGTTCTCAACAGGGCGAAAAAAAAACTATTCACCGAATTCATTTCGTTGCTCTCTAGATTTTAGGCTCCTCTTTGTGCTCTTTATTTTCGTTCTTGTTTGCTCTTTCGAATGCCGTTGGGTTACACTTTATCACTTCCCGGGAGATCTGACTGAAATACAGGGAATCAGCCAAACGCAATTATCTAGCTCTGGCTAAATGCTACTGAGAGCCCCGGTTACCTAAAACGTTAGTTGGATCAAATCGGTTGGATGAAAAAATAGTTACATAAAAAAATTGCCATTTTGGCGTTCGGCAAAACGGGCGCGACTAAATAGCCAAATGAAAAGGTTGAATTTTGGGATATCCAGAAATGCTATCGGACGTGAAATTTTCGGCTGATTTCGAAAATCTCGTGCCAGCCGGCGAAAAATTAATGTTTCCTAAAAAATATCACGGCGAAATCCTTTTCGCGGCAAAATCACGATAATCTCCCTTTGGATTGTCGATTTACGATATTTCGAGGATTTATTATCACAGAAAAAAAAGTTGATGACCGTATTAGGCTCACGCCATTCTCGGCGACCATCAAAATCCTTTTTGCAAACTTAAAACCCCAAATCGATTATTTAAGAGCTGTAAAAAAAACAAAAATATGAAAGTTTTTAAAAGCCGATTAAAAAACGGACACTCGGCACACGGAGAAAACAGGGGCCTCGGAGTTAAGAATTAATACTATGCTTCTAAAAAAAAATATCATTAAATATGAAAAAGTATTGAATGGAAGATAAAAATTGTAATTATGGTATAGTAATAATGAAGAAATTTTAATTTTAACCTACGATATGGCACGTAAACTGATACAAATAATACATTTTATTCGGCATAATGTGATTTTTCGTAGTATTCAAAAAATATTTTGCCCACGCGATTGGAACAATTAGTTTCCAGTATTCTACAAAAAGTACACGGTAGAGTCACATTTTACTAATCAACTTCGTAATATTTTTCGCTATACGCCGAAGATCAATGCTACGCGTATAGTGAAATCTATACATACACGAAGATTCATGCCATACGTATAGTAAAATCCATATGAAAATGTAGCGTGTAATAAAGGTTGGTATTTTACAAAGCACGCATTATTTTTACTACACAGCGTGTAGGACTCGCGCCTATGCGAGAATAGTTTCAAATGTAATATGCACGCATCATTTTTACTATACGCTGTGAGAATCATTTTTACACTTCTATAACAAAAAGTCTTAGAATTTCCGAACTGGCAGTAAACTGCTATATTTTCTAGCACTGAATAATTTCTAGCACGGACGATTTCTCGATCCCCTGTATACCCAAAGGAAATAGATAGGTACACGATACCAACGAAGATCGAGTATTTAAAAAAAACAATATTAAAGCTAAAAAACCAAACCAAGGTAAAAGTAGAGAAAAACAACGGAAAAAGGGGGTTTCGAGAATGAGCTGCCGAGATTGAAAGTGGAATAAATCGCGGCAGGTGAGGGAGGCGTGAAGGGGGAAAAAGACGAGGGTGGGGGGTTGTGTTTCGAGCATCCGGAATACCGCGCGCGCGCTCTCTTAGTATAAATGGTTTTTCTATATTGCTTCTCCGCTATATAACCGCGTGTGTTTTGAGCCGAGAGAGAGAAAGAGAGAGAGAGAGTTAAAAAGAGAGCAGGAGTTCTATGTCCTCCTTTTCTTTTCCTGCGTGGCCCGCGAGAGATGGACATGGGTTACCGGTTCATTTAAATACGTTAAGGGTCTTGCTTCGCTTCGTGGCTTAGCGCGCCGGGTCCATTACAGCTGGGCAAAAGCGGCTAATTACCTGCCTGACGTGAGTTATAAACTCACCCCCCTTCTCGCTCTTTCTCTCCTTCTCTATCTCCCTCTTTCTGCCATCCTTTCGTCGAGGCTCGGCTCTGTTGTTCTCTCTTACCACCCGCGCTTATTCGAGGCACTCGTGATGAAGGGCGTCTTTTCTGCCCATTTCTCTCTTATATATAAATAAATAAATATAATAACTATAACGATCTTCAGCCACATTTTCGACATTTAAACATCATTCATATATATGTATGTATATATTTAAATATATACATGAGGTAATTCCACTTTTTCCCTGACCCCCGCCAATTCGATTTTTTAAATCTGATTCCACTGACTCTAAAAGACACCCTAAATTTTTGAACATTTTTCGAAACAACCCTTGGGCAAAAAATTTTTTTCTTACGAAAAAAAAACGCCCCGATTTCAAAATCTGAAAGAATTTCCAAAAATGTGCGATTACATGTGAAATTTTTCAAGCTATCACCCGCAGTGGGAGTATGATTTTTTCTGTGCTAAAGACGACTTCAAGTGAAATTAATACCAGAACTTTTCGACTCCTAACGAAAAAACCATACTCCCACCGCGGGGGATAGCTTGAAAATTTTTACATCTAAGCACGCATTTTTCGGATTTTTTTCAGATTTTTTAATCGGGGCTTTTTTTTCGGAGGAAACAAATTTTTTTGAATAAGGGTTGTTTCGAAAAAAGTAGAAAAATGCAGAGTGTTTTTTAGAGTCAATGGAATCAGATAAAAATAAATAAATCGCAGTGGCGGGCGTGAGGGAAAAAGTCCACCGGATTCGCGTGGAATACCACATACATATATATATATATATATATATATGCTTGTGTGTGATGCTCAGAACGCTTGCTGAAAGATTATATTTGTCGAACGTGTCGGTCAACGGGCGCGTAGAAGAATCGTACGCTCGAATAGGGAGTTATTGATTTTATGCTGAATCGGGCAAAAGTGTGATTTGAATTTTGATTGCGGACTCGAATGCAGGAGAATATGCGTATGTGTGTGTGTGTTTAGTTCGGAAGGGGGAGAGACGGAGAAGGAGAGACAGAGAGGAGAAGCGAATGAGAGAGAGAGAGCGAGAGAGAGAGAGAGAGAATCGAGATCGCGTAACAGGATAGTGCACGCTTTGCCAGGTCCACAAGGGCCCTTCAAGCAAAGCTTACTCGACTAGAAAATTGAAGGAATATACGTTTTAAAGTGGCAAAGTGAAAGCATGAGGAAAGATAGATAGAGAGAGAGATAGATAGATGGAGAGGTTACTTCTCTTGTCGATTCACTGCGTGCACTAACAGAGTCACCCTGAACGTTTAAGTAAATAAAGTATTTTAAAAAAACGCTCTCACCAAAAAAAAACCCCAGAAATCGCGAAGAAGGTAAGAAGAGGAAGAATGAATGTAGAACAAGAGTGCAACGCGCGTGGGCGTGTTTTTTTCGTAGACGAAAGTTTCCGCATGAAGATTACGATCTTTCGCGTCGTGTATTATAATTCGATAATGATACGAGACCGAAGAGAGTCCCCGGCCCGGTCGGGGTCTTGCGGCGTATCGTCGAGCCCCAGAATTTTTATACGTACGTACACACACATATATGTTGATCCACGTGTTTTGGGTGCATGGGTTATAAGAAGATGCTAATCGTAGAGCGTTAGTCGCGTAAGCCGCGATCACTATAATCTTTGGCCATGCCGAGGACCCTTTCTTATTTTCAAATATATATATATATATATATATATATATATATATATATAATAAAAATGGATATTAAAACGTCATCACAGAGCGATGAAAGCTCGTATGCGCGCGCCGCTATCGCGACCAACCATCACCACATTTCGCCAAACGAAAAAAAATCATTAAAAAAAACACCTCGTATATTAATTCGCGGGAGCGAGCCTTACTTATTTTTCGGCCGAGGATATCTTTTTATTGTTGGTCTCGGGAAACGAGAACAATTATAATCGAAATTATTTTGGGAAAAGTATTTTTTCCTTTTTCCTTCTTTCTTCTCGTTTTCGAATATATACGAGTTTTGATTCGCACTGTGATGCAAAATCAAAACAAACCCAAGCAGCTCTTACGTTAACGAGATCATTCCGTGTGACACTTTTGTCTGTTGCTTTTCTTGTGAATTTTTTTTTTTATGAACCATTGAGACACATTATCTTTGAATTCTTACGACATTGTTATTGACATTTGTACAGTCCCTCAGAATTTTATCAAACAAACATAACGGGTTGAATCGACTTTACACCGTTCGGAAGAAATTGATGGGTAAAACGAAAAGTTGGCTGACGGCTGTCATGATTTCGGAGATTTTGCTCATCTGAAATAAAAAAATCAAACGGCACTTCCATTTGGATACCTGGGGCTATCGCCAGAACTAGAGTGATGTAAAAATATCGAAAATTGAATTTTTTGCACGGTTTGCAACGTTGGGGTTACGAGTTTCGTATTTTTTTTTCTCGACTTTTTCAGCTTAAAAAAAGTATGGCAGGTATCAGAAATATTCTAGTTCGGGTGAGACCTATAGACGTGCCGATTATACCACAAAAGTTTGAGCGAAATTCGTTCAATACTTTGAGATATCACGGTAGCCAGTTTGAAAAATACAGTTTTGAGAAAAAACGCGCTTAAAAGTTCAAGTACGATTTACACAAAGAAAATGTTGGCTCACCATTATAGTCTGCTATGCCGGATCCATGTAACGCGTACACATTTTTTAAATTTGTGCAAAAAACATTTTCTGCAATTTGTGCATAAAAACATTTTTTGCAATTTGTGCAAAAAAACATTTTTTGCAATTTGTGCATAATAATATTTTTGCAATTGGGGCAAAAAATATTCCGTGCAATTTGTGCGAAAAAAATTTTTTTTGCAACTTGTGCAAAATATTTTTTGCGATTTGTGCAAAAAAAATAATTTTCGCGATTCGTGCAAAAAAAATATTTTTTGCAATTTGTGCAAAAAAATACTTTTCGCAATTTCTGCAAAAAACATTTGTCGCCTCAATTCGAGGGAGAGTGGACCTTACTTATTTTTGCCTTGAGGATGTCGTTTCGTTTTTTTGTCTCGCTAAACGAGACCAATTATAACTGAGACAATTTCGGAAATAGTGTCCCTCTTTCTCTTGTTTCTCTATTTTCTTCTTGATTTTGAATTCGTAGGATCTTTGACATTCGCACTGTGATGCGCGTGCATTTTTATTTCACGGTACAAAAGTGACAGAAGAGTGTGACGAGTACCTGCGAGTCGTTATTATTGCGAGGGATCCTTCGTCCGGATGGGTATAATGAAAATCGCTGTTTCGAACGCTTCGAGCTGTAAAACAGAGTTAATGACTATTTAATAGGCTACTATATATATATATATATATATATATATATATATATATATATATATATATATATATATATATATATATATATATATATATATATATATATATGTGTGTATGTATATATATAATGGTGTCCCGAAATTAAATGTCAACACTTTGGAAGCGTGTTGGACTTCGTATATACGTGAATATAATTTATCTTATGTATGTGCAAACGTATCTGACTTGTACAAATATCAGCGAAGAATTCCTCCGTTCTGCCGGGAGGCGATGAAACACGGGCGTTTTTTGTTTTCTTCTTTTTTTGATTTACATGAAATTGAAGACTGGCGCACGTGTGTGTGTGTGTGTATATGACACGGGCGTGCTTCCTTGCGTGGAATCTTTGCCCGGATCGTAATTCATCCCGGCGAATTTCGCAGTAATCTACTTTTTCATCCCCATCGAATTAATCGCTCTTCGCTTTGATTCGGACTGCTGCTCTATCGCTCGCTATCTCTCTCTCTCTCTCCTTTTATCTCTCGCTCCCTCCGGCCACTTTTTCTATTAGTGCAATTACGCGGTAAAGAGGGAAAGTTTTCCGGCGACGTGTGCAATGGCGAGTTGACGCAAGAATCAGGAGAGGGCTTGGTAAGGCTCAAGTAAACGCTCAATTTATCGCGTTATTTCGATGGAGAAAAAGATCGAGAAGCTTTGAGAAGAATTTCGAACGTCTTTGTTCAAATTGTCATTTTTATTGTTGATCTTTTATTGTGTAATTATTATTGTTGTTGTTTACATGAGTTTTGTTTTTATATCTTGTTGTTGTGGGCTTGAAAAAATATTATATTGCTCGAGAGTGGTGCCCTTTTTCGTGGTGGAAAGATGATGTAAATTCCGGGTGAGTCGACTGATGAGGTTGGAGGATTAGAAATATCTTAAACAAACTCTCGCACATCATCGACGTGGGTGCGTCTCTCTCTCTCTCTCTCTCTCTCTCTCTCTCTCTCTGCTTCCCATGTCCATGTGCGTGTGTGTTTCTCTCCTATGAAGCCCGCAACGTCTTTCCCCTTTGGGATATGTGTCCAAGGTTCTCCCATAAGGTATACGCAACCCTTTGAGAGCCATTTCGCGTACGCTTTTGGCATCCCTCGTATTTCCTTGCTGTCTTGTTTCTCTTCTCTTCTTTTTCTTCTTATATCTCTTTTGTTTCGTTCATCCTTTGGCTGCTGACTCTCTCTCTCTCTCTCTCTCTCTCTTTCTCTTTCTCTTCTCCTCTCCTTCTCTAGCTCTCTCGCTCTCTTGTCCTCGTCTAATATCTCGTGGCTCCAATTAGTTCTGAACGTCGGGATCGTCCGTCGGTTATAGTTGCTTTCTTTTTCGAGTCTCTCTCGTTTTGTGCCACGTTCGTTCGTTCGTCTTTCCGTTCATATATGAGCCTCCTCAGCTTCATTAAGAAACGGTAATGCGTTTTGTTTCTCCTCTCGTCTCTGTCTCTTTCGTCTCTCTCCTTCCGAAAATGTCCCTCTCTCTCTCTCTGCTCTCGTCTTATATATATCGAGAGTAGGGAATGAAAAAAGCTTTATATATATATATAGTGTTATACCTTACAATTGCTCTCTCGCTCTTTTAATAATCTGAACGCGTAGCATACAACACTCGTGCTCGCTTCCGAGATTTATTATTTTCGGACTATAACGCGTTGATTCCTCGCTCCTCTCAGCCCGAGCCCTCGCCAATCTTCCTACATGGACAAGCCCATATGCACTCTTCACCGTGCTCCGCGTTTTCGCCATTCTTGTGTCCTCATTCTTGCTCCATTTTTAAAAATTAATTATTATTTTTTTTATCACATTCCATACTTCGTTTTGCTATCGCGCGATCTTTCGTTTTTTCCTTGTGAGGCTTGGCAGGCGTTTTCGTGGCAATTTTAGAAAAAGCCGAGTTTGAGGGTTTTTGCGTGGAATATGGAAGGACAGGTGACGAAGTGGTCGTGGAGATGAGGGAGGAATGACCATGAGGATTGTGGAGGAAGGAGCAGGGGGAAGAGAGAGTTGACAATTATTTTGACTCTCTCTCTCTCTCTCTCTCTCTCTCTCTCTTTCTCTTTCTTTTTCTTTCTTTCCTGTGCGTACGCGCGATGCCAAATTTATAACCTCCCTCGATCTAACGACTCGCCAACACAGTGCAATATATAATAAAAAAAAAAGAGTTCAGGTAGTTTATACGCGTTATATGGACAATCCACGATAAATCATCGACCTTCGTCTCCCATACCGGCGAACCTACCACGCCGCCCAAATCTTTAGCCTAATGAGTTTTTAGTGTGCTCGCGCGTTCGCGAATGTGGTCTTGTGTCTTCGTCGAACATATACATATATATTCACTCGTCCCTGTATCAAACGACTCCCGAGGGTCCCCGCTGCAAGATCAGCGTGTAGCATACATTCCTGGCCTTGTTTTTGTTTTTTTATTTTCGATCATTCGTCCCCGCCCGTTGCACATTTTTCTCTGTTTCGATCAATCATTAGCGCGATTAAATTTGCTAGGAAAAGAAAATTTGCCTAACGCTCAAATTTAAGATTACCTGTCAAATATTTGACCTGAAGGAGATTGGGGGGAAAAAAAATCTCGTAAAAAAGAGATCTCGTCGAATCGACTTCCGGTTCCGTGAACCGCGCGACAGGTAGCCGGAAGCTCTGTCAGGGAATTCAGGAGCCTGCCGGGGCAGCACAAGGCGCCGGGTCATTCGGTATTCGCATCCGTCATGGAGCGGTTATAAGCTCCGTTTTTCTCTCTCTCTCGCTCTCTCGCTCTCTTGGTCTCTCACGGGGGCCCCCACGCGGATAAGACGCACACGAGCGAGACGGGGAAAGATCAGCCAATGTGTAGGACAAGGTAGGAAGGAAGGAGAAGGAAGGTGTCGGAGTTTGAAGCCCCGCGGGGTACCGCGACCCCCGTGGCGAGACCGCGACTCCCGTAAGAGCCTCCGTTCGAAAAACGCAGCCTCCGCGCACGTCTTTACTCTTGAATATATATATATATATATATATATTCATGTCTGGAACACACGTGACTCGAGAGGACTCGACCTCTCGCCCGGCGTTATGCTCCTGACCTCCGAAGCGACCGCTCGATCCTCATCACTTATCGCGCCCCTGACGCCTCTCACAGCGGCCTCCAATTTACACGTGAACTTTCCCCCTTTATCGTTCTAACGATGCCCCGTGTCGATTCTTCCCGCGCATCGGTCTGGCCACGATTAGGGAGACGACTTTCGGTTCGAAGAGGTCGAAATATTGGACCCTGGGATGAAACTCTAGGAATTGGAAAGTGGACTTGTCGACGTAGGGCACGAGCAGCAGGAATGTCCGGGTGCTAGACATGCTCAGGATGATTGTCCAGTTACTAGACACGGTCAGGACGGTTTACCAGTTGCCAGACATGCCGAGGATGATTGTCCAGTTGCTAGACGAGCTCAGGATGATTGTCCACTTACTAGACATGGTCAGGATGATTGTCCAGTTGCCAGACATGCTAAGGATGATCGTCTAGTTGCTAGACATTCTCAGGATGATTGTCCAGGAGCTAGAAAGAATCAGCAAGATTGCCCGGTCGGTAGACATTATCAGCATGGTTTTTATTCTTTTTAGATATCATTACGAAACCACCCCTTCCTCTAGACATGATCAGCAAGACATCTGTGCAAGACTTTGCATATTTCTAGACATGATCAGCAAGACTTTTCATCTTTTTAGACACGATCAGCAAGACTTTTTAATCTCCCTGGTAAGGATCAACAAGGCTTTTCATTCTTTGAGCCATGATCAGCAAAACTTTTCATCTTTTTAGACATGATCAGCAAGACTTTTTATCTTTTTAGAGACGATCAGCGTGACTTTTTATCTTTATAGCGTGATCAGCATGATTTTTCATCTTCCTAGACATAATCAGCATGACTTCATCTTCCTAGACATGATCAACAAGACTTTTCTTCTTTCTAGGCATGATCAGCAAGACTCTCCATCTTCAAAGACACGATCAGCAAGACTCTTCGTCTTTCAAGACATGATCGACGAGACTTTTTATCTTTTTAGACATGATCAGCAAGACTTTTCATCTTTCTAGACATGATCAGCAAGACTTTTCATCTTTTTAGTAATGATCAACAAGGCTTTTCATTCTTTTAGACTTGATCAGCAAAACTTTACATGTTTTAAGACATGATCAGCACGACTTTCCATCTTTCTAACCGTGATCAGCAAGACTCTTCATTTTTCTAGACATCATCAGCCAGCCTTCCTCCCTTCTAGACAAGATCAGGAAGACTTGCTTTTTTTCTAGACACGATGACCAAAACATCCCTTTTTCGAGACACGATCGGCAAGAATTCTCATTTGAGGGACACGATCAAGAAAACTACATATTTATACCACGATCAGCAAGACTTTTCCTCTCTCTGAACGCGACCACCGACATTTTCCTTATTCTCGACGCGACCACCGACATTTCCCTCTCTTCAGACGCCACTATCGACATTTCCCTCTTCCTAGGCACGATCACTCCTCCCGTCTTATCCGTGCGCGCGAGAGGTGAAAAAAGAGAGACGTTT
This sequence comes from Ophion costatus, assembly GCA_951751655.1. Lineage (NCBI taxonomy): Eukaryota > Metazoa > Arthropoda > Insecta > Hymenoptera > Ichneumonidae > Ophion > Ophion costatus. The sequence continues at coordinate 17,557,901 of OX632367.1, forward strand.
CTATTAAGCCGTGTATGAACGAGGGTTCGTCGGGGCCCTCGGAAGCTGGGCATCCTCTTCTCTCCCTTTTCACCTCTCTATCGCTCCTGCTCTCTCTCTTTCTCTCTCTCTCTCAGCTATAACAGGGCGTAGGGTCAGCCCTGTAATTAACCGGTAGCTCTTTTACTCATCCGCGGGCCCGAGAGAAAAGAGCGAGACGAAGAATCGAACGATGCGGTAACGCGCGCCAAAGTGAACGAGAGGATGTACAAAACGAAGACTCACGGAAGAGCGGTGGGGGGGGGGGTGAAAAAGCAGAAGCGCGAAAGAAACGAGCGGGTCGGGCGGGGTTGGGAGGGGAAGCAGTGGCTTTTATCGGCCGCTTATTGGTTATTTTTGGCGCTGGACCGCCTCTGGCATGAACACCGGGGCACGTGGAGACTTCACCCGCGGGCATCCCGGAAAACGGAAGTACCAGGATCAAAGCCCGCGAGATATTTCGAAGTCTTTCACTCTCGCCCACCCCCCCTCTCTCCCTCTGTATAAAGAGGCGTGCTGGTCGTCTCTTTCTCTCTCTCTCGTTTTCTCCATACGAAGCTTGATCTCTCTCTCTCTCGCTCTCTCTCTCTTGCTTTTCGCTTTCACGCCACCAGACTCGAACAAACGCGGAACGAAATTAAACGCGCGTGCTCGCGTGCCGCGATCTCGCGAACAGCAAAACCGCGATGCCCTTTATTATTATTATTATCATTATATGTAATAATATATATATATATATAGGTGTCATAAATTTCATGATAATTAAAATATGTTAATTATGTTTATTAATTGCAATAAAAATCAGAAATTTTTTTATTATTAACAAGACTTGCTGACATCTTTTATCTAAAAATTACGTCTATTTTTTTTCCTACTGCGTTAATCATGCATACTTTTGAAAATTTGGTTCAATATCGAGGGTAATCGTGCGACTAACAACAAATTTGTCACGTTGGCTCATCGATAAATTATCGAAAAAAAAGAAGAAAGAAAGTAAGTATTTAAGGATGTTGAGTCCCTACGAAACATGTTAATGTTAATTGTTCAATAAATAGCTTCTTAATCGTCACGAAATTTTACACGACCTCCTGAATACTTCATGTAAAAACATACAAAATTTTCAGAATTCTATCATCATTACTTCAACCTCCTTAAGGGTTGAAATAAAAAATGATAAGAAAATTCGGAAAATTTGGTATGTTTTTGTATGAAGTATTTAAGAGGTCGCGTTAAAATTTCACGACGATTAGGAAGCTCGTTATTAAAAAATTAACATTCTGCTAAGAACAATTTTTAATAGAAATAAAAAAAAATTTATCAACAAACTTCGTTTTGTTTCCATTGCTTTCGGTACATTGTAGATATTACAAATTATTAAATTTTTACACGACCTCTGAAATACTTCATACAAAAACGTACGAAATTTTCGGAATGTTATTATCATTCGCGATTCGGGACTCAAAATCCTTAAGGTGAAGGGATGTGCTGGTTTATGTTTTTGACACGCCTTTATCGTTTTTTAATTTGCAACGCTAATAAAAAGTGATCCGTTCATTCTGACTAAACTTAGCCCGTTATAAGATCATACCCCCCCCCCCTTTTTCTCTCTTTCTTGATTATTCTCGTCTACACGTCGACACTCGTGCTGAGTACTTGAGGGTCCAGTGATACTCGAAACACGCGCTGAGTCTCGTGCGGACCCCAACAATAGCAAAGATCTCTCTCTTTCTCTCTCTCTCTCTCTCTTGTTAATGATACAGTATCATGATTTTAGCGTGGCGTCGAGCACACGTGTCAGCTCGGCTTTACCACTCGAGTTTCTGGTGTGTGTGCGGGCTCGCGCGATTGTATGCATTTGGCTAAGCGAAGAGCACTCGAGGGCGCTGTGTACACGCGTCTACCGTTGTTTATTGGTCAGACCCCATTGGTTGTTTAACGAGCAAGCACGGCCATGGGCTCGCCGCGCCAAGTACATCGGAACTGAATTACCGAACGAAAAATCCATTTTACATTACAAATTCTAGCGATCGATTCGTTAGTATTGTTACTGAGATATTTGACGATGGCTAATCTGTCGTTGACAGTATGGTTGACTTGCAATTGTTAACAACAATGTCATTGTTATTAATATTATTGAAAATTAATAAATAGTAGGGATAAATCAATATTATTTAAGATAAATAAATATATATATATATATATATATATATATATATATATATATTCGTTTTCAATGATATTGATTAATCATTGCTATTAAATTTATCGAAGACCAGTAATTTTGTAAAACATAATAATAATGTCAATAGTTGTCATACAACCGCAATAATCATCATTACTCTAATATTAATTCACAAACATGTCATATTTTGGAAAAAGAGTCATATTAATTTCTTTATTTATCATTGAATTAAATATTAATCGTAATTTTAATTAACTTAATGATAAAATATGATTCGTTTCCTAAAATATGACAAGTTCGTGAATTAGTATTAAAGGTACAATGATTATTGCGGTTGTGCGATTACTATTATTATTATTTGTTTAAACTCGAAAAATTCTAACTTTTCAGTTTAAAAAAGTATTGTTATATAATAATAATAATCGAGTTTTATTTGCACAAGTTGATTTACAAGTTTTTTACAAAAAAAATTATTGTTGTATATTTTTTGTTTTACACGTTTGAAATAATGTATAAGAATAGTTTTCTTCATATGGAAGATATGAACTTATATGTTTAAAATTGATTTAAAAAATATTCATAATATTTCAATTAATGCGCAATCAGACACATTATTTCAAATAATATATTTAATTATACTCTTTTAGATAGAATCATTTTTTTTTTTTAATAAAATGAAATTCCATTGACACTGCATAATGCAACGACGACGAAGCAATTAATTAATTACTGAAACGATTGACAAATCACGCGATTGGATCGGAAAACTAATCACTGGAGCTAAAAAAACAGCAAAAGCGAATCGATATTCAACAAAGAGGGGGGCGGACAACGAGAGAGGGAGGGAGAGACGGCGGAGGTGGAGAGCGTCTTCAATAAATTATCCGTAATTATAAACGTTGCAACGAGCGAGGCCTGACCAAATTGGCTTATTTTTGCCCGGCTTTAAAAACTTTGGGGGGGATGGCCCCCTCTCTCTCACTCTCTCTCTCTCTTTTTCTGTCTTGCGCGGCCGCGCGAGACTGCAACGTTTCAATCAACCCGTCAACTACGTCCCCCCGAGCTATGCCGAAACTTTTGCGTCCGCGAGCCCGCAATTACGACGCCTAATTAAATCAATATATACGCGCAAGCCGAAAGCCAAACTGCGCGCGCGCTCCCGCGCACGACGACGCGATTCTCTTATTATTTCGGGCCCGCGCGCTTTTCGAAGGAGATCGAACGGTCATCGCACCACCGACGACTCTTTATTACTTTCATTGTTATTATTACTTTCGATATTTCATCTTCACCGCGTGAGAATGATAGGAGACGGAAGTTGAGTTCCCCCCCCCCCCCTTTAATATTGACTTTTTTAAATTGGGGGTACAATTAAGTCTCCGCCGTTTGACAAAAGATGGCCCTACCAGGAGGTTATGGTTGAAATTGTCAGATGTAAAACGTCATATCGGAGTGTTGGACATCTGGCAAGACCATAACCTTGAAATATTCGCCATTTTGTATCAGCATCACATAATTTTTTTCGTGCGAAAATGTCGAGCCAAATCTTGGCAGTAGGCGCATAAAGTATTCGTCAAAGGCATATCGAAATTTCAAATCCGAAAGTTGGATCCGTAGTAATGATCGTACGTCCTCAAGTGAGAGAAGTTGTCGCGAGTGGTTACAAAAGTTTAAGAACGGTGGGTTTGACGTCGAGTACGAAGAACGTAGCGGAAGGCCGGAAGTGTACGAAGACGCGGAATTGGAAGCATTTTTGAGGGAGATTCGTGTCAAACGCAAAACAAATAAATAAAAAATTCACAATAAATGCCCAATTTATTTATTGCAAAAACAGCGAACACTTATTTGTACTCCTGATATACGTAGGATTTCAAAAGCTCCGAGGTATTGCCGTGAAAAGCGTTCTGGATTTTTCACGTTTTCCATCGAAGTCTCGCATTGTGACAAGCGTGCTCGGAGCTGGAGAAAAGAAACATCGTAAAGTGGAACCATTTTGCCGTGCAAAAAAAAGCGGACATGGAACGTCCCTTCGCGTTGGAAACCCAAAACTTGACGGTTAATTATTTTCACCCTTGAAGAGAGAGAGAGACGGAGAGCCGGAGAGTCCGAAGGTCTCTTTTTTCGCTTTTCTCTTGTTTTGTTGTTTTCTCTCTCCCTTCTTATTCTCCTTTTTTCGTATGCGCCACGCGCCGCCACGTGACGAAGGAGGAGAGCGCGCGGGCCAGTTCGAGCCGGCGACGAAGACGAGCTCGCTCTCGGTCACGCGCTCGTATTGTTATTACGATAATACTGAGAAGAAACGAGACCCGGCGCGGACAAAAGATCGTTGGCTTGGTTGTGCGCAAAACACTCGTGCATAAAACACGGCCAATTTTTTAGAGAGAGAAGGAGGCTGAGAGAGAGAGAGAGAGAGAGAGAGAGAGAGGGGAGTAAACTATCGTCAGGAACATTAAATAATTAAACGCTCACGCTCCTGCCAATTTTCTACACGATGGCTCTCTTGGTTGCGTTACAGTTGTTACATCCGCGTCTCTATATACACTCGTTAGCCCCATGACCCGTAGCAAGAGCCTCGTGCATCGATGCACTTTCGTTGCAGTCGCGCGCGCTCGTTTGTCGATCACCGTCGAGATATTTGCGATGTTTTCTTCGTTTTTTTTTTCTTTCTTGACATTTGGTACTAGCACGGCCCACTGTCAATCAATTGGGTGGAATTTGATACGCATACAGGGTGTCCTTTTATGAATGCTTAATCCTACGACTGTCGGTCGGATCATGACCTACTATATGCTGGAATTTCAGTTTAGTAAAAGTTCCATAGTTTTCGAGAATTTTGGGCTTTATGTTGTTTTTGGAAAAAATCATCTGCTTTTATTTTTTCGCATGTCATTTCTACAACTGATATGAATCGACAATTACTAAGCAACTTCTTAAAGTAATTTGCACGATATGCGTGGTACATTTTTTTACACCGCAGGCTATCAAAGCCAGATGCTCGAATTGGTTTGTACGAAAATTCTGCATGATTTCGTTTTTCATAAAGCTTTCTTAACAATTGAGGTTAAAAAGAAGACTTTTATCGAAAACTTGTCCAAAATAACCGAGAAAACTTGAAAAAAAAAAACATCGGGTCAAAAAAAGTTATCATTTGTAGAAATGGCATGCGAAAAACCAAAAGCAGATGATTTTTTTTGTCAAAAACTGTAAAACTTTTACGAAACTGAAATTCTAGCATTTAGTGGGACATGATCTGTATGGATTATCCATTCATAACATAGCACCCTGTATATATATATATATATATCGAAAAGACGTGCCCCTTTCGCTGTCTCCATTATTAGAAATTTGGTCCGTGAGCAAGATATCCGTAAGCTTGAATAATTAAATTGGCCCCGATTTTCGGGCACAAGAAAATCGATGGTGCATCGTGAATTAGAAGCCGCGAGCGCGCGATAACCAAGTGCTGCTCTTTTAGTGAATTATCGAGCGCGCAAAGCGGGCACCGAACCGAGTAATGCCGTTATTATTTTTTAACTATCGTTATAACGATAATAAAAATTTAATAATATTATTCCTAAATACAATTATAATTGCAATCGATAAGTAATAAATAAAATCTATAAATAAATAATAAAATAATAAATAAATATGTAATCAAATAATGAATAAATAACAAAGAACATTTTTTTTTAATGAAAATAAAATCGTTGGCATTGATGACCAGTGTTTTCTCTAATACGAGCGCTGAATACTCCGAAATGTTTTTTTCAACTTTAGTCCGATTGTGCATAACGTTAAATTTTTCGTGAAAAATCGGAATCATTTGCGAGTGGAAAAAAATACTCGCACGAGTGTAGGATATATTTTTGTTCTATTTCGTGTGGTTTTTGTCCCGTGGAAAAATATTCTCGCGAATGGTTGGTTGAAGTTGACTTGTGGATGAATTTTTACCGGTTCAACCCAATGTACGATTTGGCTGGGATTTTTTTTAATTGAAATTTCGCGGCGATTCAAATTGCTTAGGACCACAATTTTTAAGGACGAATTAGGACGAAATTAGGACGGACAGCTGCGAGCGTGAATTAAAGGAGAAGAAAAGAGAGAGAGAGAGAGGGGGGGGGAAGAGGTAAGAAAGATGATTATCGGTGCGAAATTGTTACGGAGAGAAATTCGGGGGGACTGCGTCCTCTCCCGATCGTGCGCGCGAACCCCCGTTAAAGAGGAGGAGAAAAAGCCCGCTGGAGAATTCCGAACTCTCGTCGCGTACATCTCGTATTTTCTCGGACTCTATACTCGTATATTCCAGCGTGCTGGCCACGGGCGACGCGTCCGAGCAGTGTAATATCGGCGATGCAACTTCGCAGTCCTCGCGAATTCCCATTCTTCCTGCCCGAAAGATAATTCTCCATCCTCGCGGATTCGCGCGCAGGTGCGCCTCGCTCACGCCATCTGCGCGTCGCAAAACTCATTCTCCCGAGTCGTAGCCTTTTTTCCCCATCCAACTAATTTTTTTTCCTTCCACTTTTTACTAATCGGCACAATATTATTTCGGAGCCTTACTCAATTATTTCTCACTCTCCTTTTATGCGGAAAGAAGATGATTGAAAAAAATTATTTCTAGCGATGGAAAAAACAACCAAGAGACGTTCGATTTTGCTTTTTTACCACGTTTTTATTAACTCGCTTTCTTGACGGTCCGTTTGTTTCGCCGTCCGGTAAAAATTTTGCAATCGATTTTAAACCAACTTCCGGATGGGCTAGAGACTTGAAACTTTAGACATAGCTCAGAATTGGATGACAATGCAATGTTAACTCGCTTTATAGGGAAACAAAAAATTTGGAAAAAAACATATTAAGACATATTAATGGTGAACAGTTCATCAGTGACTAGGGTTTTCGAATTTCAGGTTTTTATAAACCTGAAACTCGTCACGTGTCTCTGTCACAGTCTCATCAAAATGTTTCCAATCTATTGGAAAATTTCACACACACGAGACTCAAAAACCTAAAATAAAATGATTTAAATAATTTTTTGTAAACCCCGTGTTCAAAAAGGATCAAAAAGTATAAAATAATTTCTCCTAGCCCCATACTGATTGTTCTGAAAATTTGTGCTTGTGAATTTTGAATAGCTATGAAAATACTTGGGAGATTTCAAATAAACGCGAGGCGCATGCAGTAGATAATTGATGCATGAATAGTTCACCTAAGTCACTAACAATTTCATTGTCCTGCGAATGATATGAAGCATTGCGTGAGTTTTCTCAACGAGAGCTGCGCCCTACCATCCTTACTAGTACCTGTCGCATGCGCTCCACGTTTTTCATTTTAAATCTTACAAGCATTTACATAGCTATTAAAAATTAAAGATCACGATTTTTCAGGACACTGTATGGGGTTATAAATCTGTATGGAGCTAGGAGGTATTAATTTCTACTTTTTAGCCCGTTTAAAAAACGTGGTTAAAGAACGATTTAAATCATTTTTTTTCACAAATTTAGTTTGGGTTAAATTTAAAAAAATTGGAGCTTGACAGATCGGGTAGAAAGGCATTTCTGATTTACTGAGAATATCCTTGAAAACATTAACCGTTATACGTCGATCAATAAATTCCTTGAGAAATATCACAGTCGCCTCCTTCTTTCTCTCTCTCTCTCCGCTCTCTCCGTCGCTGGCATATCCACAGTCCCGGTCCGAGCGACGCGCGGTGCAATTACAAGCCTGTGGGAAAATTACTCGTTATTTGTATTGAAAGTGTTTCCATTAGCAACATTATTATATGCCTGTTCTCTCTCTCTCTCTTTCTCTCTTTCTCCCTCTCCCTCTTTTTCTATCTATCCCATCATTGCACAAGTCTCGATAGCGCGTGAACTCTTCCGCGTATGATAACATATCACCAAGAGTCAATTCCAATTAGCCTCGAGTTCGTTTTTTCTAATTCTTTTTTTCCCACAGTGCTATACACTGCAAATTAATGCAGTTTTTCGACAAATATGCTGTAACCCGAGAATCGTGGGGTTAAAAATTAAAAGGAAAAAAGTCGATGATAAAGAATCAAGTAAATTAAAGTTCAACAAATCAAGTAAAATAAAGTAAACATTGCTTCGAGGTTCCAAACCATTATATATATATAATGCCTTGGTTTGGAACGTCGAGGCAATGTGACACATGGTATGAACAGTTCATAGATAATTAGCACATTAAATAAATAATTAACGCTAATAGAAATGGTTATATAAAAATAATAACAATGATGGTTATAATCATAATGATGGTAATAATAACAAGAAAATAAACGTCAGATTGGCAGCAATCTATGAAAAGGAACGATAAATCCGAGGGAGCAAATATATCAAAATAACAGGCTGTAAAGTACTATAAATATTGTGGAAAACAAAAAGTATAAAGTAGAGGTGTAAAAGGGACTGGCAAGGGTCCTTTTAACCTGTAAGAGGAGAACTGGTGACAGTAGACTTAGTAGACTTAAAATTAGCTATCTACCCCGTGGTCAAAAAAATGTGAGAATAATCTGGATTTGAAGATTGTAAGGCTCGGAGAGCCTCTCAAGAGAGAGAGACAAAGAGAAGAAACAAAAAATGGAAATTTAGCTTGCACGACTGCATTTGGTTTGAAAAACACGAAAGGTTTTTTTTCAAACCTTTAAACAGTAATGTGTGCATTCAGATATATTATTTAAATACATGCAGGTTTATCCGTCTATCCGTCTCGCGTTCTACTCCCTTATAGGTACTTCCATATATACGTTGCCTGAGATATTTCGCAGCTCCATCTTGAATTCCGCAAACCGGCTGGCGTTGCACGTAATCTCTGGCGTACACTCGTCTCACTCGCCCCGAGGGCTTTAGGGCGGGCAGGGTGTCTTATGGTGGTACATATACATATCACGCACACGCACACGCACACAAAAACACACACACACACACACAGGACTTAGTGATCCAACTACTGGCGAGCTGAAGAGCAAGGGAGGGGGCGGTAGTCGCCGAGTTGAGAAGCAAGAGCCTGGGAGGGACAGAGGGGCGAGGCGCGACTATTTCATCTCCGCGCGATAAGTCACGATAGGAATCTTGACGATCGATCGCCCTTACAAGACTCCTTTCCCCCGTAGCTCCAACCCCCCATGGACGGGGCTCGAAACGCGCGAGAGAAAAAAATACTACCAAAATCGTTCGCGCGAACGGGGTGGGAAAGGAGGTTTCGAAAAAAAAGCTACACGCAGAAAAAATGAACGTTTATTTTCTTAGTTTCGCGTTTCGTCGCGACGAAGTGGAAAAATCAGCAAGTCGATATTTGCGGATTGTTTTATTTTCGTTTTTCTTCGGATTCGGTGACGCGTTCGAAGATGACGTTGACGTTTGCGTCGTTGGATTGAAACGATGTTATTCTTCACATTTTTTGAAAATCATTCTCCAAAGGCGTTTTTTTTGCACGTTGAGGTCTTAGTCCTTAGTGATTTGCACAGTCTGAATCGGGGAATAAACAAAGAAGTAGTTGAAAAGAATTAATGTTCGTTGAACTCTAACGTCATTGTTTGGAGATGAACAATGTTTAGCTTTAAGCCTGGCAGTATATTTGTTGCCTTTGCTTTTTGAATTTTTAGTTTTCGTTCGTTTCATCTGTTTCTGTCGTGCTCGAGGTACACGATGAACTGGCGCGCGTCGGACGATTCGCGAAAATTTGAAAATCGGTCCGATATATTTCGGTCATTTTTCATGGGGATATATATATATATATATATATATATATATATATGAATATGTATATGTATATAGGTATATTAAACTTCACCGAGAGTCCGCGAGGTATGAACTCGTTCTCCCTTGCGTTTAGAGTCATTTTATCGTCACTCGTAAAGTGTCAGAATTATGCTAATACAAAGTGGTGCGTTATACAGTATATTTATTCTGTGTACGTACAGCGAATCGTAATACATGGATGTACTCTCCGTACAGCTACTTGTACCACACTATTGCACTCTGTCATATACCTCATACATACATATATATATATATATATATATATATATATATATATATATACATGTGTATGTATATGTATATGTATATATAAAGGCGAGGGAAGTCTGGATTGTAGTCTGGAGGGAAAGTGACGCGAAAACTCGAAGCTCGAGGCGCTATTCCATTTTACCCAACTATATACAGTTCTTAAATGACAAAGAAAAATGCAGGCACAACCGGTGACAGTTAATGACGAACAAACGAATAAATGATAAAAGCGACCAGAGCGCTCTAACTCGTCACATCCAATTGTAAGAGGGCTTTGATTAATCCCTCCATCGGGACGAAAGACACTGTGTATGCTTGTACGTAAAGACGGCGCACAGATTTTTCATGAACCTCCGCCTCACATATACAGGGTGTCCTGTTACGAAATTATCCTGCAACTGTCGATAGGGCAGATCATGTCCTACCACACGCTGGAATTTCCGTTCAGTCAAAGTCCCACGGTTTTCGAGATAAAAATCCTCGGCCTTTGGTTTTTCGCATTTCTACAAATGATAACTTTTTTTTCCACCCGGTTTTTCGAAATATACTCTTGGCTATTTGTTTTATCTAGAAAAGTCTTCTTTTCAACCTCAAACGTTAAAGAAACTTTATGCAAAAAGATCACGTAGAATTTTCATGCACACCAATTCGAACGTCTGACTTTGATAGCGGCGTAAAAAAATATATATCACGCGCGTCGTGTCGGTAACTTAAAGAAGTTGATTAGTTATCGTCGATTCGTATCATTTGTATAAATGGCATGCGAAGAACCAAAAGCGCATGATTTCTTTCACAAAATAACGCGAAGTCCAAATTCCAAAGTTCAAAAACCGTGGGAGTTTCACTACACACACAAAGTGTGTGTGTGTGTGTGGATAAGCGTAAGCATTTAAAAGTAAACGTACATATATATCGAGCATAGTCTATGGAGATGACTACGACAGCGCTGGGCTGCTTCCAGCTAATCGCAAATCATCGTAATTCTCTCTTTCTCCCTCTCTCTCTCTCTTTCTCTCTCTCTCTCGCGACCTCATCGCAAACCACTCGCCTCGTATTATAGCACAGCTTACATGTATATGTGGGTGTGCGTGAATGTATGTGATTGGGCGCTTTAAGCTACGCAGAGAATCGGGCTATGGTGGAGAGTCAGATTAAATGACAGTCGCTCGGAAGCCATTCGTCACTCTCGCGGTCACTATATATATACATACATACGTACATTTACATATACATACATACATACATAAATACATATACATATGCATATACATATATATACATATAACACACATATATATATATACATATATACATATATGGCGAAAGCCCTCCGGTAATCATCGGAGCTATCGGAGCAATTACCCAGTTGTAATTCCACGCGTACCTGTACCGTATCTCTCGTACATACATTATATTTATAGATATGTACATGTCCGTATATATGGACAGTACGTATTATCTTTGCGGTTTCCTTATCCTCCTCCGCACATACATGAGTATATATATATATATAGATGTATACATACCTATCGGATCTTGCATCCGCGGACTTCTCAGAAAGACATCAGCGCGCGGCAACGTGCGCGATATGGCCTTCCGAATTGCGTATGTGAAGAATAAAATAAAGCGCGAAAAATCAAGGAACACGAGAGAGGTAATGAAGAAAAGAGGAAAAAAAACTACGAAAATGACACGACATTATAATAATACGCGCGGCGTGCGTGGTGTCCTAGTTATGGGCAATTTATAATGAACGGCCAGCGCGCGCATTCGTCGCCCGGGATTTTAATCGTGGGAGGGTGATTACGTTGCTTGGCGGTTTTGTTTTTTTGCTTTCTTTCTTTCTCATTTTCTAGCACGGACGCATTTGACTGGCTCGCGGATCGGAGAAAAATATCGTGCAGATACAATCAACGTTTTTTCTGCTTCTTATTTTTCTTCGTTTTGTACCTCGTTGGCTCGTTCGCAGCTCGATGGCGGCAAAAGATACGCGCCGGTTGAACATGTGTGCATCGTTACTTTACGATAGGGCGTTGAGGGGATGAAAGTAATAAATGTAAAAGAACCGCGACTACCCTCGACGCGAATAGGTGCGTATGTTCTATTACGTGGACGCGAGAAACGATGAGGCGTAGGAGTAGGGAGACGACGAGGACGGTCAGACGACGAAGATAACGTTTTGGTCAGCGAGGATGAGGAGTCGGCCCCCGAGAGAGAAAGAGAGACAGGGGGGGGGGAGAGAGAGAGAGAGAGAGAGAGAGAGAGAGAGAGAGAGAGAGAGAGAGAGAGAGAGAGAGAGAGAGAGAGGAGATATACGAAGAGCTGATAGCTTCGGGCTGATAGATGTTGGCTAATTATGTGCTGGACCGAGAAATCTTGGCCTCGAAGAAGACCGCGCTCTCCTCCATATACATATACATATGGATCCACATATGTGCAGGGACGTAGTGTGGAAGGGAGAGCTGGATCAACGGAGACAGAGAGCAATATCGTCCTTATGGGCCACTCTCGTCTTTCGCGATCTTTTTTCGCGTAGATCTCTTTCTCATTCAATGCTACGTCTCTCTCTCTCTCTCTCTCTCTAGCTCTTTCCGTTCGTTTTCTCTTACTTTTTTCATTGTCCTCCCTTTCTCTCTCTTTCTCTCTCGGGCTCGCTCGCTTTTTCGCCCCTTAGCCATATCGTACACCGACCACCCATTGATACGAATAATTCGCCGGGCACTCTCTTTCTCTCTTCGTCTCTCGTTGCCCCCACGATCCAACGGACTTGCCTCTGTTAGCCTTCTGCTTCTTTTTCCTTGTGTGTTTTATTGTCTCATCTTTTTTAGCCTTTTTTTTGTTGATCTTACTTTTTTTCTTATGCTGCGAAGCCGACTATTTTACGTCGCACTTCGCGTTGGGCTCTCTTGAGCTTTGGTCGCTCGCGTGGCTCACTTTTCTCGGACACTGATATATATATATATATATATATATATATATATATATATATATATATATATATATATATATATATATATATATATATATATATATATATATATATATATATATATATATATATATATATATATATATATATATATATATATATATATATATATAGTAAGTAAGGTCTTCTTTGCTAGTGGTGGATATTTTATAAACGTAAATGTCCAATAGACTCGTACAAAGTATTCATCGTCTCTTAATGACTTCGACACGTAACAATAAGTCGTCGATAGAAAATGTGCGATTCGATCGTGCGTTCTCGTCAACGGCCCAGCACAGACTGCCCTCGAAAACGCCAAACCCCGTGCAGAGGCTTCAGCTCGTTCTCATCTTTGTAGTTGAGAAAAGTCCTCTGCTCGTTCAGCAATGACGCGCCTCCCGAGTGTTTACATAACAGGCTCGCACTGCCAGAGCCCGCCTCCGATAACGTCTTTTCGGACGAAGCCTCGGATATGTTTACTTCAATATATATGCACACTACGGGCGAAAAGTTCCGGACAAAAATTCGAGAAAGTTTTGGAACGGTTTTTTTATGGCGTTTCGCTGATAACTGTCATAAATGAATTTAATAAACGGCCGTTCCATGGGAACGAATTCACCTTCATTCTGGTTTAAAAAATTTTTTTTAGAACTAGTACCCTTTTTTGTAAACGACCTCTTTTCGCCTTTTCGTTCCTTTTTTGGCGGACCCCGTTTACGGACAACATTTTTTGGGCATTTCTTCGACTGGAATCATAAAGGGGGCAGCTCGATCTCCAGTTTTTTTTTTAAAGCTTCGTCCGATTATTTTCTAAACGTTTGTTGATTAAAAAACAGACTATTTGAAAAATAACGTGTAACGCGAAAAGGACAAGGATTCAAGGGAAACGTCAAGACAGTAAAAAGTTGAATCGGCTTTCGTTGAGTTCGCGAGAATTTTTTCTGACTTTTTTTTTTCGACATTTTTTTTCATCCATTTTTGGTAATAATTGAATCAGATGATTCAATTACCGTAACTCGAGAACTAAGGGGCTTCTGGTCAAATTTCAAGAGAGGAAATCGTATTTCCTCTCTTTGTAAAAAATTGTATTTTTCTATTTCCAACGCAATATAATTGGTTTAAATTAATCGATTGACGTGACTAGAAAACTATAAAATTTTATCGGGAAAAAGATGTCGAAAAAAATCTAAAATAATAAGTCATAAAAAGAATGGTAAAAATTTTCAAAAACATGAAATGACGGTGAATTCCTGTTTTCTCCTAAAAATTGTCTTGATTTTTTTTCGACATTTTTTTTTCATCCATTTACGGCAACAAATCAGATGATTTAATTACCGTAACTTGAGAACTAAGGGAGGGGCTTGTGATGAAATTCAAGAGGGGAAAAAAATTGTATTTTTCCATTTACAACGCAATATAATCGGTTAAAATCAATCGATTGACTTGATTAGAAAACTATAGAATTTTATCGGGGAAAAAATGTCGAAAAAAATCTAAAATAATAATAAGTCGTAAAAATAGTAAAAAAAATTTAAAAAAAAAATAGAATGAAGGTGAATTCCTGCTCTTTATAATGCCGTTCCCTAAATTGATTTACGTCAGCTGTCGGCGACATGGCATAGAAAATCGTTCCGAAACTTTTCGCCGATAGTATATATAGATAAATGTATATATTTATATTATAATATATATATAGTAATATCTATGCGTATGCCTAGTTTGCCGCGTCTACATCGATAAAAATGAGCCCCAGGGACAAATTGAAACGCGGTGATTAAGCGACTTTGCATTGTCGCGTATGGCTCTAGTTATAATTGTCCGTGGGCTCTCTTTCTCTCATTCGACGAATGAAAACCTTGTGAAATTGCGTTCGCCTCCCGTGCACTCTCTTGTACCGCGTGCGTTCGACATCGGATATCTATGGCTGATCGATTTGACCCGGGGCATCCAGCCCAGCAATCCATGCGCTCTTCCCACCTCTCTCTCCCTCTCTCCCTTTCAATATATATATATATGACAAAGTTATTGTTGCGGGGGAGCTCACGCTTTCCATATCTTTCTTTTCCATTGCCTTGTCCCCGCCACACAAATGTACGTTTGTATTTCAAACATCAACGTTGCAGTATTAAATGCTACGTGTTACGGGCGAAGAAAAATAAAATTAAACAAAACAACAGACGCAGCGAGAGGAAGAGGAATAAACGAGATCGCATACGAATAAACGAAATTTCGTGATCTCAAAGAGATCGAATGTTAATTTGGCATTACGCGTCTCGAAACTTCAAAGGTGCGGATCGAAGTACGAAGAGAAAACATTTTTTTTTATTGTTGCGATAAAATTTTATTTTGTTACGGTAATGGACATATTTTGCCTTCCGGTGGACCATTTCGGAAATTCTCGAGAGCGAAAATAAGGAACGGGAGGAATTTTTTTGTTTTGTTTCTTTTGGAAATTTCTTAAGGATAGAAGTGGGAAACGAATTGTAAACGTATAGCGTTCAATTCTCCCGCGCTTTCTCTCTCTCTCTCTCTCTCTCTCTCTCTCTCTCTCTCTCTCTCTCTCTCTCTCTCTCTTTCTTTCTTTCTCTCTGCTTAAACCTGCGAGGCTCTCAACCTATTTTCTCCTCCTCGCCGCTGCTGTTACCACCGCCCACCCCTTTCTCGTACCCTTGTCCACCCCCGGGGGCACACTCGTCGTCCACCCACAAGCCCCGGGAGAGTCTGCTCCGCGAGGATTCTTCCCTGCCCGTACGACCTTGGGCGCTCTCGTCGACGCGCAAAATTCGCGGATACGCGGACTGTTGCGCGATCGGCTGATGGACCAAACTTTTTTCTCTCTCTCTCTCTCTCTCTCTTACTTTCTCTGTTTTTCGAAAGGATTGAGGGACTCGCGAAGACAAGGGACGTAATAAGAGACGGAGAGCAAGACAGAGAGAGAGAGAGAAAAAAAGACGAAGGAAAGAAGACGAAAAATAAGGTGGAGGCGTTCGTTCGGTGGTACTGGCCCTGTAATTGGGCCCAAACTCTTAACTCCGCTCTTCTTCGCGAGCTCTCTCTCTCTCTCTCTCCCTCTCTTCACGGCCCGCAAAGATTATACACCCGCATGTCCTGAGGGCACCTCGCGGGCCAAGCAAACGCTCTTGCGCGCGCCCTCTGCTTTCTACGGTTATGCACTACTATACATACGTTCATATATGTGTATGCATATACATCCACACACTGAAGATGATACTGCAGCATTCGAATTCAAGAACCGTCCCTAAAACGGCCAGAAACCCCGCAGTAAATTTTCCATAGATGGGTCCAAAATATTCCTTCGTCTACAGGATTCTCAATCCTCAATCCGCAATCTCCAGGATTCTAAAACTCAACAGCTTTCTGGTCGAGGCACATTATCTTGAAGTTCTGCTTTTCCTCCTTCCTGTATCGATACGATACATACAAAAGTAAAAAAGAAGAAAAAAAATGACTCACTCTTGAACCCAATTGTATGTTGAGACAAACGAGCGAAACAGAGTTCGGCGAATGAAAGAGAATTGAAAAAGGGTGAAGTTTGACGAAACGGAAAAGGCGGAGGAAACGAATATATATATATAAAGGATTAATCGACGAGCGAGGATCGTACAATTCCTACTACTATTCTTACGATCACGTTCGGCCTCGCCTCGTGTCACGGGAGAGAATAAATTCGATAATTATATGGCAACGTCCCTTCGCGGTCCTTATGGGTGCCGCGATGATCTCTACGGGACCACCAAATGGCTCCTCCTTGCGGCGCAGAGCACGACGACGTCGAGGGGACGAACCTGCGGTCTCTCGGAATTAAATCTCCCGTTTTATATATGTGAAATATTTCATTTTTCATCTTTGATATTTAAGGATTTTTAAGGATGTTGAGTCCCTATGAAACATGTTAACGTTAATCGTTCAATAAATATCTTCTTAATCGTCATGAAATTTTTACACGACCTCCTGAATACTTCGTGTAAAAACATACCAAATTTTCCGAATTCTACCATCATTACTTCAACCTCCTCAAGGGTTGAAATAAAAAATGATAAGAAAATTCGGAAAATTTGGTATGTTTTTGTATGAAGTATTTAAGAGGTCGTGTTAAAATTTCACGACGATTAGGAAGCTCGTTATTAAAAAATTAATATTTTGTTAAGAATAATATTTAAAAGAAATAAAAAAAAATTTATCAATGAACTTCGTTTGGTTTCCGTTGCTTTCAGTATATTGTAGATATTATAAAATTGAGAGGTCAAAAAAAAAACTTATTGCAAAGTTACATCAGTTTCCATAAAACAACATTTAATTTGTGAATGTTAATTGTTCAATAACGAGCTCCCTAATTGTCGTAAAATTTTTACACGACCTCTGAAATACTTCGTACAAAAACATACAGAATTTTCAGAATTTTATCATCATTTGCGATTTGGGACTCAACATCCTTAATCGCGGTCGATCTCTGATGCGGTTGCGAATTTCTTTTTCGTTAATTTTTTCAGCCTGGTTACGATTATCAGCCAGTTGAGACGAATTGTTGGGATGAATGAGTGAATCGAAGAAACGAACATGGTAATCAATCGATGTAGACCGATGGGTTATCAATTGGTGACCGACGAACGATTTATTTTTGCTTTGATGACGACTCGTCAGTTTGGAAGTTTCGCTGAAAGAGGGAGAGAGGGGCGGGGGAGAAAGAGAGAGAGAGAGGCAGAGAGGGAGATATCCGGCAAAGCACACGAGAAGCTGGGGATGCGCGTACTCGCGATGATACGTGGCCACGCCCGTGGCGGATTCTTGATACGTAACTCGTGCGGTGGCTCGACCTATACGATCTCAGGAGCACCGCAGCATCATCGGCATCAGAAGCACAGAGAGAAAGAGAAAGAGAGAGAGTCAGAGAGAGAGAGAGAGAGGAGAAAAAGATTGAGAGACTTCTACTCCCTCTCCACTGGACCCTCACTTTTTCTCATCTCTCTATCTTCGTCTCCGAACCATCTTCGTTCTTCTCTCTCTCTCTCTCTCTCTTTGTCCTCTCTCGCACCCCGCAAGTTTACAGGCTCACTGTTTTTATTGCAATTGAATCGACGGAGTCCGCCACCATTTTTGCCGCTCACTCTCGTATACAGATATATTAGGCCGCAGTCGAAATAAATTTTTTTCATCGTCCTCGCAGGGGACATCTTTCTTCTTCTTCTTCTTTTCGTCGCTCTTTAGTTTTCGTGTGCGTCGAGCTCTTTTTTAAATCCTGTGTCGAGGGACTTCGGTCTGACTCGATGTACACTTATGTTTATTATATTTGTTCGTTTCTCGATCTTTCCTACCACTTTTCCGTAGGCTCGATCTCCCCCCAGTCTTATCAGGTGTCTGTGGTTTGATACCACTTTTTAGTTTTTCGCCTCTGTTTTATTTTTTTCTACTTTTCCTTCATTTTTTTTCATCACTCGTCCATACAAAAAAATGCGAAGTAGACAGAGCGGGCTTTCCTGAGCATGGCTCGTTAGACACCAGAGTTGCAGGTTGATGTTTGGTTGTCTTGTTTTTGTTCGGATAGCATATTTTATAGATAAACTGTAGTCAATTTGCATAAAAAAACAGGGGTTTAAACCTCGTCCTAAGTATCGACGAATCTTTCTACAAAAACTATTTTGTTTTTTTTCAGGATGCGAAAGTACGAGAAAAAAACTGAACGACCGATAGTCTCCAAAGATCTGACGAATCGTGCCGTAGAAAAAGTCATCAACGGCGAAAGTATCCGAAAAGTGGCGAAAGATAACAAATTAGATAGAACTACGCTTGATTCCTTCTTTATATTCCTCTTGTGAAAAAAAAAATCTTTTTTATCTCACTGGCTCAACTAGCTCCGTGGGCTCGTATGACGTGGTGAGGTCAACTGAGCCGTCTGACTTTTGTGATATTCGTGTAAGTTTAGTCTAGTAAGCAACGTTTTTATTACAGTTTCTTGATGGTGTTACATAGCCGAATAAACCATCCAACAAACCAACGTTTTTCTACAGTTTTTTGATGGTGTTACATAGCCGAATAAACCGTCGAACTGTTTAAAGGGATACCTTTACTTATCACTTCAGTAATCCGGAGCTATACTGCTTAGAACAAAATCATGATCGAGTGACCCCGCTCTGCCCTATTTGTAACTATCTGGCAGGGTACTTTGAAGAAACCTTGGTTCCAGAGCACGAACTCAACGCTCTTCTCTCTCGCGTCTTCGATTTTCCTACACTGAGAGAAAAGTCCATAGTATTTACAACAAACGCGCATGGTAAAAGAGAGTATAGTCGCATTCCCTATAGTTTATTGTCAACGCAATCATAATATGGTTAACACAACTATAAGGGAAGGGTAGGGGTTTCAGGGTGAAAAAAAAATACTTTGTTGCGATTTGTTTTCATTTATATGGATAGAGTAAATAAATTTACTTTTATTTACATTTATGTGTAAATAAAATATTTATTTATTTATATTTATTTATTTATATGTAAAAATACTTTTATGTATATGTTTTATTTATTTGTAAATAAATTTTAAAATTGTATTTATATAAATTTTCATTTTTAAAAATTATTTCAAAAATTATTTTTAAATTATTTTTAAAATTTAATTTTCAAAAAGTACTTTCACTTATATGTAAAAATACTTTTATTTACATTTATATTTACATTTAAATAAATTTACATTTATATGGATAGAGTAAATAAATTTAATAAAGGCGTTCTTGGAAAAGCTTTGTCACCGACTTGTGACTTGTGAATGTTCTTGAAATGACACTTAACAATGTACTGTAAGTTAACTTAAGTTAACTTAAGTTGTTAAGTTAAGTTAACTTAACAACTTAAGTTAATTTAACAACGTAAGTTAAGTTAACTTGAGTTGTTAAGTTAACTTGAATTGTTACTTAAGTTAATTTGCCAACTTAAGTTAAGTTAACTTAAGTTGTTAAGTTAACTTGAGTTGTTAAGTTAACTTAAGTTAACTTAAGTTCTGTACATTGTTAAGTGTCATTTCAAGAACATTCCGTGATATTCGTACGCAAAAATATCCACAAACAAGCCGGTGACGAAGCTTTTCCAAGAACGCCTTTGAAAAAACACGATTAGCGGTGTTCACTGTATATCAGCTAGAAATTATCTGAAATCAAAGTACCATTAAAATTCAGTCGAAGTATCATCAAATCCTCCCCCCAACGGTCTTTGATAATTTTTTTTTCGTTTCTAAATTTTTGGTGGTCATGTTGAGTGAAAAGTGTTATTTTTCACGAAAAATTCCGCCATTTTGGGAGTGGAAAACTCCCTAAATGTAAAAAAAATCTTAAACTAACCGTTGGGGGAGGTATTTTATATGTAGAAAGTGTGTACCAAGTTTGAAATAAATCGGTCATGTAGTTTTCAAATGGCAGTGAACACGGCATTTGAAAAAGTGGTTTCGAGAAAAACGTGTTTGAAGTTAGCTACAAGTTGAAGTTAGCTACAAGCAAAAACGCGTTTGAAGTAGGCTACAGTTTGAAAGGCGATCTACAGTGTTAGAGGAGCGGGACTAAATAGTCAATAACTTCGAGAGTTTTTCTCTGATTGACTTGAAATTTTGGGATTATATTCTTGAAATATTTAACTATAAGAAAAGACAACAAAAAAAATCGTTTTTTTCAAAAGTGCGAACCTCTACCCTCCCCTTAACAACTATAAGCGAAAAATATGCCTGAACATGCAACTTTGGTGGCGTGCTCGACTATCTATCATGCCGGAAAATAACGACTAACTATTGTAAAAATATTAACTGAATTAACTATATCGATATTGTAAAGTCTTTCACAGTAGTTAATAGTTATTTCAGGGACACTAGATTTAAAAAAACACACCACTAAAACGGCATGTTTAGATAGACGCTTATAGTTGTGTTAATCATATTATGATTGCGGTAGCACTAAGCTGTATAAATTTTACTATGACTACTTTTACTATGGGCGCTTTTTTATATTATAAATACTATGGATATTTTTCTCAGTGCAAGTTTGTACTATTTAGATGGTTGACGTTAACACTTGTCGAGTATAAACTGTTACAAGATCGTACGAAAAGTAACTATACGAACAACATTATGGTGATCGTATAGTGAAGACGTAAATCATTTGTCAATAAAGTAGAGACAGCGTTGGCACGTTATGATCGATATTCATTTGTCAGTTTTTAAAATCCGATATTTCGATAACTATTGGGCCCCGCCAAAAATCCATTTAAGCAGTGACATATATTATCAAAAGCAATATATATCCATTTTAAAAAAAAATCCATTTAAGCAGTGACATATATTATCAAAAAAGCAATCTGTGCAAAATTCCACCCATATCAGAGGTAGCAGCTTTTCGGAAATGCAGTTGGAATTACTTTTAACCGTTGTGCCAAATCTACGATCGAAATACCATAAGTACCCGGTAGCATAGTGGCAGCGTGCCTGAATACAGATAGGCCGTAGGTTCGAATCTCCATGTAGGTGAAATATTTTCTTCGATAGGAATCATTTCAGGAGGTCAGGAAATAACAAATCATGATGAACAATCATACAGGTGGTACTCTCAATTGAAATTTTTCGTATTTTTTAATTTATGAAATATCATATACATTCAGTAGACATACCATTCAATATGGTAAAAACCACTATTGATTGACAGTCTAAGGAATCATCTATTTTATGAAAACCTACTATATTATATAGCATTGACAAACAACGTATGCTCGAAAAAATGTTGGTTGCGGTTGACATATGATCATAGTTAACACAACTGCTAAAATATCATAAGCGGGTACTATATTTTCGGCAGTAACCATGACTATCAAAATATTATTGTCCCCTCAGGGTAATATAAAATATGGTTGGAATATGGTTGAGGTTACTATACATTTCTCTCTGTGTAAAGCTTCGTCTTCTCTCTTTTCTCCTCTTATCTCTATCCTCTCGCTCTCTTTCCCGCTGCTGGTCCTCTTCCCGCGGTCTTTCGGTTGCCCGCGTCTCATCAAACCGCCCCTTGATTCCCTAATTCCAAGATGGCGGATTGCGGCTTCATGGCCCTCAAAAACAGCGAGGGATCTCTCGTGCATATCCGGATTATTATTATTATTATTATTATTATATATATAATCGAAGCGATTGGAACGGAATTCGCGAAACGTAGTCTTCGTTCCATGTACGACCAACGCGGAAGAAAGAAGGGCGGCAGCAGGCCGTCACAGATGGGAGGCGAAAGGAAGAGAAGAGAAAAAAAGTGGAAATAAGTGACAGGAGCGGCAATGATGGGGGTGCGCGCGATGATACAAGGCTGCCATTGTTTTCGAGCCACGTTGTGTGCGCGTGTGTGTGCATTGATGTGTATAGGTGCACGCGAGAATGATGTACGTGTGCTCTTGGTGTGGGTTGGTTTTGCGCCTGAAGCTCGAGTTGGGCTTCTTCAGGGTGTCGGTGTCCTACCGAGCGCGGCCCACGCCGACAACCGCCGTATTGCGTTTCTCGCCCATTCCTTTCCGCCTGCGTATGCGTAGTGGTCTTCGACATGTCTCGAGAGAAACTTCCGCGGGAATGAGTAGAGATCGAAACCTGTATCGCTGACATGTTTACGTGTTTACCATGCGTCATAGACGTTATTGTAGCGATGGGCGAATTGCCAAAGAAGAGCAAAGAACAAGACGAGACTATTGAGCATCGCTGCCTTCATTGTGTCGCCGGGAAAGCTTCCCTAGCGGAAAATCGACGAAACACGATCCTGGTGAAATTCAGCAGGCCCCAATGTGGCTGGCCTGATGGGGACCACCGCAAGCTCGGTGAATGATTTGCCAGGCAAGCCGACTCGTCGATCCGTCGAGAGCCCTTAGTAGAAGGGTTTGATCATCATTGAATGCGGACCGTATAGTAGCCTGCACGATTTTTTTGTTGGAAATATCAGATTTGAAGAGGAACGAAGCTTTATCGAATGGAACGAAATAGGGGATTGTGAAGAATAGAAGGAAATAGTCCGAGGGCCACGTCAATCGGACGCGCTTCCATATCCCTTCGTCGAGCAGCCGAGTCATCATCCACTCATAGACCAATCACTGTCCGTTTCGTGTCCATTCCCATAGACGGATGCAGACTCGGAGCGTGTCCGCTTAACCTGCCATGCAGTTTCTTTCTGGCCGTCTTGCTCTCTCCGCTCTCGCGGGATTACAATTATTCCGTCTTTCTTCGCGCTCTTGGCACTTTGTTGGCGTGGGTGTGCGTGCCTTGACTTTGCTCCGGTATAATCGTATGTAAATCGTACATATGTACGGGAGGAGGAGGAGGAGGAGGAGGAGGAGGAGGAGGAGGTGGAAGAAAAGGAGGAGGCTGCCCGATCGCTTCTTGCGCTCGTGGCTTCTTGCACATCGGCGAAACGAACAAAACGAGGGAGAAGGTATGCAGGCGGAAAAAAAGGAACAGCGGAGAACGAAAGGCAAGAGAGCAAAGATGGACGCGCGACGAACGAATAAAGTACGGATTTAGTGTGTATGTGTGTGCTGTAGAGCTGGGGTATGCGGGGGAGGAAATGCCGCGAACTGCCGAGTGCAGGAGAAGCTGAAGATGAGGAAAGTGCAGGAGGAGATGATGGTGGAGGAGCAAAAGAAAGAGGAAGACGAAAGAGGGGAAGGGAAGCTGAAGAAGAGGAAGGTGGAGGAGGGGGAGAAGCTGGAGAAGGGAAAGGTGGAATACACGCTGAAGAAGAGGAAGATGAAGGAGGAGGTGGAGAAGCTGATGAAGAGGAAGGTGGAATACATGCTGGAGAAGAGGAAGAGGGAGGTGGAGGAGGAGAAGCTGATGAAGAGGTAGGCGACGGAGCTGCTGATGAAGAGAAAGATGAAAGAGAAGCTGATGAAGAGAATGGTAGAGGAGATGAAGCTGACGAAGCGGATGATGGAGAGCTGATGAACAGGAACGTGGAAGAGAAGCTCATGAAGAGGAACATGGAAAAGTCGAAGGTGGTGAAGAGGAACATGGAAAAGACGAAGCTGATGAAGAGGAATATGGAGAAGACGAAGCTGATGGAGAGGATGATGGAAAAGACGAAGCTGATGAAGAGGAACATGGAAAAGACGGAGCTGATGAAGAGGAACATGGAAAAGACGAAGTTGGTGAAGAGGAACATGGAAAAGACGAAGCTGATGAAGAGGAACATGGAAAAGACGAAGCTGATGAAGTGGAAGGTGACGGAGCAGCTGATGAAGAGAAAGATGAAAGTGAAGCTGATGAAGAGAATGGTAGGGGAGACGAAGCTGACAAAGTGGATGGTGGAGGGGCAACTGACAAACAGGAACGTGGAAGAGACGCCCATGAAGAGGAACATGGAAAAGACGAAGCTGGTGAAGAGGAACATGGAAAAGACGAAGCTGATGAAGAGGAACATGGAAAAGACGAAGCTGATTAAGAGGAAGGTGGAGGAGGAGAAGCTGATGAAGAGGACGGTGACGGAGCAGCTGACGAAGAGAAAGATGAAAGAGAAGCTGATGAAGAGTAGTAGGGGAGACGAAACTGACAAAGCGGATGGTGGAGGGGCAACTGATGAACAGGAACGTGGAAGAGAAGCTGATGAAGACGAACATGGAAAAGACGAAGCTGATGAAGAGGAAGGTGGAGGAGGAGAAGCTGATGAAGAGGAAGGTGACGGAGCAGCTGATGAAGAGAAAGATGAAAGAGAAGCTGATGAAGAGTAGTAGGGGAAACGAAACTGACAAAGCGGATGGTGGAGGGGCAGCTGATGAACAGGAACGTGGACGAGAAGCTGATGAAGACGAACATGGAAAAGGGGAAGCTGACGAAGAGGAACATGTAAAAAACGAAGCTGATGAAGAGGAACATGGAAAATACGAAGCTGACTGAGGAAGGTGGAGGAGGAGAGGCTGATGATGATCACGGCGAAGAATCAGAAGCTGACGAAGAGAAAGCCGGAGGTGGAGAAGAAAATAACGCGGAGGAAAAGCAAGATAGACAAGAACAAGGACGCGAAGAAGAGGTGGAAGATGAAGGACGAGAAAGGAGAGAAGCGGAAAAAAGAAAGTGGAGGAAGAGGAAGATGGTGGGGAAGGACAGGGCGAAGAAGTGCTCGAGGCCGCGGTGAATCTGAGAGATGGCCCTCTCTCGATGGTCAACTGCAACTTCTCTCTCTCTCTCTCTCTCTCCTGTATTCTCCTGGACTATCTCTCCTCCTGCTCCTCGTCCGGATTCTTCCCGGGCCTGCGGGGCCCAGAGAGCCACGAACACGAGCGGAAGGGAGAGAAGGACGAGCCAAGAGAATCAAAGGATGTCCGTGGCAAGACGCCAGCGTTGCAGAAGTTCTCGAACGATATTCGCCCCCCCCCCCCGCCCGCCCGCTCTCTCGACACAACCGTATGTGTGCGTTTGTTTGCACGTGTGTACGCGATGCTCGTAAACAAATTATCCGGACCCAAGGGTCGAAGGTCTATTGAACCGCGGAGGAACAAGAAGAGGCGAACCGTTCGCCATTCTCATTTACATAGTTAGCCAGCCCTGGAGCCCCTGCCGCCAGCAATGAGAGAGAGAGAGAGAGGGCCCTCCCCAGTCCCGCTGAGGAAAGTCCAATCGCTATTGACATTTCTTAACGAAATGATACGCGGCTTTTTGTCAGAGTAGGGAAATCGCAAAAAAATTAACAATCATGGCCCATCACCCGGTGAGCTACAAATGAAGTAACGAACGAGGGGAAACGTTTATTTATCGGGTTACACCTAGCCCGTGGCCGGAAGAAAAGGATTTTTCGTGAAGTATTTTTCTGGGAAAACGTGTAAAGGTTTTCGAATTTGTTTTTTTTTTTTTTACATTTAAGAGTATGGTTTTGAGGCAGGATATTTACGATGAAAAAATATTTTTTTTTTCACTTCAAACGATAGAACTATGTATGTAGAGTATTTTTCCAAAGTTTGCTTGGGAAATTCGAAAAACATCAAACAGTTCGGTGATGCTGTACCTCACGGCTCGGATTCCGAGCGGGTTTAAATTTCAAACGCTTTTTTCTCAAAATCTAAATTTCGAAATTGGTGGGCGGGATTACTAAAAAACTATGAAGACGATTGAGTTGAAACTTGGTGGAAATATTGATAATGTTGCTACCTTCTACTTGACGAGAATTGTTTTTGAAAAATTCGAAAAGAAACTACTTTTTGAATCCAAATCTTGGAGACAATTTGCGGGAAATGTTTATTTTTTTTTTGTAAATGCGTGTCATTCTCTCTAATTTGCCTTTTCTTCATTTCAATAACTGTTAGATAGAAACTATACATGTTGTTGATGAAAATATTTTCGATTTAAAAAAATCAAAGTCTACGGGAAGCTAGACTGCAGGCCGCTGTTAAAAAAAACGTCCTTCTAGGTGACAATCACTGCTTGAAAATGAATTATACGAAAAAAATAATCAAACGCATTTTGCATGAAATTATCTAGTGCTTGGACGGATAATTTAATGAAATATTGATTAAAAAAATGGCTGCAGTCCAAATTAAAAGATTCGATTTTCGGTGGAAAAAACGTGCTATTTTCGTTGATGAAAAAAAAAACTATGCATCGAAAAAGAAATTCGAGAGCAAAAAAAAACTGTTTTTCTACATCTTTTTACAAAAACATGCATTTTTGGACATTCGATGATTGCACGAAATGTTTTCATTACTTTTTAAGATTATTACCTATAACTATTTCTCGCTCAACTAACGCGAGACGAATTGGCAATGTCGTGAATCATGGTACATGTTAAGGGGTTAGGTTACAGTAACGGGTATAAAATCATGTGCGAATTTAACCATTTTTTTTCGTATGAAAAAGTGATTCACTCAAAATTAATTAAACATCTATTTCGTATGAATATCAAGCTGTTAAAAAATATATATTTTTTTATGATGTAGAAAATGGCCGACTACTCGAAACTTCTCGAAACAGCTTTTATCCAATTGGCGTGACAAATAACTTCAACAGTTTTCACTCGATTTACTTCAAATTTAAAAGTTATGTTCCTAATTGCAATTCGCAGAGAAGTACGTACGGAATTCCTGATTAATCGTAAACTTTTCATTTTATGGATAGTTTATGCGCAGTTATAACAAATTTTTTCGCTGAAAATTCATTACTTAAGTTCAAATACCTACAAATTTTGAGTAAAACAATGTTTTTTTAATTCCGTACGTACTTCCTTAGGTATTCTAATGTACATCGAAAAAAATTGTACATCGAAAAAAAATATATATATATATATTTGCTAACAGCTTGATATTCATACTAAATAGATGTGTAATTAATTTTATGAGTGAATCACTTTTTCATACGAAAACAAATGTTAAATGTTAAAAAACCTCAATACTGGCCCAAGGAGCTGTCGACAACGAATGTTGGTCCGAGTAAAAAAAAATCGCTGGAAAGAAAAAGTGCGTACCGAAGCTGTCTATAATCCGGATGAAATCGAAAAACTTCGATAATTTTCCGACGTCGTAAGAAAGTATCGGGAGTTTTCCATAAGCGTAATGTAATAAGTCCACGAAATACGTCGAGTTCTCGAATTTTCCTCCAAAAAACAATACTGCGTATCGTATCCAGACAGCACAGAATGATCAGCAAGGGGATTATAAACCTCCAGAAATTTTCCTAGCTCGGTGTAAACGCCCTAACGTTAAAGTTGACTGTTCCGCGAAACCTATCTGCGAATGCCCATAACTCCCTCAATTCTCAACGGATGTAATATTTTGAGAAGTCGAAAACAAAAAACCAACATGTTCAAAAATTTCTTTTTATCTAACTCGTCCTTAAAAATATTTCTGTCGATACGCCGAACTTCGGGTTATGGTTTTTCCCTTTGGCAGTCATTCGTAGTTTTTGGTCCCGATCAAGAATTGGCAAAGCGCTTTCATCCTTTCCGCGGTACAGTTGTACATAATATATAAACCTACTTGCAGACGCCCCCCCCCCCCCCCCCCCCGGCCCCATGGCTCGTCCTCGCGACCGCGTGCACCGACCATCTCGTTTTGTCGGCAGAGTATACCGCGCCGCGTAATCACAGTGCCCTCTAGCACCGCATACATATCTATACGAGGAGCCATGCAGTGAGGGCGATAGGGAGGGGGGGGGGCGAAGTGAGATTGAGCCAAGGAGACGACGAGGATAGGACATGGAATATGTAAGATCGAGGAAAGAAAGAAATTGAAGCAAAAAAGGGAGACGAAGAAAGCGAAGCAGAGCGGACAACTAGGGAGGTGGGGGAGGATTGAGGGAGAGCACAAAAGTCTTATGATGCTGGCAGGTTAAGCCGTTGGAGCCTGTGTATGTGGGTCTCTTACTTTTCCTTCTCCTCCTCTTTCCGAACTGCACCACCAGCTTGCTCTTTTTCTTCTGCCTCTTTGTCTTATTCTTCTTCCTCTTCTTCTTTTGGGCCTTGTTACTCTATTGC